>JBAJFG010000415.1:0-527292 GCA_037903475.1 Ancylostoma caninum | reverse complement strand
TTAACACCTTCGCGACAATGTGCTCAACCGGTTGACACGCATGGTGCGACGCGTGGGAACGCGTGTTCAACCGGGTGGCACGCTGTTTTCAGAGTTATATTTCTGTGAAGCAGTCATAATTAGCAAACTTCTATAGAATGTTATACTAACAAATATTCAAGCTTTCTATACATGCACTGGGCAGAGCAGATCTTCATTCAAAGTTTTTGAATGTGTGGTTGAAACATACACCGGAGAGAACGATACATATGAAAAAGAAACTACAGTCAATATCAAGTGAATGGACGACAAACATTTGGAAACACTCTTGACGATCACAAAAGAGAAAACGTTTGGGCTCAGATTTGCGCAAATTCGGGGTATTATGGGGCTGTGCAAAAATTCCTACAACGTGCTCAGGCGGTTGAGCACGGGTCCCACTTGTGCAGAAGCGTGTGTCCCATGCGACACACCATGCCAAAAGCGTAAGGTTGCGAATGTGTTAAAATACCTTGGACCACGTGCAAGCGTTTAGAGACTACATGCACTCAAAATGTCAAGCCAAAAAAAATGTGTTCATTACAACACAGGAGCACAACTTAATAACATTGAAAGAGGAGATAAGGACCATAATATTCCTTCTTTCACTGCCCTAACAACCTGTATGTTTCATTTTTTTTGGTAAGGAAAAATGTAATCACCAATATTACTTATCCACTTATTTATCTACTCATCAATTTATCAAAATATACGTAGTTTGAAAAACGTTTCATAATTCATACATTGTGTCCATGTTCGGTCATATTACCATCTGCTATGACCGAACGAATACACTATACCGACAATACCAATTTTTTCAAATAACTCGCTTTCATTTCCAGAATTTTAGAATGGGACGGTGAAAGCCACAATAATATAGTACACAATGAAAGCATACCTGGAGGCACAAAACAGCAGCAGATCGTGTGACCCTCGTGGTAGTAGCACCTAAAATTAAAGAAAAACTTGCTTGCAGTAGAAATTTAGCTTGTTCCACAACGACATGCGTGGAATAATTTGAGTCAAAGATTTTTAACATTCTGGATTTTTTCATAACCAATACGAACAAATCTTTAAACTACTAAATAAACATTTCCATTTCAACCATTTCATTGCCATGTAGCCTTATAGACGCTCAAGCATGTTTTTCCCTAATGATTTAAGGGAATCTATGAAAATCTTTCATATGATCAATATCAAGTTCTTGTTGCCATTGTTATTTCTTAAACATCTATTTTCCAACACTCGAATTCAAAACCGTTTTGGTTACTCTATTACTGAAATTATGAACGGGATTCAGGACACCTTCTCGGGCCTCTATTTGTGCCCGGCACTGCCTACTTGATTAGTGTCTCATGGATAGCAGTACTGGATAATGAGCAGCACTGAGTGGGTGCCCCATTTAACTTTTTTCCTCTTTCTTTTCTGGGTCGTTTTTTTCTGCTAAAAATTTAAGAGATTTACGCACGCGCCTGTCTACTATCAAGTTTTTTCACCATAAATCTACAAAAATGAGTAGCTATCGCTGCTAACACTACCAGCCCGAAAATGGGCCGCCAAATCTTCAAAATTATCTACCGTATAAAATAAATAAAATCTTGTATTTGTTTAATTTGGTCGTTAATTTTTTTATTTAGAAACTATCCTGCACAAAAATTGATATTTTACTATTTTTATTTTCCTTCCGGGTCCCCAAAGTGGCGGTGACCCCACTTTTTTCTCACGCTCCTACTCCCAGCCACTTTCTGTGTCCGCCATTGCTGTTAACTGACTTCTTTAAATTGAAAAAAAAGCAGATTTTCCAGAATCTAATTGGACAGTGAGATAAAACTTGGCCCATCAGCAATTTTAATCAGATGAATACTCGCTCAGCATTCAAGCATTAAAACTGTTCTTTTATCAAGTAACTAGCTGCCGTACCCGGCTTCGCTCGGGTGTTTTATTACCTTGGCTACATCATACTGCTGAGGCCAATTACTATCATCGACAAATTCATTAAAATCTCCATAATTTTGGTGATCAGCATGTTAGCGAAGCCCAGGTGACGTTTCCCATCGACTTGTGGGCGAAAAGTTAGCAAAGCTATTTCGGTGACATTGAATCGACGTATTCGTACAAAGTGGTTGTCATATTCATACTCAGCATATCGAGGAACCCCAGGAGAGATGTCTTCACCGCTCCATTGGGCGGAAGAGCCAAAAATCAATAAAATCGAAAAATCGATATTTCATTTAAAATGTTTGTCATATTCGTATTCAGCCTATTGAGAAACCCAAGAAGACATGTCTTTGTCCGTCCCCGAGCGAAAATGGGGAAAAATCGATAAAATCAATAAATCGATATTTCGTGCAAAATGGTTGTCATTCTTATCCAGCGCATTCAGGAACCCCAGTAGACATGTCTTTACCACCCCATGATCAAGAATAGCAAAAAATCAACAAAATCAATAACTCAATATTTCGCGCAAAATGGTTGTCGTATTCGCGTTCAGCGCATTGAAATACCCCAGTAGACATGTCTTTACCACCCTACGATCAAGAATAGCGAAAAATCAATAAAATCAATAAATCGATAAATTGGTGCAAAATGGTTGTCATATTTGTGTTCAGCGCATTGAGGTACCCCAGTAGGCATGTTCTCGCTAGTCCCTGGCCAAGAAGAGCGAAAAATCAATAAAATCAATAAATCGATAAATTGGCGCAAAATGGTTGTCATATTCGTGTTCAGCGCATTGAGATACCCCAGTAGGCATGTTCTCGCTAGTCCCTGGTCAAGGAGAGCGAAAAATCAATAAAATCGATATAATCGATAAACCAATCGATAATCCCAGGTGCAAAGTAGCCTATAACCTCCGCCGGCCAGTGGAGAGTCTACATGCGAAATTTGGTCCCGATCGGTTCATCCTCCGCGATTTCTATTCGGAACACACAAACACACACACAAACACACACACACAAACACACAAACAAACTTTCACTTTTATATATACAGATTCCTGTTTCAGGTATAACATTAATTCCATCTCTGACGGGTCCGCCGTTCTCTTTCACCTTCATCTGCATCCCCAACGAATGTTTCCCAACGAGTGTTCGGCAGACGCGCATTTCCCATTATTTGAATGCTCGAGAGATTCGCTGGATGTTCAGGTTCAAAAAAAAAGTTGAATACGACTGCGTGGAAGCGTATTTTTGATAAATTGTCAGTGGAGTAGTTGGAGGCTTCCATGATTTTTGATTTCACAGCTTTTTTTCACTCAACCAATGAAGATCTAAGGAGGTGCTTACCTATCTCCATCTTTCTTCTGATGCACCAGTAAACAGTACCTATACATCTCATCATTCAAATGCCTATAAACGCAGTGAGTTTCCTCGACGTCTTCGTGGTCACCTAAACCTGGCACTAGATGCTTCACAATAACTGGTTATAGAATATTCTCAAGGATTTTCACTTTACCATATTCGTCATGCTCGAATTTCGGTGGTTTAGTGGTGGTAGTGGTGGTGGTAGTGGTAGTGATCACGGTCCTGTTCTTCGGTGGAGTGACTCGAACACTGGCCGTAGGCTTCTTTATAACCGCTCGAGCAGGCCTAAGCGTCGTCGTAGGGGGTCGCGTAAGGAGTTGAAACACTGAGTCGTCTTGATCTTCTTCAAAGTCAAAGAAGAGCTGCAAATTGAAGCTATATCCATGGTGAGCTGCATTTTCAGTGCTGATCAACCTCAACAGCATCGTAGTCGTCAGTCTGTCGCTTGCTCACTTGTCGCTGCGACGCTCTCCTTCGAGCTCTTCTCGCGTCGTCCTCGTAGTCCTCTTCGGAGTCGGAGGTGAGCGAGTGCAAGAGGCACCCGACCGCCTCTGGACCGCACACCTCAGACTGGCAGTGAACAGGAGGAGCGGAGACGGAAGCTGTAAAAAACAGAAACTTGTCTATTTATTTATTTATTCATTTAATATGTTTGAGGCATAGCTTTAGAAAATTATCTACAAGAAAAAAAAAACAAATCAAAGTTGAACCAGGTTATACGTATACAAAATGTTGTCCAAAATTGTCCAAAACGTGACATATAACATCGTAACATATCTAGCTGAAGTTGTGCATGTATTTATTTATTTATTTATCATTCATCTATCAAATGCACTCGTGGTGCTCCAGGCACTGATTGAAAAGAAAAAACAGAACATAGAACTACACGAGAACGAAAAAAGTACTTAGAAAATCCTGAATTTTGGGGAACAGCACTAAGGCATTATACGTTTTAGTTTTAGTCAGTTGTGGAACAAGCATTAAATCCCTTCGTCTGTCACGTCCAGCTAAATATTTATTACTAAATTTAAGGTTCCTTAGAACTAGGCAACTATCAGGAATCAGTTGTTGATTTATTTATATGTTTATCTACCCAATTAACTTTTTTTTCCAATAAATTTTCTGGATTTTAGAGGATGAGCCTGAGAATTTCAGGTGGTTTCTAACTTAGGCCCTCCCCCCGCGCTTAGACTTCGCACGATCTTTGCATGAATCCGGTGCATCTCCGCCAAATTCCGTACAAATTTGGAGCATTTCATTCCGAAATTCGCGAATTCCGCTGAGATTCTGGAAATTTGGACTTTTTTGCCTCCTCATTCTTTAGGCAGTCCCTCAAGATGTGGCAGACTTATTAGGGAATCTATAGAAACAGCACAAAAAAATCTTCGGGGCTTTAGAGTTCAAAACAGCGGTCGCACATTTATCTAAACAATTGCGAAGTCGTCGATTTCATTGGGCTTGATGTTGACTTGTAGTCAAATTTGGCCCCTAATTTATTTCGCCTAGTTGAGCGACTCCTACCTTATTGAAAACCCATCCGAGCCACAATGATTTTTAGTATTTTCTGTTACCCGAACACTGGTGCTTATAAATTTCTAAATGAGTCAAGAATTTCCACTCCTCTCTCCACTTCTCACATTAGTGATAGTTTCCTCATGGTTATGGAGGGCAGTCTTTTAGAAATAAAGGTAAAAATAACTTACGTAACCTATCCACCTCCGAAGTGACCAGTTTTTGTAATGTATGGTGAAACAACGAGCAACAGAAGCGGATATTTCGAGACGTCAGCAGCTCCAGCTGAAAAGCTTCATAACGGAATTCATCAGCACTCATAAAATATATTAAAAACCGCAAGACTCTCAATATTCCTCGCATATTTCGAAGTAAGGATAGCATACAGTACGTTACTTCTCTGTTTGGTAAGGTAGTCAGAACAAGCCAGCGTTTCTCAAGATTTTCTGCTAAAATAAGCCTCGGTGGCCAAAATAAGCCATTGAGATCGGAGTTTTATAGCAGTAGGCTTCGTATACATATACCGAGCTCATCAGCGAGGTAACTGTACTCCTTTCAAGAATTTTGGACCAGCTGAAATCCACCATCCGATTCTATTGGGTAGTTTATATGGTGTATCGAACCATATATAATGACAAGCCAATGACGATGCTTTTATGGTCCACTTGCAGCAGTAATACTATTAATCAATGCTACGATGCACTAAATGCGAGGACGTCTAGCTACCACGATGTAAAGCTATTTGTCATAATGTACTTTCGCTGCTTGTGGTCGGCAAATCGTCGGTAACGATGCATCCCAGGAATGCGGAAGCTGGTACAAGAGATTTTCTGAAGGAGTAGCTCAAAACCTTTTTGTGCGTCTAGTTATCTATTGAAATTCTCAAAAAATACCATTAAATAAGACTTTTGAAACAACGAGAGCAAAATGGGGGCTTATATAGCTTGTTTCACAAACGACGATAGTTAAGTATTTGTGCCTAGGATCTGCATCTCTCGCCTGTCTCTCCAAGAACGGCACTATTTCTCGCATTCTCTCTTTCTCTAATTTGTTCACAATTACGCTCCTCGGTGAAACACACTATATCTGACTAATCGGTACGTGTCTAATCATATCTAAGTCTTCAACTGACAAATCAACATATCTTCAACTTTTTTCTTTCTTCTTTTCTTTATCTACAGATGCAGTGAAAGTCAACTAGGAGCCGAAAAGTGTTTCTAGGAGAAAAAGGCTGGATTCCGGATAATAATCTGAGTTCCCGTGTTCAGTTTCGAGTTGTTGGTTTGCAATCGACCACGGTTAAATGAATGAATAAGTCTTGGATGTTAGCATAGGTCCTTGTTTCTTGTTCATATGTAGCAGTGATTGCAAAAAAAGTTTTGATGGATCCTTAAGACAGCACAAAAGGTAGAAGCAAACGTTGGAAAAACCGTTTCCTCCTTCGACTTAACACTCTAGTAGTTTATAGGCCCACAAGTTAAAAGGATTCGTATGATCCGAACAAAGCATTGTAATCACCCTGCAGAGCAAGAACAGTGCTTTCGAATACTTGGTAAAATGTAGTGAGGAAATAACAAATGAGTGAAGAGAACTGCAGCTAAAAAGGGCCACAAGACTTTGTGTTAGGATTGAATAAAGGTTGCGCGTTAAGGCAAAGGGGCAGGAAGAGTGAGGTTGTTTGCTATGGCGTTACCCAAAACAACTTTTACACAAGAAGAGATTTTTACGGAAAGTCTGTTCGTGGTAGGTAAAGCAATAGTTCTTCGGTTCCTACCGCAAAACTTAATTATATTATTAAGCCGACCTGGCGTGGAAGTGTGCAGCTCTCGATAACTAAGTTTAAAATTGTTTTACAGCGTTAGTCTTCTTATATATCTAGCTCATGAGAAAGATAATTAGAGCTCTTTCTACGAATGTGAGAAATGAGAGGTTTTTATTGGCGTTTATTAGTACTGCTATATCACCTGAATGCCGTGATGAATGATGAGATACTTGACGAACGCCGGATTCAGGCTATCGAGGCTCAGAGACGAACACTGGGGCACAGCACCACAGAGCTCGGAGAATAGCTCCTAAATTAAGGAAATGTTTTTAGCACCATCACTGCTGCGAAGGGCTAGATTATCCATTGAAAACCTGAAGAAAAAAAGCGAAGAGGACAAGAAACTAGAGAGCTGTGAATGAATAAAGAACACTGTGAAAAAAGATGTAATCGTACAATGTTATTATCTTCTTCATCGCTGTCTGAAACGTGAAGAATCCCGTTGTCCACGCATTCATAGACGCCTATCTGGAAATACACTGAATTTCAATGCCACTTGGGATATGTTTTGGTAGCCTCTATCCTTCAGGTTTTCTCATCCTACTTCTTTACGTACCTTATTTATGCCTTTTTGATAATCTGGACCACTAAACTCGAAGAAACCGCATGCTGTGGTAGACGACGAGCATTCCAGAGCCGTCTGGACCTGACGATTGTATCGCCTTCCTTGTCGACAGAACACCTGAATGATAGTTGATCATTTAGAACAGCTAAGGTTTTTTCTCAGCATTCATATTCAACGTATTAGCGTCGAAGGGGTGCCTTTTCCGCGGACTCGAGAAGCAGGCGCGCAACCGCCCGCTCGCGCTCGAATCGTCGTTGTGGCAGCAATCTACATCGTTTTTTTTTTGCTACTGATTTTTTATGGATGATATCAAATAAAATTAGAGACAATCGGGGGGTGTGGGTCATGATGAGGCAAAAGTGGGTGGGCAATGTGTCTGCGATTGGTTCATTCGAACTTTCACCCCGCCCTCCAAGACCTACTCGCACTAACTCGCGCGCGATTTCACCATAGTTGCCCATGCCCATTTGAATGTGAGTGGGGACGAGTCAACGCCGAGGGGCGGGAAGACGCCGCCCCATTTTGCTTCATCATGACCCACACCCACAATCGGGAAAACCCTGATTTGCTGATACGACAGCAGTTCCAACGCGTGCGGCACGGTCGCGCTGCGTGTTTCCGTGCCCGCAAAAAATGCACCGCCATCGAGTAAAGACTAAAAAACGCTTTTGGCAATATTTCCTGTGTTATATAGGCTCGATAGATGAAACGGGCCAGAATCATGAAGGTGTGGAGCGCTACATCTGGAAAGGGCGGTGCGGTGTGCGGTCCAGCTCTGCGATTGGTCAATTCCATCCAACCGGTTAATCATAGAGCTCGACCGCGCCGCCCCACTCCGGGTGCAACGCTTCATATCCAAATCCTGATGGGCCTAAGTGCAATTGTCATGACTTGAAGAGGTTTTGAAGAGATCCTTGCTCAATTTCTTGATCTACTTACAGTATACTCATACCTTTACGTTATAAGGCGCTAGTGGCAGTTCGAGCGCTTGTAGGATCCGTACCAAAAACACGAAGAAATACATCCGGACATCCCACTAAGACATGTTAATCTACACAGCTAAGGAAATTCTCTGAAACATTGAAAAATAAAATGGAAGTATGATTTTTTTTTGTAGTAGATAAAATATGTATTGATGAATGTGATATATAATATGAAAAACAAAAGGCGTTGAGTGGAACGAAAGTAGAAAATGATGAACTTAGTTCGTGGAGGCGTGAGAACAGATGAATGAATGAATGAATGAATGAATGAACGAACGAACGAATGAATGAATGAATGAATGAATGAATGGATAAATGAATGAATTACTACGCGTTCTTTCTAGAAGTGCAATCCCGTTTCAGAGAAATTTAAAGGTTTTTTCACGAAAAGTAGTTCCGATCAAATCCGACAAACTCTAACCATTTATTCGAGTCATAGAATATTCGAAAATTTGAGGAACAATTTCGAAAGTGAAACTCTAATGAAAGACCCGCCAGTAGCTGCTGATCAGAGTGCTATAAGTGTGATTCCGTGGGTCCAGCTTTTGTGGAGTTTATGAGCGGGCCAAAAAGGGAATACAGTGCCTCGAGGAGAGATATAAGGAGTATAAGAAATAAGAAAACCAACTGGTTACGAGAAAATCGAGGAGATGGAGAGGAATTTCCGGGAAAATTCAATGGAGAACAGATTCAAAGCGATGCCTTTATCGAGAGTAACACTATTTTTTTACGTTGACATTGAAGTAGTTGGAATAACAATGATTCAAGCCCGTGACCGCCACGAATTGTGAGAAACGAATTTTAAAAAAAATATTAATGAAGCTGGTGAATCAAGATATGTGGCATTGCACATGCGCTACCCTCATGCTGCTTCGTTTTTGAAGCTGATTTTTTTAAGCATTAGGTTGGATCACCAGTCCACATTTCATTGCAGAATAGTTCGCAAAAGCTGAGGATAGAGTTTTATTTGAGCTTTCCAAGCAATATTGAGATGGTGACTCATCGAATCCTATCAGAAACACAATACTCCTTTCTAGCTGAAATTTGAGCTGGAAAAAGGCAGTATATTTATCCAATTCTGTAGAAATGTGGATAGTTAAGTGTTTCCTTTTCTAGCTGTTTTTGCACAGATTCTTATAATTCTTCATTCTTCACTGTGGCGAACGTTTCTTCTAATACTTTACTGATCCATAAGAATAATGCCAAGATTCAGAGAAAGTCGAATTTGGGCTCCGTGGACAGTTAGTTCAAGTGAATCAGAAAAACATTACTGTACTGTATTTCTTTACTTTGTTATATGTTATAGCATTATCCGATTATACTTCGCACAAAACACCACATCCATCGACATTACACACTTAAATAATGGTCTTAGCAATGACACGGATGAGTCATACAAACTTGGTCTTAGTGGACTCGTTCGTTTCTTCGTAGGATTTGGCTAAGGACATCGACAATTAGCAATAAAGTACAGCGATTTTAGCGCTAGCCAGTAAAGATAAAGAAATACAATAACAAGGGAGTAAGTTCAGTAGCTGCCCTGACAATGAAAGCAGGGGAATGATTGCGAATATATAAAGGGATATGACCACTTCATCTCCGTGAACAAGAGCTTTACATATCCAAAGTCCTCAAAATTAGATGACCACTCCATTGCAGAAGTGGTTGTAGTGTCTTGTTAGTACGCAGTGTCGTATGGAAAATGCGGGAAGACCTGTTTTCGGTCCCCTCACTTCGGAAAGCCCGCAGCGGTGTCTACGTGAGGGACGAGTTTTCCTCCATGAACAGTCCTGTGCTAGCCTGACTAAACGTAGGTTAAGAACGATCAACAGGGATGTGGAGCGCCATATAACGAAGCGTGGAAGGGTCCGTGTGATTGCAAATCATCCTTTTATTGCAACATTTTCTCAACTAGGGGAGGGGGTGGCGGAACCTATTCTTTATATTTTTACATTTGAATATTTCATATCCTCCTATATAAAGACTGGTAAGGGTCCAGATTTTTCTAGTTATTGAAAAGAAGCCGTGGATATTCTCACTCATAATTGGGGTTCGAGTGCTGCCAAACAAGTAGTAGTCAATGGCACCCCTCCGACACTTCCTACTAGCTACTCTCCCGCAGTAGAGAACCCAGGAAGGTTTCTCGGGAAGAGGGAGGGTGGGGGGGGGGGGGCAGAACCGCTGGCGAAAGGGGCACGTCTTGTTAGTGGTTGATAAAAAAAATTAGTTTTGAATTCAGGAACCTGAAAACAAGCATATTAAAAATCATGACCTGGATAAGGAATTAGGAATGAGCCGATACAACAATTCTAATGAAGCACTTCTCCCCCAGCCTTCCGAGTGTGGGAGGTGGTCTACTAATCTGTGAAGGCTTCTCCTAAACAAATACCAAAATATGGTATTCAAGAACGATTTTCTAAAATTTTATCCAGTCAACGTCGTATATTCGCAGTTACAAAAAATTGCTCAGGAAAACCGGAAAACCTTTGAATTGTCAGGCAGTAAAACAAATAAAAAAGAAATGGTTACGGTAGTCAGCAGCTCCTCATTATTCTTGCCATATAAAAATCTCACTAATAAACATGGGTCTGAACTCTGACGTCACAAAAGTTCAGTCTGGAATAATAAGAACCCAGGTGATATCTGAAGGAGGAAATAATGGCAACACCAAACGCCTGCCTGAGCAAAAAAATGTATACATATTACTATCCTACGGCACTCTACGATGAATTTATGAGAAATGCACTTTCTCCACCATCCCGCATCAAAGTGTGAAAGCAATAACTTTTTTCAACAAGGAAGTAACATCTCTTCGAGTGAGATCCTAGCCAGAAAAAAGTTTCTGTGGACACAGAGCAGTATTAGCTGACGTTATGTCTGCTGGAGCATGCCGGAAATGCGTTTTTGAGCGTCTCAAAGCAGTGTCTCACTTCGGAAAGGCTTTCGATTTTTGTACTAAGATGATTTCCAGCAGATGCAAACCACAATGGTATACATGATTACCTGCAAAAGTGCGGAAAACTCATTTTTCTGCCCACCATATCTGGAGAATTCAGAGAGTCGACTGCGACATCTGCCAGTCAACAGCTGCACAGTCTTGTGACAGATTTCTCATTGGGCATCTCGACTTCTTCACAAAATAATGAACTCAAGAATGAGTTTCTTTTTTCGCAATTTGTAAAAAATCGTAGTTGTAAGCAACTTCTTCCATATATTCTTTCCGTACGAAGATTGCGGAAACGGTCCCGAGGGGGTACATTGTCAGGAGAGGGAGTCCTACAATGGAGTCCTCACACGGTAGGGAATGCCTACACATGAACTCCCTCGTTGGCCGCCTTACCACCCTTCGATGACGTTGGTTAGCAGACCAATGCGTTTGAAGACAATCATACACCTTATGGAGATTCCCTCCTGGTTTTTCTTCAAGTTACGGAGTCAAAAACAGGGGTGGCGGTCATGAAGGACGATAGGTCATGACAGCTGCCAGCTGCACCGCGCATACCATGCAAAAGTTGTCGAGCCCATCTAGCACGATACGCGCGCTAACCTACCCTGTACAAAAGACCAAAGGCATTATTTGGTTCAGGGCTAGTCAAAGTATGGATTTTTGGGATATAGGGCAACAATATAACCCGTAGTGGTTATATGTCACATTTCTATGAAAATTAAGCTTCATCTGCTTTCGCATTACTAAAATTTGTTCAAGCAGGTCATTTTCATCTTCAGCAGTGGAAGGTACTCAACACACACGCAACTTTTAGTGCCTGTGAATCTCCCCGGCCATCCAGGGGCGGGGCTACAATTGCATGCGATATTGAACACGGGTTCATAGTGGTCAACTATTGCCAGCTATCGTTCATCCTGGCATACACCCAAAAACAGGTTGTTCAATGCTCTCGAAATGAAGTGCTAAAAGAAATTCTGTAAGTTACAACTGAGTAACAACTAAGTAAAAAGTAGATAAACCGCGTATACAACAGTGTTACTGATATTCTACCGCTCACTTATGTACATATGCATCTTGTACATCTAATTTTTCCTTAAGCAATGGAGTCAAAACAGACCTTTCAGAATTTGCTCTCCGAATCAATCACGCATGTTCTGTTCTTCCTTAACAAATAAAGAGTGAAGTAATAATTAAAATACGAAAATATTAATAAAATGGAGTACAAAATGAAAAAATTGTGCCGTCATTCAATGCAGAATTAGGAAATCTATTAGCAGGACTCATGCTTCCATATGTCTGTGTGACTCCAGAAGCTTGTGCTTGTTTTTCTCCTTTCAGCGGTCGAGTTTAGTTATCTCAGTATGACAACTTTTATCAAACTTCCTTGGAGGAACTCGTCTTCTATGGGCGATATAGTGGAAAATCTAGTGTTAATTTCTGACAATTTTTTCTACATTAACACTGTCAATCACTCACGGGGCGGGGAATAAAAATTCGCTTCTTACCACCTAGAATCGCGGTCAGGGCTAAATTCTTAACCGTATGTTCGTTTGATTAAGACCACCGCCGTCACCGGATCCTCGGCCTCTTTTGAACGGAAAATGGCAAAAAATTTACTCAGATCATAGGTTTCCTTAATTTTCTGCTTAGGGTCACGTCAGTTCTTGTTATGTTGTTTTCTTTTCAACGATCGTCTTATATGTGTTATTCAAACAAACAGGTTAAATAAACAAAGGGAAGCTCAGAATCTTTTCGGAGTAATGCTTGAATTCGTCACATGCGAACAAAGGATAAGGATGCTTGGCATCTGCCTCAGCAGAAGTTAGTAGTGATCTGCTTCTATGGCGCTTTAATAAGAGCTCACCATAAATGTACTTTTTTCACTGCCTTGCATGGAAATGTAAATGTAGTAATGGTATTTAACAAGGAAGTGAGTCTCGTTGTACCAGGATGAAACCAAAAAGTCTCTTGTCATGTAAATTGCTAATGAATGAGCTGCAACAGGAAATAGCATGGAAAGTCAAGTTAAATAACTTTCTAGAGGAAAAATTGACATTTTCTTGCAACTGCATTCAAATCCAATAAATCCGTGGAAAAAGAGCTCAGAAATAACCAGGTAGAAAAAAGTTCCCAAGAAGAAGAGCTGTATAGACGTAGTGTCACGACG
Source organism: Ancylostoma caninum (assembly GCA_037903475.1). Classification (NCBI taxonomy): domain Eukaryota; kingdom Metazoa; phylum Nematoda; class Chromadorea; order Rhabditida; family Ancylostomatidae; genus Ancylostoma; species Ancylostoma caninum. Next base: position 513,976 of record JBAJFG010000415.1, on the reverse strand, counting down.
ACTACTGGAAATGATAAGCATCATCGTTCTGATCCGACCACATGTCTACACGAGGTGTGTGCGTACTCGAGTGTAAAAGACAAGAGTGCACCATTCGCCATTGGCAACCTTAATAAAAATCGCTGAGCGGTGGCCGCATCGTCGCACTCCCTTGTGGACCGCGATAGCCGTGAAAAATCCATAAAAATTAGGCTACCATTTCGAATGTGGCACTGTTTCTCTACTCCTTACGCAGAGTATCGACTTTGGCACTAACGCCATATTGGACGAGTTGTCCCCCCCCCCCCCGCCCAAAAGATGACGAGCAGAGCGTGTGAACAGCTGCGTTCGCCCCGTGCACTACGAGAAAATACATCATTCAATCAGGCTCTCCTACACACATAGCACGGCTGTGCATTTTCTCTTCTGCAAACCAGAAACGAAGAACGATGTAGGTTACAGCGTAATTAGAAATAAAAACGCGCTCTGATCTAAAGCAGTTGCTCCATGGAGAACATTGAGAGTGATGAGTATGTAGAACAATTGAAAGACAGACGATAGACAGATAAAACCCTATGGTATTCATGTTATTTATGATATAGCAGGTCTATTATAGCGTTTTTCCAGTGTATTATATTTACGTATATTGTAGTACATACTTTGTAGTATTTACACATAGCACGTACGTCATTGTATTTTTGAAGTATTTATATATTACATTTTAGGTGCTACAAAGTATTGTAGTATTCTTATTGTAATAGTTATGGCCATGAAAAGACAATCCACCAATCTTGCTTAGAAAAATGGGTTTTGCGGCGAAAATGAGGTCAACCAATCAGTTTCCGAATTTCTTTTCAGAAAATACGATGTCATTTGAAAACATCATAGAATCGATTTATTTAAAATTCACATTAGAAACGTTCAACAACGAGGAAGCAGTAATATCTCAAGATAATCCAAACCTTCTCACCACTCCGTGAGAGAAATGTGCACAGTGAACGTGCTTCTTCCTCCTCTAAATCAATGCTGCCGTTAATTTATTAGAAATTCATATTTAAAAAAGTTTAACAATGAAGAAGTAGTACAGTAAATACCTCAGGATAATCCACATTCTCTCAACCCCATGCAGTGGCGGACGCAGAAGTGGACGGGAGGGGTGAGGGGCGTGGGAAAAAAAGTGGGGTCTCCGCCGCTTTGGGGACCCAGATGGAAAATAAAATTAGTAAAAAAATATTAATTATAATAATAAATAATAAGTAAAAATTATACTAAAAATAATAATAAAAATAAACAATTGAAAATAAACTATTACAAGATTTTTATTTGTATTGTAAAGTAATTTCGAAAATGCGCCCCCCTCCTGCGTCCGTCACTGGCACCTTGTGATCGGTTCTGGATTATCCTAGGATTTTTGCTGAGGGAAATGTACACAGAAAACGTCTTTCTTCCTTCTCTAAAATGCTACCCGTTAGCAACTCATGTTCTTTCCTCTATACTGGTAAGGCCTAGAAGTAAAAAAAAAAAACTATGCAAATTCTTTAAATTGTCGTGAAAAATATGTACATTGCATATCAAAACTACATGCAAAAAGCGAAGCGCTGAAGAACGATGGAGGAAAAAGCTGAAGCTCTCAGGATTGTGTTTTTGGTTGGCAGTCAGCATTTATACTCCACATCTTTGTTTAGTTAAGGAGTGATGACGTGCTAGGAGCGGCTGATCCCATAAAGTGTAAGATTAATAATCACAACGAGGGCAATGGACCAGTGGGCTCATTTCGAATTTCTCTCGTCCTCACGTCTTTCACCCACCCTATTCCTAGTAATCTACTTTTACCTTTGAAGTTGGAGCTGCGTGATGTGACCAAACGTCACTATGGAGCAAAATAAAAACGTGTGCTTAATGAGAAGCAAAAACTATGACCTTGTGAATGTCCTCATGCTACAGCATTACAAGGACCTCCTACTCCCCAGTGAGTCCGGAGCAAATTTCCGACATAATATCCCTCTTTAGAGAATAAATCCGTAACACCGCAGATTCCCCGCTGAGCTGAGGTTTTAAAACGACGATGCAACAGCAAACATTCAACATAAATATCTGATAATCCAATTTTTTAGGATTAGGAGGGAATTTACGTATATAGGTTTCTAGCGCATTATTGCACTACTTCGGTTCTGGAAATTAGGGCACTCACTCCCCCGCCCGCCTGCTTTCGGAGGTCTAACTGGCTTTCGACGGTATTCTGAAGTGACAAAATATGGGACGATAAATTAAGCGCGGAGCGAAATGAGCTTCATTTATGGAGGGACTACTTCAGGCAGCTTGTTTTTGGAACAGAACAAACTCCTCTCGTCAAAGAGTACTTTAACGCTTCGAAGTTCTTGTTTGTGAATACAATGACTGTGATGTCGGCGATCTCGCCCAAGAAATGCTTGCTGATAAAATAGTAACTGTTGTCTTTATCTCTCTCTTGCGTCTCTATCTTAATGAAAATAAAAAAATATATCTATCTTAACGAAGATAAAAAGACAAATCACCTTGCTTTCAGGTCAGTTTAACCAATCTTGGAAATTCAAAGCTCGTTTAATCATAATTTGCCCAGTAAATATTAGTTTTAGGACGTAACTCCGCAAAATCGCTTCTATCCTATCGCATAGGTTGCCTTCCACCTTTGTCTTTTAGTGAATTTGGAAATATTAATAACAAGTGATACTATACATAACCTATTCCCTTCCACTGTAGTGTCCAAATTCGCTGGACTGCAAATATTAGGCTATGAATCCAAACTTAGCTTTTTTCTATAGGGCTCTGGCTATGTTCAGTATGGCCTAAATTGATCTGTGAAATGTGTTTGTGCAAATTAAGCAACAAAATAGACAAAAGTAAAATATGCTCGCTGAGAATAACATAAGGTAACCATCTAGTTGTGCTCAACTTAAGCAAGCAGTACGACCGAAAATCAAGGGTAAAAAAAACTAAGCACAGGATTTGCTTTTAAGGAAGCATATCCCTCCTTGAAATCATGCACAATTGGAGGCTGTCTCTGGATATTTTATCAGGACAGCATTTCAGCACACATTTTATGTTTACTTCAGGAGTGCTAAGGAATAAATTTTGCCCTTACTGATTCCATCACTTTGCGGGTGAATGAATCCTGGAACCTAAATTTGGCACAGTTGCCCCATTCGGGATCCAATCTCTTTACATAATCCAAAGATCTGCTCCCATCATTTCAATGAAGTAGCCCACCAATAAGTCATCTTCGGAAGAACACCTCAAATGGCTACTCATATTTTGCTTCAACTTCTTTTATGGCTATATGAATCCATAAGAACACATGGATGCAAGAACTGAAATTGAACAACCATCAGTTGACTGGAAAGAGGAGTCATCGTACCGAGTCATAAGGCTTAGTTCTATCGTCCACCACACTTTGTTAGTAGTCAGCGAATATGTAATAATGCAAAAGAGAATTGAATCCTACATCCTTGAAGCTTTCACGTTTGGATTATGGACAGCAAGGAAAAACACAGGAGGGTGTTAATTTTAATTTGTTCAACATGAGAGTGCGCCTGTACTATGTCATTTATCTTTCTTAATGGAAAAAAACCTAAAGTCACCACTACAGCACCTCGTTTGATATGGTTAATACATCACGGTTTCAAGGTTAGCTACTCAATGCATGGGTACAGGGTTATTTCAGGTGCTAATCACAATGCCGAAGTTGCTGCTGAAGAAAAATACCGAGGTGTGCAGAAAGGTCTGTGCTGGAAAATTCATGGGGTGTTATGAAGTATTCTATAATAATAACACTAAGAAATATCTGAGTAGTACAGGACGATATTTCAGCAGTAATTTCTAGTCAGACATGTGTTTCGCTGCTAATTCCGCCATGGAGATGATAATGATGGGATGGAAGTGAAATAGGCCGGATGACGATGATTAAGAAGGGCTGCTTAGAAGTGTATGATGGGAATTCTTACGAGCCAGTGGAAAAAAGACGAGTACGGCAGCTCAGAAGAAAAACTCAGTGTAATACGAGCAGTGTTCGCACACTTTCCCCCCACTTTGCTCACTAGCTGCACCTGTCAAGTGGGCGTGGCCGGGCGGCGTCAAAAGGGTGATTTATTAGAAAAAGAAGGAAAAATCCTACAAAATGGCCTGTATCACAAAAAAAACACAAACACGGTGCTAACTGATAGTTATTCTCATCTGGGCCTTCATGCATTACTGCACTTACCCAGGGTAAGCGCTTTGACGCCCGTTTTAATAAAGGGTAATTTTGTGCGGTGTGGACACGTTTACCCTGGGTAATCTCCTCATGCATGCGACCTCTGGAATTCTGCTCAATTTTCCAAAAATCCATCCGATTCAGTTCAAGATTTCCTCTGAAATAACCTCGAATCCAAGAAGATACCCAACCCTTTAGCCATTCTAAAAAAGGCTAGAATTTTCCACTGGACATTTCTAGAAGGAGCGAATTCTTTGCCTCTATTCATGAGAGTTTTTCTTAAGTGACACATCATTACCTTTCAGAACATAAAAATGACTTTGATTGTAAACCAAGCAAATTTACTGACTTCTTCGTTTTTAGGTGTGTAAAAACGTCATTTAGGCTTCGCTAACATGATGACAACCAAAATTATGACTATTTCTAATAGAAGTATCGGCATCAGCAGTTGTCCTCGGCAGTTTTTGATAACCTGAAGAAATGGAACACCCCAGCAAGATCGTGCGCATCATTCAGTATGAAATATTCTTAATCAGGTCCCCTACAATAACTTACCAGTAAAAATTACTTTTCGAAAATTTCCGTAGTTGCACAGACTAGCAAAGAAAAGTCGTTTGCAGCCGTAATATTCCCAGTGGACAGGTGACTCTCAGTGGAAACATGAGGAGGTGTTTGCCGGCTTCAATAAGAAGCCACAAATGTGTCGTAGGCTTGCGTCCGTTAAAAATTTACGTCGGAGAAGCACGATAGGGCAGATTTTCGTCGAGAAAATTGTTTGTGAAGCGGAAGCAGTTCCGATTGAAAGGAATAATCAAAACGGATTCATCAGTAGGGAAAACAGCGTCCATTCAACAAAGTAATCACCTCGAGGCTACCACTTACGGTGGTATTGAGGCCGAGAATGAATGCTAAATGTACTTCCCTTGAAATGGATTAAAGGTATGTTGTCGCCATTTCAATATCGATGTAATGGTGTATAAATCGCCAGTTATGGCCGAGAAGAGCGGAAAGAGGAAAAGAAGAAAAGATGCTATTATAATTGGAGAGAGTGGTTCTCGGCTCTGATAGCGATTCTCCATCTTCAGTTTTTGTTCATCATTTCCATGTTGTTTGTAGATATATGGTATTTTTTCTTTGAAGAAGAGCTCGAAATGTTAAAGAGTATGAGAATAAGCCGTTGCATTGAAAAATTTTAAAACCCCCGTAATAGTGCCGCTCCGAGTTAGAACTAGAGGACCATTTGTGTGTGTATGTCCTATCTTGATAATGGTTAAAACCATCGTCAAATAACACGATAAAAAAGTCCAATTTCTCTTTGAAACTCCACTAGTGAAGTCGTCTGTGTATGGTTGTCGCTACTATTTAGCCTCGAGATCGGACCTTACCGAATCGGAACCACGATAAAATTCATTAGAGAAACGGTACCATGGATCAAAGCATTTCTACTTGCTCCCATTTCATGTACATGTGTATCTACAGCATGTGGTCAGAGAATGTTGGTGGTGGAATTTTCTTTTGCATTTCACCTCTAGAATGAGCTTTGTCGACGTTAGAAGAAGGATTACAGTAATCTTCATGAGATCTTCGAATTTATGCTATGGCACAATCCTGTAAAAGCATAAAAAAAAGTTGATTGTCAAAAATTACCTCTGATCATATCCTAGTGGCCGCTACGGTATGCAGCTTCAAAAATCTGAAAATTTGAACTGCATAGCACCACCCTGAAAAAATTTATAGACTAATAACTGTCCGTTATAATCCGATCACTTGCACATCACTTGTGTGTATTATGGGAGATTGGTTGAGAAAGCTCTGTGAGAATAGCAGGTCACTATGATAACCGTCTCAAATGAAAACTATATAAAAAAGAACCAGACGTTCGTTTTGTCTTCAGGTATCTACTTTTATTTATATTTAGGCATCGCTAGCTATAAGGGACATTGTAAAAGAGTTAGATTCGTCTTCCTTTGTTCTGGTGTCCCCATACGTATTAGCACGAGTGAATGAAAGATTGTGTTAAAGGCAGCACCCACGGAAAATTTAGTCTCAAACATATTCGCAGTTTTGAAAAACCTTAGACTCTGGGAATACCTTAGCCTTACAAGCTGCACTGAAAATGTCCCGCTACCTACTTACAGCAGGCTCTCCTAGGACCAGACGGACTTGTTCCTAGGCTAATTCCAGAATTATACAGATTTACATCACCTTTTTCAATTTTTCTCTGCTAATTGCGCTTGTCTTTTTTTTTATTAGAATTCTATGCAGTAGCTGTTTGATTACTGTTAGAGCTAGTTATTGAAGAAACTTTGATTTTCTCTCATTTCTTCATTGTTAGGGAATTCGGTGTTGTTAGGACCTTCAAGTAACTCTTTTATTAAGTGGTACTAATCTTCCAACGGTTATTTGTTTTGCTACGGTGTGGGTAGGCTGTAGTTCAGAAGAAACGAATGATTTTGCGTGGGTCCGTCCAGTAAAAAAAAGACGGCCTTGTCGATCTTTTGCTATTGGTTGTTGGGTGCTGCCTTCAAACTCACAGTCTTCAGCGCATAAAAAAAACTGATGCCAAACATTTGCTGGCCAGGCTGCTCTCATTAGATTTAGCTGTTTTGTTAGATTAGATGTTATTTGGTATACTGAGTAAATTTCTATTGTGAAATCATTCTGAACCAAAGGCAGAGGCCTGATTTAAAAATGCAATAAAAATTCAAATGAAAATACTGGCGGACGCGGAAGAGAATTGTATCTATTACACTGTTATCATATTTGTTAAAAAAAAACGTTGAGCAAATGGGAGGTAATTTTACTTTATAATGAAATAACACTGGAGAAGGATACTGTTCCATAACCTCTTTCCTATTCATGGGAAATTAGCTAATAGAATTAAATCCTTCCAGACACTCGTCAGTACGATTAATAGGACGTTGTCGCGTGTAATCGTACAAGAAGGAGTTGACGTCAGTGTTCCCTTCTCGAAAATAGCTTCGTGTCAATTGAGAAGAATGATGGCAGATTTGAATGCTGGAATAGCAATAAATATTTATTGATTCACATCAAAGATTTCCGAGCTGGAAATTATTGAGTAAGTTGAAAAAAAAAAAACAAATCCATGTCGCTTTTTTTTTCGATAAAGCGCACGCCATGAACTCTCTTGCTTACATCCCGTATAACGGATCGTTCATGGTTTGTCTGTCTGATGATTTGAATAATGCTGGACTAAATAACAGGGTTCCATTCCGCGCACTAAACCGCTTTAAACAGACAAGGACAGCAGTAGAAATGTTCCACTTTTAATATAGCACAATTTTGGAAGATGTTATTAACTGGTGTGTGAGATATCCGTGAATTCCCTGATAAGCTAGTCAAGGCTCTATGTATATATCGCAAGTCTAACATGACCACCGGTACCTTGGGACGGATAATAAGATCCTGAAGGAGAAAACGGTGGAGATGGATCTCCACCAAACAGACTTCGAATCGCCATTAATTCCGAATGCATTCACGCAGCAATTTCAAGCCATTTTCATATTGTGTAAACGTCAAGCCAATGAGGAGTATAGCTCCAGCGTGAAGTCATATCTGTCATCTCGAGTTTCCATCAGCCACATCCTGTCCCGCTGTGCTGGGAATCCCAGGTTCCTCGAAAACATTCCAGCTCCGAATAGGTAAAGGGTGTTTTTTAAACACATACACAAAACCTGTGTAGCTCAACCAAGGTGAGTGTACCTGAACGGATAGACCGAACTTTCATGCTTGTGAGATTGTCTGAAGGAGTTCCGAACTTCAGAATTCATCAGATATGGGTATTTCAGCATGAAACGTGGGAAAATCCCACTATCTGAACCATTGTATATTCAAACTATCTATCTCTGATGTATCGTAATCTTTAGGACTACTTTGGAATAGCGCAAAAAAATTCTAAAACAAAATCTCAGAAGATCGAAAGATAACAAACGGTGGTTGATGTGTACTCATGGAAACTTTCGAACCGAAGCCTCAGGTCATCATTTTGGGACTAACTTGGTTCTAAGCCATCGAGCGATCGTGGTTTTACAACTAAACTTTTTCGGGGACTCATGGGGCCTACATTCATGCCTTGACTCTCACCTGAAGTTTGCAGAGACGTTTCTTCGGAAGTGGGCTATGTATTCAGGAAAAAGTTGGAAAATTTATGGAAGCTTGTAGAAATGATTCGCCCCTTGCCTACAAAACGTGCATATATAGAAAAAATTGGGAGTGTTGAACATCGTCAATAGCATACTTATTTCTGTTTGTACATAGAATGAAGTTGTAAAATGCAAATAAGGGAAATGTAACAAGAACCAAAGAGAAAACAATTCCAAACAAGGATGAAGTACGTAACTCTTTAAGACCTTTTGTCTATGAGTAATCCTCTAATTGCTTCATGTTGCACTATTATTTATAAGATGGGCCTCTAATCAGCAGTGTTATGCTACTCTCGTTCAATTCCGCCCTGATCGCTTATCTGCACTGCACTGATAAGGCCTTCTGGTTTCAAGTTGCATCCTGTCCTGAAGGCTTTTTGTGTTCTCCCTGTCACGATTTCACAAGAAAGATGTTCTTTTAGCGGAAAGTACATCCTGGTGATATGAAAACCTTTACAACAGCCTAATAACCATGAGTGCCAAGAGCGAGGCCCAGTCTATAGGTGCTGGAGAACGGATATACTTACACATTTACGACTACGAGACAAAGGTGGGTCTTTGGTGTTTCTTTGAACATTTGGCTTGACAGAAGTGGTGTAAGCCTGTTGTAAAAGTTTTACTGCTCCATTACTTTACGCAACTACAGGAATTCTCTGGACTCACCACATATCATGGCTTGGTTCGTATTTACAACTCGAACACTTGGCCATCACGGATTTTTTGGTGTGTCGTGGTGCTTTCGTGTCTTTCACTGTTCATGATTCATGTCAGTTTACTTTTTTTCTTGTGGAAATTTCATTAAACTCTCCTGTTATCTTTGCTACACTTATTCACACTGCAGTAAAGCAAGACTAAGAGCGCCTTTAAGAGTTGGTGCAGCATGCTGTCCTCCGTAAAATACCGATAATGCAAAATTCGCAAAATGAAAGTGAAATGAATGCAGATGAGCCGACCAATATAATCTAAGAGAATAATTATTCATCACCGAGGGCAGGCAACCGATCGATTATCGATCAGTCTAATCATCCAAACTTTAGGTGCGGTTGAGATCTGCTAGCCTCGAAAGAGCTTTTTCAGAGTGGCTATCTCCTTCTCGGGTATCACTCCAAACCAACGCTATTTCAAGTGAACACCATTGTGGCTGAGGATGGCCTCTCATTCCCTGAAATAACCATTTGCAACTACAATCCAATCAAGACATCTGAACTGACAAGTGGGTTGGTTGGAATGATTGGGTTTCAGTGCAAAATATCATCTCCATCTTTGCAGAGTTTAGGATACAACATGACTCCAGAATTGCTTTCCTACACACTAATGGCATTCAATGACCACGTTGATGATAGCGACCCCACGAGTCAAGCTCTCTTCGAAGATTATGCAGCAGATTATTCCTCCATTAATAACAGGAATTTTTCAATTGCAGAGTTTTTCAAGGAGATAAGGTAGTCTCCGTGTTGATCATACTGTTGAAGAGACTTTAATTTTTCCATATTTGATTTGATATGAGATGTTCCTTTGTGAACTCAATTATTATTAAAATACAATTATTGACTAAAACGACTATTACTCTGTTGCAGAGAATATTTACAACAGTATCGCTCAAGCGGTCTGTATAAATTGTAACGAAAATTATGATTTCGAATGATTTTAAGGAGAAAAAAAAACGCCAGGGCATATAGTTAACAGTGGCGTAGTGGGAAGGGGTTCTATATTTCAACTATTTGTTCCCAATAGCCCTTTTTTACTTGATTTTATAAAAGTTTTACTATTGGAAATATCGTTTGTAAAAGCCTTTTTTGTACAGTTTATTATAAAGGAATATCTCACCCTACTTATACTATGAAGGTCTCGCCGGGATTTGCACAGGATGCGCCATTAGTTCTTGTACAACATCTCTAGAACCATAATAGCAGCGGAACTCAATATAATGGTATGATCTTTATAGCCGCACTAAGCCAACTCAGTAGCAACTCAAATAACCTAGCAGATCGGGGATACATCTTTATTTGCTTTTGTAACAGCTCAAAGTTGAGTGGGAAGCGCGCCCATGGTGGCACGGTGCTATTCCTTGCCTGAATCCTCTCATAGCTTCTTCTCAACTATATGGTATGAATTCAGACTTATCGTATGGTAGCTTTCGAGTTGGTCTTAAACGTGGTAGCATATAACAGTCCAACGGATTCTGAATGCATTGAGATTGGTGCTGCATGAAAGTTAGTTCTCAGCACAGAATTTCGTCCGCTCACCCTCCGAAGACCCACTTTCTTCATGGGCAGATTCTAAGTCGTACTGAAGCGTCACGTTTGGGCTATCCATTAAAAGTTGGCTGCAGCAAGGTCTCTCCTCAGAATGCTTTTCAAATAAGACTAAGGGTGACATTGATGTTGTGGACCACAAAAATCTAAGGAAGTTTGATGTATTCGAGCATGTTATCAAAAACTTATTGAAATTCCTCAAGGAATAACGAAAACGGGACTCCGTTCTGACCCCAGAATTCCTCAGTGCTTCCTACATCAATTCCAATGTTCCGATGAAAATAGAACCACTCTTTCCTGAAGAGTGGCTCCAGTTCTGAGCTGACATCGATGTTCCGTGCCGCAAAGGGTGCGCCTCCCAGTCTACTTTGAGCTGTTACAAAGGTGAATGGCGACATATTACCAATGTGTTAGGTTATTTGAGTTGCTATTGAGTTGACTTAGTGCGGCCATAGAGTTCATGCCACTATGTTGAATTCAGCTGCTATGATGGTGCTAAATATGGTGTGCAAGAACTAGCGTCTCGCGGGGGCTGGCGGCTGAGGAATCTAGAAGAAGCGAGAAAACGACAGTAAAACCGTGAAAATAAAGGAAACCCGGGCTATTCGGTAAGTGGGCGGAACCTCTGCTCGAGGGGTCTGAGCATCTGGTGTGCGCGGACGAGTTGTCCGCACTAGATATATGTGTGTATGCATGTATGTAGGTAACATATGTAACATGTGTGTAACGCCATACCGCATCCTGTATACGAGGGAAAATGGGAGTATGAAGTGAGGCTTCCGCTTAAAAACGTTCCCAGCCAGCCGAAGTCTCAAAAATAAAATTCTCTCAAAAGTTTTCATGATTGAAACAAAAATCGGGTACTTTATACATATCTCAAAGCATCTCTATTTGCTAGGTATTTTATTCTAAAATTAGGTATTGGAGTTGGACATCTAAGAAGGTCAATTTTCACTCTTCGCTACTTTTCGCTAAAACTCTGAGAAGCCATACAAATTAATACTATTATTGAGTTTTTAAAAAACTTTTAATACATGAAAAAATATGTGGAATTTTACCATTTAAATTTAATCTATGGTTACCAAGACATTGAAACCATGCTTGGCTTTTCTTTGAAAGACCTCATTCATTATACAAAATTAAAGCATCAGTTTCTTTCAGGCCCACATGCGAGGATATGGTGTTGTCGTGCTCATTTGCAGGCGAAATTATTGAAAACTGCTGTTCCTACAGCGATGTTGTGCCAACCAACCTTGGATACTGCATAAGGTCGATACGTTCTCCCATACCTTCCTGTGCCAACCAGCTAAAGCGACTTGTTCTAGATTTCCAAAGTCAAAATTGAACAAAACCCAATTTTTGAGTGGCAGCAGTTATGGCTGGCAGTTCGTCCTGGATGGAAACAATGCGAGGTATTCCGGTGAGGAGTGATTACGTTGCATATTTGCGTTGCAAGCTTGTAGTGTTAAAGGGGTGTTTGCAGACAACCAATTGTCGTTTGATATGGGATTCCGAGTGTTGGTGCATGAACCTGGAAAGGAGAACTCGATGGAAGCTCACGGCTTATCAGTGCCTTCTGGTGCTGCACTTTATGCAGGGATTTCTGTCAAAAACGTGAGCGTAAACATCCTTCATACCTCTACTAGTAAAACGCTTCTCGAGTAAATTGATAAATAAGAAGATACAAGAATTTGCAACCTGAATTCTGTGAACAACTACTGCAGTACGTTTTCGTAAAACGTTGGGCTCTTATTTCAAGTGCGACAGAGGAACCTATAAGCAAACGTAATATCTTCTGTCAACGGATTTTTTTTAGCATTTCTCCCATTTCTTACGGAAGTTTTCATTTTACGGCAAAATGTGAGAGGGCTGCGATAAGTGAATGTGCGCCATATTTCAAGCCTAGACTCATGTCTTTTTCAGATTTCCCTACTGCAGAGAGCCGACTGGGGATACTGTCAGCAAGGATGGGACCCGAGAATCCATGGAGAACTGCTCACTAATCTCACGGTGCTCTTATTTAAACATGCAAATTTTTAAAACGAATCTTTCCGACGTTGTCTTCCGGGATTTTCTGGATAAGATTCCCAGATAAATGGGATGTGGCGCTGTTGAATTTCCAGAACAATCATTATCATAGCCTCTTACAGTTTACTTTTTGAGCCTAGAAATGTAAAAAAAAACACAGCACTTTTTTCCAATTTTTCTACTTTTTTTTCTTTTCCAGTACACTGCCACGCACTGCGAGTGGAACTGCCTAGCCCGCGAATGGCTCGCCACATGCGGATGCCTTCCCATGAAACTTCTTCCTCTGAAGACCGTCCAGAAATTCCCTATATGTGCTCCGCTTGAGATCAACATGTGTGCTGATACTGTTTATGGTGAGGGCTTTTCCACGAATGTTCAGGAAAACCTAGTGATTTCCATCTTTCCAATGGTAAAGGCGAGACCTTTCACAAACTGGGCGGAATCCTTTAAATTCCAAAGGGACCTGTTTACCCTTCTTTCCAAAGAATGCTGACATTTTACTTGCATAATAATTTTTTTATATATATTAACAAAGGCAATGGGTGTACATGGATGGGAAAATTTCTCTCGGATCCTTTTTCAGTGTTCTCAGTGCCAAATATCCAATGACGCAGTCTTATGGTTATTTTCAGCAAATTCAACAAACTGCAGCTGTGATGTGGAGTGTCAGCTAATGGAATACGAGATGCAGATGAGCTACGCCGACATAATCACGGGCTCCATTTCACGAAGATTTGTGCTCTCGGAAGAATACGTCGAGTAAGATGTCATGAGTAGTGATAATATGTGCGTGTTTTGGGTCAGCGCGTAGTGAAGAGGCAAAATGATAATTATTACTTCCATACATACTTCTTAGAAATATGAGAAATTCTAGTTTTGCTCCACTTAAGCTCTAGTCGCTTCACACCGGCGATGTTCATCTAAATTTCTGAAAAAATTGTAAGAATTGTGAAGAATTGTAGCTGTAAGAGAATTTGTGAGGAATCCCCCAGGAAAAATGGCGGGATTTACAGGAGATGCAGGGGAAATTTAGCCGGAAAATAGCAGAGCATGGAAATTTTCAGCTTATTTCAACAGGAGCTCACCTGATTTCTGTATTCTCTTCAAGATCAGCATCGTTTTTTGAGTTCTTTTGATATATATTACTTTCAAAGATTTTTGAAAATTCATTCCTCTGCTGTAAATTACGTGGACCTAAGTCTGCAAATAATTTTGGTATTCTATGTCTAGTTTTGGTATTCACTTTTACTAATTTCCCTGCCATCGACATACAGCTTTCAGGAATAACATATCTGTGATAAACCTATTCATGCAAAGCATGGCTTACGAACGTCATGAGCAGCAGAAACAGCTCCAAACAGCCGATCTCCTTTCAAATATTGCTGGGAGTATGGGATTATTCCTTGGCATGAGCACGGTTAGTGTAATTTGTCACAGATCACACCTGTTGGTCCCTTTATATCGAATCATCTCTTCGAAGGTATTCAAAGCTAGAGGAAACTGCATTCTCAGTGTGCATAATATAATAAATCGGAAAAGGGGAAATGTTCGACTGTTCGAGTGATCCATCGAAATTCGAAGGTTGATCTCATCGAATAATCCAAATTTGTGTGAGAAATCCTTGAGACTTTTCACTTTCTTTCACATCCTAACCTTCGATTAATCATTCTGTGATGATCCTTAGTACTGATATAAAAGCCATATTTATTAGATTGGGTAATAAGCTCGTGCGGTTTTCCTGAGCATTGAGTGTACAGTAACCACGGTAATTGTTGGACAGAAAACGAAAAAACGCGAATCTGCGTTTTTTTTTTCGTTTTTTCTTCATAACTCATTTCATTTCGCTCCATATCAGGGTTTCTACCCACCAATCAATTCCTGGAGACAAGATCTACAAAATGAGCCTAAAATCGTTTTCAAATTCTCACTGGAAAAGCATCTTACTTCCTAAAGTACCTGCGGGTACGAATTAGTGAGCGAGACTCCGCGACAATTGTATCCTAAGGATATGCGCTACTTGAGGTGCAGATTATGCCAGGAACGTGAAGTAACACTTTTATTTTCGTAATCTAGAGCTCATGACGAGTATTTTGGTACCCCATTCAGTGAAATTTTCGTATTTCCACGAAGAGGACAAGTTAAACTTAGGTTTCTCTGAAAGTTAATGTCCGCAGTACTTCTTCTTCACCTTAAAGCAAGTCCTTGCAAGAAATCGTCTCATAACTCTAGGAAGCGTGCGTTCAGAACAAGATGCATCCTCCAGCCTGAAATCGACATCTCTGAGGCAGATATCCACTCCTGTGCTGTCCCTTCCACAGTAATGGCTTTCACTTAGGCCGTGTTAATACCCCCAGCTGCTTGAGCTGCATTTGTTCCACTGTTGTAGTAGAGCAGTTGGAGATGTCGGGGATGTACATTCTTGTCGAATTGGAGGGTCACGTTTCGTGCGACAGGAAATGAGAAATAGCGGAACTTGGGAAAACGAGTTATAATATTCGTAAAGAGCGAAGCCAGAGCTACAAGTTAATCTATGATAGGCCATCGCAGTTAGTTCAAATCCTCGTAAAAAATTGAGTCGAGAAAAAACGCATAAACTTATTGCCCAACCCAATAGAAGGGAAATCAGGAAAAAATGAGCAGGAGGATGGTAAAAGAAGTGAAAAAAAAAAACAAATTTGTAAAATTCTCCGAATTGTCGTTCATTTCCTGCTTCACAGAAAAACTAACTTAATTTAGGTCACTCTACTGGAAATTTTCATATACCTATTCAAATCTGTATGGGGTACTGTGAATACCGAACGCCAGAAACAGTTTATGGAAGCGATGTTGGAGGAGGAGAACGAAAGGAGACAAAGCCTCGTTATCGTCGAGGAACCGCAACCAGAGGTATTTCCACTAATATCGAAGGAAATTCAACCACCTTAGACGTGGACTAGTCTAGAACGTTCCTTTTTCTACTGGCAACCAACCAGGATACAAAAGTGTTTTCTATATCGTACCAGTTGTAGTCAAAACAATAAATATAGAACGTTCTGGCGAAACAGACCCACTCGCCCCCGTCGCAACTCAAAATCGATTGCGAATGAGAACTCCGATATCAACGGAATGTGCGGATGCGCAGACAGTCACAGTGAAATTCACAGATGGTGCGGCGCTTGCTAACGATTCTACTCCACTGGATTCACATGTAGAAAGAAAATAAGCGGAACCCCGACTTCAGTCCTTGTTTAGATTGGTTTTTTTTTTGCTTTCAGTGATAAATATCTCAGTGAGTTTAAACAAACAAGTGAAAAAATACATGTTATAAATTTTTCAGGAAGCAGCTAATGAAGAAGAAAGAAATAACCACGAAGCGAGTTCTCGAAAGAGACCGTCGAGACGAGTTTCGATGGCACCTATGCATATCCACGTGGATCGGAGAGGAAGCGTTGCAGTAGGACTTGTCTTGTTTGATCGATACATCCAGGCCAATACCACTTCTTAAAGAACATCTTCAGCTTCCACTGTTCGGTCAACAAAGGCGTTCTGGTTCTGCACAGCATTACAATTTAATTTCTCCTAGGTACGAAAATTCGGAAATTAAACATTGATAGTAAAAGCAACATTTTTCGATTTTCCACTACGACGGGCCCCCTTTGTCGCTTCACTTCATTTGTTCACATTTGCTCTAGCAATCCGTACTACATTTTAAATTTCTTTCCAATTTTCACTACTCATCGAGAAATATAAGTCATACGGCCTCGGCCACCTCGCTTTTGATACATTTTGATTGTGGGTTCAGCGTCTTTAGTGTGGCTGCAGTACGGGCCAAAATCAAAATCTATCAAAAGCGATATCACCAGAGCGAGGGCAGCAGTTGGTGATGTTCACCTCGTGAGGAAAACCTGCAGCTTTTGTTATATTTTTTATCCCAGAAAGTCGCTAGCATATGGAGCTACCGGTCGACGAGGTTCTACTATGGAAACAACAATAGGAGGCCTTCTTCCGAATTTCCAATCGCCGAGGTGGGCACATCACGTCGAATTGTTATGATTATAAGAAAGATCATTCCTCACAAGAGATCATTAACATACAGAGAACTCCAAACGGACGCAGACAAGGGTCAAGACCGCGGCGCGGCTCTCTCGGGCAGAGTCACGGGAGCTCAGCATAGTGTGCGCCTGCGTCTCTGCCCAAGAGAGCCGCGCCGCGGTCTCGACTCTTGTCTAGGTACGTTTGGAGTTTCCTACACATGCGAGACCAAACGGCTAAATTTCGCGATGTTCGCGTGGATGGCGGGAATTAAGAAGGTATCTCTCTAGATCGCATAGCTCTTTTCGTGACCACAAAATTACAGGCTGTTCAGAAAAGAGTCGGTATTGGTGCATTCACGGACTGAAGATAGGCTGTGCGGTTGTGCACTATTAAGCATACTTGATATTGATTAAAAACGACCGCGTCTCAGTCCGCGTTCCTTCTACAAGTACCGATTCCCGGTCGAATGGACTATAATTCGGGTGATTTATACGAGACGCGTGTGTTAGTCGCGCGTCAGACGCACGCATATGTTTGAGGGGGCACGGTACCTTCGTAAGGACGCGCAAAACCGCAAACACATGTGTCTCACTTGCGCTTGAGCTGCATCAGATTTACGTCCTCTTCATTTCTACTTTTCATCAGATACATGTACGCACGTCAAGCTCATGCAACTGGTACAAACTGCTTTATTCTTCAGTTTGTGCTTCAAACGCTGTTTCTTCAGCTTCACTGCTATCACCATCACCATATAATTACGTTTTTCCAGAATTATTCTGACTTTGCTCCATATATGTAAGTAAATACATATGTGGTCGCTAGTGAAAAACTCTCCTATTTTGTCTCTTAGAAAATTGCTCTTGCTCTTGCTAAAAAAAACCTTTTTTCTGACTCTGCTCCATATATGTACTTACATATATGGAGCAAAGTCAGAATAATTCTGGAAAAACTTAATTATATGGTGATGGTGATAGCAGTGAAGCTGAAGAAACAGCTCTTGAATCAATCAGTCTTTTTTTAATGGAGTTCCTACTCCGAGAGATGTACTTAACTGTTTTTACCACAGGAAATCCATCGCAGTAGCCTTGTCAAACAGAAGAGAGTCGGCGATGGAAGGAGCCGGTGAAATTTTGCCGCTAAGACGTGCAAGTGCGGCTGTACCATCACATTCGCATCGAAGGTGACTGCTTGTCCATTTCTTTTTCGCACGACTTAGGCAATGAATATTACTTTGCCAACATAAATAGTAGTCATTTTCGTACTACTCTTTGCAGCAAGTAAGGTATTTTCTTTCCAGACCTTCATCTGTGGTGTTGACAGCGCCTGGACCTGGACGACGCCTGAGTGTGCAACAAAATGACGATACCATACACTTAGCTGTGATGAGCAGACGAAGATCATCTGTTCATCCTAAGAATTTCCTGATATAGAGCGCCTGAGAGACTTCACTTCACAGGAACTGTTAGTAAAATATTTCTGATCATTTTCTTGGGCTTTAACTCTTTGAGAATATTTTCGGTGTCGCCAAATACACTGATTGAGCCTACAATCCCGAACAAAACAGCTACAGAAACCATAGAGAAATGACTGAGCAAAAATACAACATATATGACTGCTGAAAATAAAGGAATGTTGAAGCTTTTATCGCTCACAACTATGAAGAAAGCTGTCCATCCTCATGACGATCTTTAAAAAATACCTTTTTATGTTTCAAAAAAAAGGCGTCCCTTCAGGGAACGACACTGAACTCCTGATTAAATACAGGAGAAGCATAATACAGCGGAAAGATAAGGCCCGAGGCTCAAAGGTAGCACCAACGGAAATTTTTCGTGTCCGAGATTTAGATCTTTTTGGATACTCAGTGGTTGTCCCAACAATTCTATTCGCAAACAATATCAACATTATCAAGAAATGAAGAAATTGTATCATTTTTGTACATTTTTTACGTTTTCCTTTAGAAAGCCTAATAAACATGGCATAACATAACATAAAGAGATTAGATGCGTTCCATTGATCATGATGAAATGAAACTTGCTTTTGCTCCCACGTCCTTCAGTTTAAAGCTCGGACAACTTGGTAATCCTTTGCAAACGGGCTTAAATGGTGTCAACGAAAATCGCCTTTTTCGTAGGATTTGGCATAATTATTCGCAACTTTTGTTTCAACTACATTGCTATACCCAAGAATATAGCAAGATCAGAGAGACCAAGTATACCGTGAGTGTTGCCTTTAAATTCCAGTTTGCTACTCTTATCCCATTTACCGTGTCTTTCCTCTTATAACGTCTAAGCCTAAAATATTGGATAGGTGCAAAATTTTGCAAGATTGTTTCCTGGAACACCGTAATTTTTTTGTATACGGAATGATACCTAAATGTGAAGAGCAACTTCTGCAACTTAGAAAGGCATTTTCTATGGTGGTATGAAAGGTTCTAAGATCAGCTAAACACATAGAAAAGCTCACTTTCCAATTGTCAGTATTCAGTGGTTTTTCCATAACACCACAAGCAATACCGTCTGATGTACCTCTTTTTGCATCATCTATCCCACTGGAGAACTCTTCTATAACGGCCTTGCTGCAGGCAAAGTGTAAACAGGCACTTTCCTTATTGCTTTTGTGGGAATCCTGCTGAACGATCCACTCCGAGGTGCTTCTCTGAAACAGCACATTCAACGCTACCTACTACTGCTACTTGCTTTGAAAAATCGCCCAGGGATTGATCGGAAAACGCCTGAGTTTCTCGGAAGCCCATTTTCCGCTCAATAACAATCAGCCACAATAACCTTTGGCGAGCTGGCCAGTAGGCCTATCCATAAAATTATTTATTTCATTGTTTATTCAGTACATTACGATGAACACGCTGGATAACAGCAAATCGAACATAAATAATAACAGTTCAACCTGTAGAATCGAATATTTAAAAAAAAACACAACGCTAGAAAACGAATGCTCAAGGCAGCTGAGGAAGCTTTAAAACATGAGATACAGCGACTTCCAGAGATTTGACCATTCATGCAATCGAACGACGGCTGTTGCTCAGGAAGGATTTTCCAGTCAAAAAGAGCTAGTTTGTACATGGAAAACCAGCGCAAAAACCAAAAGCAAGTACCGTTTCAGCTGGCTATGATGCTCTATAATCTTGATAACATTGCCGGTAAACGCGTCACCACCATCATGTTTCCTTAAAACTTCACCGCCTAATTGCAGCCTCCCCCGGCTTCGGAACTTTGCAGAAGAAATTTCGCCAAACATGACATAAAAACCGCTCTCGACCTCTTCGCTTCACAGTAGACCCCTATTCTGGGCAGAGGGGCCGACGACCTTCTAATTCGATGTTCAGTGGTTCCACCAAATGATAAAGATTATATCGTCAGAAGAGGATGCAATCTGCTGGAGTCACCAAAAAATGAATACCTTTTACCAGTATTGCATCATTATAGTATGGTAACTGGATTCATATGATATTCATATTCATATGCTCTCAAAAGATTTATTGGGTCTTGATAAGGACAATTTATACTAGCCGTGTGCGTCAGTCGCGCGTCCGTCGCACGCATCCATTTGCGAGGGATTTTCCATGAAGACCGGTCAACGCGGCATGCACATCCTCAATGAAAGGAGCGCGCGGCCGTCGCGAGGCCGTAAATGCGTGCGTTCGAGCTGCGACTGCGATGCGACTGGCCTTTTTCTTCATCATATAGACGCACGCGCGTCAGTAGCACGCGTCTAGTATAAATTACCCTATACCCAAATTCCATGGAATACTCCTTCGCTGCATGAGAGTTCATACACTCAGGCACTTTCACCGGGAAGGCCGACAGCAAATTTGAAGTAACGGGCAGGCCCCGGTCCTCACTTTTACGGCACCGGACAAGCTCCGGTGAAAGGTTTGAATGACGCGGGCATAACGGGCAAGCCGCCCACACAACCCTAGCGCCGGGCAGGCCGACAAGCCCATTTGCAAGTGATAATCACTAGCAATAACTGTGATTTCCGGTTCATAAATTTATTTCAGTCTTTCACCTTCCACTGTTCGGTGGATGAGGCCTGATATGGCATCTTCGGCGGCATTAAGAATTGTAAATTTGAAGTTTGAACAATGTGAACTAAGTGTTTGGGAGTCCTCATCTCTATTGAGCCGGAGCAGGGAAATTTAAACTACTATAACTGTATTGTCTCCATAAGGACCACGTATTTTCCAAACTGTTTTCTCCAGAACTAAGTTCTTGTCTAGAATTTTATTTGATTTAAGGTAGGTGCACGGGTAATTTTCGGCCACCCTGTAAATCTAGAAAAAAAAACATGACTAACTATAATTAGTGAAGATCAAGCTCCAAAAGAAATTGTATGTGCGCACACTAACTTTACAAGAGGTATATAGCGCCCTAAGCTCTTCCATCAATTCAAATGGCTATAATGTTTTCTTGCAGGAGGTTGACATAAGCCAGACAAAACCTCACCCACTGAGTATATCCTAATGAGAGCTTTCCGAAAAATTTCAAAGCAGAAGGGTGTCTTAACAGGAACATGAACCAGGATGCCAACAAGAAATAGGTGAAAATGAATGACAAATGTAAATCTAAGTAGAACAATAAAAGCACCTATATTAGCTGTATTTTGTTGTCATTTTTGGTCGCAAAAGTGCAGGGAGGATTCCTGCAAGGCAATGAGCGGTTTATCGGGCAAGTCGCAGGAATACACCGGCCAGGCTGCATATCTAACACCGGGCAGGCCGCGTAGCCCTTCGGCCTTCCCGGTATTTAATGGCGGTCAACTCGGTGAAAGTGCCTGAGCAGTTAGTCACCAAGGAATCAACTCTGTTTTCAGCACAGGTTGAGAACTTCGTCCAAGATTTTATTGATGAGCGTTCGGCGCTGCTGTGAAGGCTTGTGGAGGCTTTAAGACTTATTGCTTGATCGATTGTGGGAAAGCAAGGGGAACAGTGATAATTCGACGAAGGACCGATTACAGTATCACGACCCTTAAATACTCACTACGGTCCCTGGGCAAATTCATTAATCCCTCTTTGCCGGCGAGCTGGGTGAAAAATAGCCACCCCATCGCTATATTGTGATGCATATATGTATGTATGATTTTGTTAAGATCTGAATGATACGCTAAGTGCCGAAAGCTCATCAATAAAATCTTGGAAGAAAGTTCTCAACCTGTGTTGAAAACAGAGTCGATATCGAATGAGACTTCGGGACAACAGCATATTAGTACACTAAGGAATCAGTTCATACTCGAATGCTGTATCATGATCTTATTAAATTACTCGCTCGCCAGACTCCACCAGCTTCGTCCGACATTCTTTGATAATTCATTGCGCCACCAAGTGCAAGGATCGTGGTCGTATGGTAGTCTAGTCGTATTCACGTCACGATAGAGTAACACGATTGAATTCCATATTGTTCTACATTGAACTGCACATTAGCAGTGATTTTATCCAGACTGCCAACGTTTCGGAGCTTGGAAGCGCAGCTTCAACGAATTGTCTGATCCTTCCAGGCCCTGAAGGAGACAGCTCCGAAATGTTGCCCGTTCTGAACAACCTGACCACTAATCTCGCTTGCAGTTAAATACAAACAATACGAAATTCAAGTAATGGCGAGATTTGTCAACAGTCGATCCTTGCATGCAAATCTCACGCTGCATGGTCACCAGACGCCCGCAACGCCGCGCGGTCGCAGCCGCCGCGCGCGACGATACTGGGGCGAGTCCTTTAAATGTCGCTTGAATTGGAGCACGTTCTGCTGCAGCTGCGTCGGGCTGAGGTTTACGCAATTTGACTTCACTTGTTACGTCCTTTCACCTGTATGAAAATTCCATGTTTTTTGAATTTTTGGCCGAATTTGTTACTTTCGTTGTGCGAGTCTTGATACATAGCGCTCTACTTTTTCAAACACATTTTACAGAGTTTTATTCCTCCTATCTAAACTTATCGCATCGTGGATGGTCGCATCTTCTCGCTTGAATAAAACATAGTCTCAAGCATCATGGCACAATTCGACCAAAATATTCCATTGCAGGATAGTGCAAATTTTTTCTGCGTAAGTCGCGTTAGCTTCTTCTCATCCTAGCTGTTATTGTTCCTCACATTTCGTTTTAGGTGTTACCTTTACAAGCATTGCATGGCCCTGTAGAATTGGTGATTCCTACAACTGGTCGAGACCTCGTATTTCGTACGAGCGGGAAAAAGGTTTTAAAATCTTGTGGTCCATTTATCGAGATGTACATTTTTGTAATCCGGGTTTTTTTTCAGAACCGAGGATGCATTGTGATGCTGTTGTATACAGCGTCTGGAGAAAAGAGCAGCATTGAGATTCCTTTCGTTCATATTGAAGGCTTTGCGGTCAGTTCAAATAGCTTGGTTTGACTTAGTCGTTAGATTCTTTATAGAATACCCTCCAAAAAAAATTAGTCAAGAATACTGCAGGGCTTGTACTTTTCTTTGTTTTAATTATCTCATTGAGCTCATGGAAAGGTATTAAATAAAGATAAAAATCAGCATACTGTATATTTTGACCACTTTTCCACGCAGTTCAATTAGCAGTTATAAAGTCCATATTTGTGAACTACATCAATTGCGTTAAGAACGAGCTTTCCGCTTCTGCGGATACTCTGTAGTACGTGAATTGAATACCTAGTGCAGTAGGGTTGGCGAACTATTGCATCATGACCTGGGAGATTCGAATTTAGTAAGACTAAGTTAGGGCAATCTAAACGTACCGCCATACCCTCGAGGAATATAGCTTTTTTTAAAAATTTCCCTGTGTGGCGGGCACACTGTTTGGGTACAAATAGATAGTGGGCGTAGCATTGCTTACTCGGTTACCACTCTTGCGGAGGCTGAAGATAGCTGAAAACCCGTATGTCTGCACCGTTCTTTTCTTAACATTTTTTTTTCAGTTTTATACAGTCTTTTTCAAAAATCCTTGCCTCACGCCGCACCGCCCATCAGCTCATCCACGTCGCAGCACTTATGATAATGCATAGGTGATGGGGCGCGGCTCAACAGATGGGCTGTGCAGCGTGAGGCAAGGATTCTTGAGAATGAGTGTATGTAGTTTTATGTGCGCAGGATTATTCATGTTAATCAGATGTCACTTATACAGGTGTTGACAAATGGAAATAAACCTGCGATTTCTATGCACCTATCTGAGTTTGCCGCCAAGAATTTGGCGCTCAGACTCGGAACTCGGGATAAAATTGAACACATTATGCGAAGTTTCGGGGAGGGATGTGATCTAGCTTTGCGGTGAGTTAGATTTAACCATTTTCGCATCCTTTTCGCTTTAATTTGTTATTGTCGCATTATTCAGAAAGCTGGTTTTTGTTCTGCAACCTTATAAAGACGACATGTTCGTCCAAGTGGGAACGGACAATCCACAGTTTTATGGAATTGAGCAATTGTACAAGCGTATTGACGTTTGGGTTTGTTCCCTTCCATAATAGTTTTCTTGCAGTTGCCCTTTTTTCAAGTGTACTGTTTCAGGTACGATTTATTCGGAATAGGGATCAGTTAGCAAAGGAACAAAGGCAAGCGGTGCGAAACTGTTACACACCCACATTGACGACTTCGACGAATTTCCTAGGTTCATTCTTTATTGATAGATTTTGCTTTACTTTTAAATGTGCAAAGAATGCGTTATCGAAGCGTTACTCTAGTTCCATCTTTCATCACTTTTCCATTTTCGCACTGATTCGCGATGGGAAATACGTGCATTCGCGAGAAATGCGTGCATGCAGTGTTTACGACTCACCTAGTTCGCTAAATTTTCAGTGAGTCACACGCCTGAGGAGTGGTTGGAGCTTCTTCGATCCATCCACTTATTCCTCAATCCAGACAGCGACTGCGACACTGCGCCGTATCGTTACAGACCACCAGATCCTCGACCTGTCCACCCACATAAACTAAGTTCGTTGCATATCCCTCTTAGGCGTATAGAGGTTCACTACATATATTGAGCAGAACTTCCTACGATTTATTTGTAGATCTCTTTTTCTATCGAACGCTTTGCAGAAATTCCTAAGTTGGTTAGTAAGTCGGAGATGGAGTTGTTCACCGAAGAAGTGGACTCTAATGGTCAGTTGAACAGAAGGATTAGACAGCAAGCGTACGAGAATGGACAATCACCGTACGTCTTAATTGTTTTCTCTACTATTTTCCCAAATTTGATAATCCGTATTGTATAGGGGTGTTGTCATCGATGCCTCCAACAATGCCCACGGAGAGTACTATGATCAGCGCTACACAAACGTAATTTTCTCCTCTGTGTTTGTTAGATTTCACTGAATCTTTTCAAAGTGCACGAGTGCTTCAAAATTTAGCGAGCGGATATTCTTTTCTAGGAATATCAACCTGTGCAAGTTGGGATAACCAAACAGAATGTCTCGCACATCGTACCAATGAAAGGAAGGAATTTCAACCCATCAAATGCAGTTAGTTTTCGTTGTTGCACCTCTTAATACTTTTTGAGTTAGTGGTTTCCAGATATTTTCTTCATCTTTTCATCAATTCCATTTATTCACACTGCTAATAATTCTTAGCGTCGCACTGATCACCATCCATGATTGAGATTACTGCACATCTTTGCGGGTATTCATAACACAGTATTTGGGAAACGGTTCTCCACTTTCTGGAAAATTTCATCCTTTAGCGCCATTAGCTCTTTTCTTTAACTTTTGATACCCACTCATAAGAACGATCTTTCATTCTAGCTATCTTGTAGAAGGAGAGCAGTAGAGGTTTTTCTGGCAGTGATGTTGTTTTGCTTGGGGGATCTCTCACTATTACAAGTCGGTTACAGCTCTAACCTTCATTTGGTGTCATGCTTCTCAATCGTACCGAACCTACGCCTGCTGTTTTACACGCATAGTTATATTTTAACAGCAGCTGTTACATCCTTGAAATCTCCTGTCATTATTGCTCCCAGTTCATTTCTCACATGAGTAGCGCTATATTCACTTACAATTGCAGCGAGCCTACGCTGAAATACCTTCGGCTGCTACGGTGCAACATGCTGTCACCACCATGCAACCCTCACAATGGCAAATTGTTCAACAAGGAACAGTTATGCAAATACAAGCTCCAAACGCTCAATCCCAATATGTCGTAGCTACTGGAGCTCACGGTACCTCTCTCCGCGGTCAGCCAGTGGTTGTGCAGACTACATCACAACGAGCACCAGTTGTATACCAGGTTAGCCCATCAGGTCACCAGGCAGCTCTAATCAGACAAGCAACTCCCGATAAGACGAAGGTGGGTCCTTTCGCTGTCTTTAACTAATTTTTGTGCTTTTCTCACACAGACGGTGAAGTTTTTTTTCAAGGAATCCCTTATATCAGTGGCGGACGCAGAAAGTGGGCGGGAGGGGGGGCGTGGGAAGAAAAGTGGGGTCTCCGCCGTTTTGGGGACCCAGACGGAAAATAAAATTAATAATAATATTAATTATAATAATAAACAATAAATAAAAAATATATTAAAAATAATAATAAAAATAAACAATAAAAAATAAACTAACACAAGATTTTTATTTGTATTGTAAAGTAATTTCGAAAATTTGGCGACCCATTCTCGGGGGGGGGGCGTGCGCCCCCCCCCCTGCGTCCGCCACTGCCTTATATGTATATGATAATTGAGCTCAACTATTCATTATTCTGTCTTGTAGGTAACTGCCCCCGGAACACAGCTTTTAATTGTGAACCACGGTAGTCCTGGCAGAATCACAAGTGTGGTCTCTACTCCTCAGCCTACTCTGACTGCTTTAAAGCGACCAGTACGCAGTGCTCGTTTGAGGAAGGAAGTGGAAACGATAGCGCTTGATGACGACGATGAGGTTGTTCCAGGCTTCCTGTACTCTGGTAGTAACATCTAGATTATTCTTGAAAATCGGTACTTTTCTCAGGCTTGCGAGGCGAAAGCGTCCTCGTCATCAGGAGGTAACGAGGGTGATGAGAACGGAAACGGTCATCAAGGTAATGGTGAGCCATCGGAAAAGAAAGCTCGACTCGATGAAAACATCCGAGATGAGGTTCTTCTCGTTTTTCCACCTGGTGAAAGTGGAGCTGTTTCGTGTGAGTTTATAGAAAATATTCTATCCCTTCTTCTTCTACACGTTAAGAGTGTTTGAATACGTTCCGCTGAAACAGCATTAGTTTTTATGTAACGCAGAAAAAAGAAAATGTTATTGGCCGGAGCTTGTTTAATCATTGTCTGGACAAGTAACTCTAATTTACATGTCTTTTTGAGCTAAACTTGTCATTATTGATGCCAAATTCATTTCCTGTCTTTTTGGCGTTTCTAACGTTTTTCTAATGTTAATTTTTTTTTCAACTGATTCCAACGTTTTCCTCGAAATGCTCGTCTACTGCTTTCTTTTCAGTACACTTCGAGGATTTGCGGGTCTTAGCTCACGGCGAAATGCTTAATGATAATATAATAGAGTTCTACCTGAAATACATCCGTGCTAAGCTTGTGGAGGAAGAACAGTAGGTTTTTTCTGCATCAAAATGTGCGTAATTTATGTACTAAAACTTTTTTTTTCAGACGGGACAAGGTTTTCGTGTTCAATACGTTCTTTTACCAGAAGCTAACAGAGAAACAACCGTCGATCTCAATTCTTAACAAGAATCATCGCAGTTCTGTGGGAAGATTCGAATGGGTAAGTTTTTCTTGTTTTGCCGCATCAATTTCGCTTCAGATCAGCTTACTGAGATATTTCCAGATAAAGAGGAATTTCTCGAAGGTGAAGTCGTGGACAAAGAAGGTTGACATTTTCAATATGGATTACATCGTACTACCTATCAACGATGAAATGCATTGGTAAGCCTATTTAAATTTCTATAATGCTCTTACCATTGCCACTGAACTTTTTTCTGTCAGGTATCTCGTAATTATTGTGAAACCAGCCTTAGCTGTTGTCACTAAACGAACAGAAGATGTTGACCAAGCTCGAAAGCGCGGCTCATTTCGCGAGAATCCTGATACGTTTATCGTCGTTCTGGACTCACTCCCAGATCCAAATGATGTCAAAAGGTAGAAGAGATCCTTACAAATTTATATTGATGTGTTCCATGTTTATTTCCTCGTACTCTCTTTAGGAAATGCGTGCTGGATATTCTGAGAGACTACCTCGAGTGTGAACTTGCTGACAAACGCGGTACGCAAGAAGAGCTGTACTTGGACCGAACACGTATTGGCGCCCTCTATCCCGCTGGTGTTCCACATCAGGAAAATTATGTTGATTGTGGTCTTTACCTTCTTCAGTTTGCTGAAGCCTTTTTAATGAAACCGCCTACTGGGAAGGTTTGTTTTCATCTTCATGTTTCAACTGTTTGCCTTTTTGATCACAGTTAAATAATTTTTGTAGATGTTGAAACAAGGAGTGCGTTGGAAGGATTGGTATCCTTGGTTTGACCATTCAATGTTTTTCATGCGTGAGAAAATTAGCAGGCGGTTGAAGGGTCTCTGTAGTGCGAAGGTTTGTTTTTTTTTTATTCTTGTTTCAGATTAGCTGTTATTAATTAGCATCCACTTTTATATTGAGGATTCCTGATATAAATGGTTGTTTGCAGGATGTCCTAGTCTTGGCTTAAATGATGTGATTTTAATAATATTTTAGGCCTGGCAAAGGTTGGAGGCATACGAACACCAACAAGGTCGCGGTGTTAGTGTAGAAACAGCCACATTGGTCATCGATCGTGAGTTTTCATTCCCGTTATGTTTTGTTTATTCTCCAGTTTCGTGAAGCTATCATGGTAGATTAGTAATCACGAATGGTTTTCTTCATTTATTTTTCTTATTCGTGTGTCACTTTTCGTGAAACTGCAGAGAATGTTTCACTACTTTACTCTTTTCTGCAGTAATCATCGAATCATCGGGTGCACCATCTAAGTCATTGTGTGGTGCAGAAATGCGTTGAAATATCTCTGTCTTCTGAATTGAAGTCAAGTGGAAGAGGCTTCCCAGAAAGAGATTCACCGCTGACAATTTTGTCAATTGTTGTTATGAACTAGATGAAACTGAGCCAGCAACGACGAACAATTTCAATTGCCCTACTTGTAGCATCTTAGATAGAGGTCGCTGTGGTTATGTGATTGTTCAGTGAAGATTCAGAAAGACTTTAATTAACCACATGTGGTCCTGTGGATGAGCCATAAAGACCTTTACAACACACCTCACGCTAGTTAGTTTCCTCCACTCGTCCATAGGGTGTTTTGCTGAAATCAGCACGTTCACCTTACTAGAGTTCACAGTTGAAGCCAACGGAGCTGACTATTTTGCGGATTTGAATGGGGCACAGTCGCGCTGTCACAATATTGATCTACTTTACCTGCAAATCGTGGGGATGTCGAGGGTTCATTTGCTGTAAAATCATCAAATAAGACGGAATTGCCTGAACCTTGCTAACATTATCTACTGCGTCAACATAAG
The DNA here is from genome assembly GCA_037903475.1 of Ancylostoma caninum. Classification (NCBI taxonomy): domain Eukaryota; kingdom Metazoa; phylum Nematoda; class Chromadorea; order Rhabditida; family Ancylostomatidae; genus Ancylostoma; species Ancylostoma caninum. The sequence continues at coordinate 484,873 of JBAJFG010000415.1, read as the reverse complement.
ATACAGGAATCTCCAAACGTACAGTCTGTTCCCTGAAACGTACACTGCAATCCTCGCCCTGATTGAACAAAGCGGCGCGTGTGCGTTCAATCGGGGCGTGAAGCTGCAACAGCCGATCAGCCTCTCCTCGCGTTCCGAATGATCCGTTCGCGCCCTGATTGAACACACACGCGCCGCTTTGTTCGACCGGGACGAGGATGGCAGTGTACGTTTCAGGGAACGCACTGTACATAGACAAGGATCGGGACCGCAGCGCGGCTCTCTTGGGCAGAGCCGCAGGCGCTCATCATGCAAAGCGCCCGCGCCGCGGTTCGAACCCTTGTCTGCGTCCGTTTGGAGTTCCCTGTATGTAGCGATTACGGCGCACGGCGTGGTTGCGTTGCTGTCATCAAGTCCACAAAGTCAGTGCGATCAACTCTCGTTTTACTCCTACGAGTCGAAGATAAATACATCTTCAATTATTCCTCCTTAACCAAAGCATTTCTTCAAACTCTTCTTCAAGCCTGAACTTTTTCGTGACCAGTATAAACCAGAGTACTTGGCTCTAAACAAGAATAATTACAACATTTCCCTGAGTGAATACCTTGTTCTCTTCCTACCTTATTTTGTTGTTGTTTCAGGTGCACGAAGACCTCGTCGTCACAGTGAAACGCGATTGCATGAACCACATCCAAGGGCGCGGAAGCGAACTCATTCGGAGCCGCCAAACATCAAGAAATGTGCGCCACCGGCACCACGTATGGTCCCGTAGCCATATTCACGTAACTTAAACTCGTACGTACTGAAAGACGGGGACATGCCGCTCCAGTAATCAAATGACGATTTGATTCTGACTTTACATGAAGCAGTCGACTTCCCTTGTTGGGATGGTCGATAATTCGGCAGAGGCATCTTACCTCACGTGTAGTGCACGTGTATTGTTTGCATATATCGTTACTTTGTGGTCATATGCGTACGTCATTCCTTACGGTTAATTTGTTAAGAGCGTGTAATCTGAAACTGTGAGGATCTACCGGAAGAACATTGTGACGAAATCTTAACAATTCTCATTTTTAGCCCATAGTTTTAATCTCAGATTATGCGCTTTTAATTGAGACCTTCAACCCAATCCCTAAGTTGTTATATGTGGCTGCGAAATTAATTTCACATCGTTGATATGTTATTCTATTCCCGGTTGTTCTGCGATTGTTCTAACCAAGCTCTTCGTGGAGTTCCCCACCTTTTCATATTGTAAGAATTGTCATTTTGTACAGATTTATCCATTTCACTAGATGTAGTTAGTAGAGTCAATATCATGCGGCTTCTTCTCCACCACGTTTCAAGTCGGCCGCGGCTGGCCGTGAAATAGGGTGCGGCTGGTTCCATTGCGGTCATATGCTGGTGGTGCGTTTGACGATAAAATTGTCATCATTTTGAATTTCATTGTTATGTTGTGTTGAGATTTCTTGCTATTTCTTTTCGTATTCTTGCTCTAATTATATGTGTTACGTTTGCAATGTTCGGATTCTCGCAGAAATAATTTATCTTGGAGACCTTTGGACAGGTCCATTTTGTTGCAGTTTGTATGATTTTTTTCGTAATAAACTGAAAAATGAAATGTTGGAAGTTATTGTGGTGGTCGCACACCGAAGTAAATATTTACTTGGAAGTTAGTTTTACATATTTGTAATTCGTTCGCTTTAGGTAGGCAGGCAATTGACAATCACCAGCCATCATGAGTATTATGAGCTATAATGGAGGGACAATCCTCGCCATGGCGGGGAATGAGTGAGTTTCTTTGGCTCTATATGACACCGTTTTCTCATCTATCCGGTCATTCCTTTCGTGTCTTTATGACCTACAAGGATCTACGGCGCTGAATTGACCCGTATTCCCCTGGCCGTTCCTATACTTATCTGATATAGTGGATACGAACGCTGTGTTCACTTTTGTCACATCTTACAAAAAAGGCGGTTTCCACTGCTATCAGTTGAGCAGGTTGGCAAAGAGTGGCCGAGTTGCTCGGGCTTGAGATGGAAAGGGGTGAGAAAGAAAGCAAGTGCTATTGTTACGAACGAGTGGTTGCAAACGAAAACACATCCATTTTGTGCTACAACTCATCTTGTAGGAACACATCTAATCTCTTTATATCTTGAAATGCTGGTGTCTACGACTGTGCAATTTTTGTAGAATTGTAGCATGACTGGAAAGTATTTAATTGTTGAGACAACATCGAAGTATTCGAAAGGATTAAAATCTCGGGCACGAAAATTTCTGTGGGTGCTGCCTTCAAGGTTGCGGTTAGTGAGCGCATAATCGGGCGAAGCCGGGCTAACAGTCATATTCTAACCACCTAGTAATACGTGTTCTTTTGGAGACTCCATTACTAGCTCAGCCTTAGATTTCTCCTTTTCGTGTTTCAATTCCAACTAAGTACATCTCTTTGTTTTCACCTTGATTTCATATTGGTTACTTGGATGTGTTACGCCTCGTTTAGATGTGTCTGTATAGCCTCCGATCTGAGAATAGGAGAGCAAATGACTACAGTGGCTGTTGATCAGAAGAAGGTGAGCTGTTCCGTCCTTGTTGCGATTTTCATCTTCATTTATTTTTAGAAGTGCGGATACAGATATGGAAATACTATGGTCTCAGGAACAAGCGTAGCTGTCACATTTCCTTTGTGTTTAGGTGCATAAAGTTGCCGACAAAGTGTATGTGGGACTCTCCGGCTTCAGCTCAGACGCTAAAACAGTGCTGGAAAAAATCACCTTCAGGAAAACATTGTACGAGCTCCGAGAAAATCGCAAAATCAAACCAGCAGTGAGTGGATCTTCACTTTGACTGGTCATTTACTGGATTACATATATGAGTGCACTTATTCAGGTGCTCGCCACTATGATCTCGAATCTTGCTTATCAGCACCGATTCGGCTCGTTTTTCACTGAGCCTCTTGTTGCGGGTCTTGATCCGGACACAAATAAGCCTTACATTTGTGGTATGGACACAATTGGGTGCATTGCTTCCCCGAAAGATTTCGTTGCTGTTGGTACTGGCCAGGAATATCTGCTTGGCGTTTGCGAGAGTTAGTTTACCTTTCTTCTTTCGGATTTTGTTGCTTCTTACAAATAACGAGATTTCTTATCTTGTGAATCACACGTTTCTTCCATATTTTAAATATATTTTTATTATGTCCTTCTGTATTTACGAGCATATTCTTTTTGATAGTTGAGATTGCTCTATTCTTTCTAGGCTTCTGGAGAGAAAACATGAGCCCGGAAGAGCTATTTGAAGCCACTGCTCAAGCCATGCTGTCATGCTTAGAGAGAGATGCCGCATCTGGATGGGGCGTCGTTATTTATACAATTACGAAGGACAAGGTTTGTTGTCCTATTTTTCAGTACTAAGGTTCGTTGTCCTTAGTTTAGCTCAGTAATGAAATTTTAATGTTTACTGTCAGCTACGAATCCTTTTCTCCACATATTAATCTTCCTTGTTTTTTTCCTTCACTCTTTTTGTTTGAGAGTATTTCATCTTCTCCCCATTCTGCTGAACCTCTTGAGCTTTTCCTGAAGTTTTTTTTTCGTGATCGGGTGCATCGTGAGATAGTTATTCATGAATTTGCGTCAAGCATCGTTCATGCCTTCTTTGGAATGCAATTTTCGCAATACAGATCGAAAACATCTATTAGAAAGAAGCTGCTGTCCAACTTCCCTCAAACTTTGAAACCATAGCAGATTGATGATGTTCTCTGTGGTTCCTTGTGTTTTTTTTTCTTTTTTTTTTTTCTGCAGGCAACTGTTTGTTACGGCGTATCTATTGCGATCTGGTTCTTGGTGCCTATTCAGTCTTTGTGAATAGGATTGTTCATAGAATAGTATCCTATTTTGCTGGACGATTTGGTCTTCTACAGAGTCAACATCAAAGGACGAAGAATATATCTGCCAGATCACATTTTTCCATGCTCTTTCCTCACGATTCTTCATCATTGTCGAATGAGCATTCATAGGCAACACTAAGGGAAATTTTCACTTCTGAACTAAGTCGTTTACCATGCAGACAGTTGCTAGAGAATCATAACAGTAACCAGAACTTCAAGCATTGCTATCTATATGCGAAAATATTGTCGTCGACGTTGATGTCAACGTGAAGTTTCTGGTGTCCGTTCGCTTCTGCTAACGGGGGTTTGCTCACATACACATACACAAGCGCGGATGACTACCTTACTGCGTGACTTACGAGTGTCAAAGGAGCGCGTTTTGCTCATGGGAAATAGCACCTCATTTTCGTGGGTTTCTCGCATGCTTCGTGCTATTTCATCTTTGGGTATGAGTTCATGCCCTTGAAATTCCGAAGTGTGATGAAATTTCCGGCAAGATTATTGAATATTTCCATGAGTGCTGCCATTGGGATTATTCCTTTATCCGATTCTCATAGCTATTCTGCCAATATACGGGGTGGGGCAATAAATACGGCAACAAGACGTGTTTTGCTTCCAAAAGAACATGTTCTGCCTTGAAGTTATGTTCACTTGGGAGGCCGTATGCCGACGTTTTACGAGGACAGTTCTCAGGAACGTAGGTTTCGTGGCTACTTAATTGAACAGAACTCAGTCGATCGTGCTAGTAGGTTTTCACGGTACCTGACACGTAGACTTGCCCAAAACCCTTTAGGAGTTGGGAATCTTCAGAAAGGAATTTCAAAAATAGGAAATGAATTTTTGCCCAAAAACTTGCGTGCCGAGGTATGCGATGTCTCAAGGTTTGATTCGTAGCAGATTTAAAATAATTCTACATGTTTTCTTGTATTATATTCGCTGGGAGTTAGTGAACATAAATCATGTGACGGTGTTCCAAGGTGCTTTGAGAATCTTTTTCCGACTGCCTTTTCTTTGTTACCGTATTTTTGGCCCACGCTGTACATCAGGTTTTCCTCCAGTGTGTCGGGTTTCCGTCACCTTTTCCTGTTTTTCCAATTAAGGACATTCGATGCTGTTCAGCAGTGGTTTGCAAGTTTTGCGTTATAGTCTTGGTCTTCGTTTTCTCACGCTGCAAAAGATGTGTTAATATCACCTGTCGACTTTTTCTTTGCGTTTTTTGTAGATGTCCAGGTTCAGTAGCGTTTGAATGTTCTATACAGAACATTGCGCGGTAATCCTCCCCATCGAGTGGTGGGGAGAATGCATTTGTTCCATTGATTCCTTCAGATGATGTTTTTTTAATTGCAGGTTAACATCAGCACGTTGAAAGGAAGAATGGATTAGACTAAAGTGATTCTAACGTACCTCGTTCGGGCTGGAATGTTTTCGAGTTGTTTTATGATCTTTGAACACGATTTCGTAGTATTGTAAATTATTGGCCTTCTAGTTACCCCATTGGTGAATTGAAATTGATGAGTAATAAATTAATTCTACCTTTTTTACTGTTCCAATTAGGGTAACATAAAGGTGGCCATAAGGTTCGCAATTCAATCAGCCAAACTTTGCCCTGTCCTGCCATCATATTGCTGCAGTTGTGTGTTCTTTGATGTCAGTGATGGGAATCAGATCCCTCCCTATTGCTAACACATCAAACGGGTAGTATTGTAAATTGTTGGCCCTTCTGTTAGCCTACTGGTTAAATGAAACTGATGAACAGTATAATAATTTTACTCTAAATTCTAGAAATTACTTCTTTACTGTTCTAATTTGAGTAACATCAAGTTGGCAATAAGGGTTGCAATTCAATCATCCATACGCTGCACTGTGTAGATATCCTATTGCTGCATTGATGCGTTCTTTGATGTGTCACGTATTCAAAAAATGTTTCACGTATTGCATGTTTGAAAGCCATCCATAAATTCTATCTATGGAATTCATGGACGTTTTGCATGTCTGTTATCTGGATTTGTACAGTTTTTCTCAGTAGCAGTATTGAGGCGCATTCCGGAGCATCTTCCCTGATGGAAAATATTTTAGTACTGGAGGAATCGCTGCAGCTTGGACTCAGCCGCCATAATCAAATGACGGTCACCTTAGGTTGAATACTTTCCCAAAAGTTCACAGAAAAATCAAGATAAAAGGGGTCCAAAGTGTACTAGATTATTTCCAAATCGGTTAAGTGCTATATTTGGCCAGGGCAAGTCGTTGAAGCACTCATATTCATAATCCTCAGTGGATATCTTTTGAACAGGTAACCAAAGGTTCTGCAGCTTTATAGAATTTAGGTTTTGGTGGTCGCTGCAAAAAACATAATAAGCATAACTTGGTAATCTTAGAATATGAAAATTGTGGAAAATAACATAATAATTTCTTTAGAATCTAAATCTAATGTATTTAATATACAGGGGGGGCCATAAGTTATTGTACAACGTTTGCTGGCCCATTTCTCCGCAGTAGTAAAATATTTTTTGCCGCACTAGGCACTGTTTAATAGAGCTGGATTTGCTCTATCTTTTGATCACAAAAACCTCCTGGATACTTCCAAGATAACGAAAAAAGTTTATCGGAAACATTCATTGCAGACTTTCGGTGCCGCAAAATGCACTAACTCTGCCCGCAATTTCCGAGCAAAACAGCCACAAAAACAGTTTGATATTTTTAGAAAGAGCATTCTTTGCTCTTTAAGATGCATCTAAGCAGTACACCCCACTTTAGAGATTTGGTGGATTTTTCGTAAAAAATTTCCACATCAACCCGCTTTTTTCAAAAACCTGTTCTAAGTCCAACTGCTCCAAAGCAAAACTCTCCCGGGAAACCGGGTTTTAACTGTAAGATACTTTGATCCCTGCTCTATTCGGCAGCGAAAAGAGCAGGATAATCCATGTGTTGCTGGTGGAGAAATAAATGAGCAAACGTTGTACAATAACTTATGGCCCCCCCTGTACTATATATGTTAAATAAATAATTTTTTCTAAAATAAAATACCAGCATCTTTAATAAGATAGAGAAAAAACCTCATTGATTAGCGATATTAGCAACTATGACTGGTCCAAAGCAGCCGTGAAACTGCCAGCGTCAAGAACTATGACGTTTACCTGGAATGCTTGAGTGTTGCTAATTCGGAAATACATACACGTTGCATTTCGTCGTGAGTTACACGTTTATCATCAGCGATTAACCGTTCTTCCATCTGCAGTATGATTCGCTGTTTACCGCTTCCACCAACATCACTGGAATGACGTCACTCCTGGTTACTTGGGAGTTGATTCATTAGTGAATTTGCAAATACTGAAAACAATGTCTACGCAGGTTTGCTGCAAATGCAGAGTTCTCTCGTTGCTACCTTTCAGCTTCCAGCACATTGGTTGGAATCAAATCTGCAAATTACGGGTTGCAATCAATTTTCTCCATATAAAATTATGTAGCTATAGAATAAAGATGGTGTAAATGGGTTCTGTGAGCCCACTTTCAGGAAATCCGCCAGCCCACTTCCTGAAAACAAGAAACGGAATCAACTTTTGAGAAATAAGGCTCAGTTGAGAACAGAAACATCTAACGCTTGCTGTGATTTGACTTGTTCAAGTCACTGAGTTGATGCATCCGTAATAACCAGTCACCAAATACACCTGCGCCCATAATCATGAAGGTACCCGGGAAGGTTGTGAGACGAATTCTCAGGGTAGAAATTGGTATAGTACATATGCATTTGTATTCTGGTTTATAGTGTATATTCCTTTGTTTATATATGTTATATTCCTTTGTTTATATATGTATATTAGAGCGAGTTGTCCCAGCCATCAATGATAGGTGGTGGTAAAGATGACAAGATATGCCACACTTTGGTCGAAAAACTCGTCCACTCCGAACAAGCAGAAGCTCAGAAACTTTTCAGGAACAGTCATGAATACCGGCATTTTTTACGAGTTTTTGCGCTTTGATACCCTTGGACTCCTCGCAAGTAGTTTTTCGATCCATATGAATTTATGTTGATTACATTGTCCACCTTTTTCAATTTCTGAGATTTTCTCTATGCTTTACTTTAATTAGTATAATCTAGAACCTTTCCATTCAATACATAGGAGGATACCAGTGGCGGACGCAGGGGGGGGGGGGCGCGCCCCCCCCCGAGAATGGGTCGCCAAATTTTCGAAATTACTTTACAATACAAATAAAAATCTTGTGTTAGTTTATTTTTAATTGTTTATTTTTATTATTATTTTTAATATATTTTTTATTTATTGTTTATTATTATAATTAATATTATTATTAATTTTATTTTCCGTCTGGGTCCCCAAAACGGCGGAGACCCCACTTTTCTTCCCACGCCCCCCCCTCCCGCCCACTTTCTGCGTCCGCCACTGGAGGATACTGAAGTTTAACAGTTGACATGTCTCAGCGCTTGTTAGGATACACTCACTAATAAACTCTGTCTTGGCATATATATATATATATATATATATATATATATATATATATATACAGGGGGGGCCATAAGTTATTGTACAACGTTTGCTGGCCCATTTCTCCGCAGTAGTAAAATATTTTTTGCCGCACTAGGCACTGTTTAATAGAGCTGGATTTGCTCTATCTTTTGATCACAAAAACCTCCTGGATACTTCCAAGATAACGAAAAAAGTTTATCGGAAACATTCATTGCAGACTTTCGGTGCCGCAAAATGCACTAACTCTGCCCGCAATTTCCGAGCAAAACAGCCACAAAAACAGTTTGATATTTTTAGAAAGAGCATTCTTTGCTCTTTAAGATGCATCTAAGCAGTACACCCCACTTTAGAGATTTGGTGGATTTTTCGTAAAAAATTTCCACATCAACCCGCTTTTTTCAAAAACCTGTTCTAAGTCCAACTGCTCCAAAGCAAAACTCTCCCGGGAAACCGGGTTTTAACTGTAAGATACTTTGATCCCTGCTCTATTCGGCAGCGAAAAGAGCAGGATAATCCATGTGTTGCTGGTGGAGAAATAAATGAGCAAACGTTGTACAATAACTTATGGCCCCCCCTGTATATATATATATATATATATATATATATATATATATATATATATATATATCAGTGGCGGACGCAGAAAGTGGGCGGGAGGGGGGGCGTGGGAAGAAAAGTGGGGTCTCCGCCGTTTTGGGGACCCAGACGGAAAATAAAATTAATAATAATATTAATTATAATAATAAACAATAAATAAAAAATATATTGAAAATAATAATAAAAATAAACAATTAAAAATAAACTAACACAAGATTTTTATTTGTATTGTAAAGTAATTTCGAAAATTTGGCGACCCATTCTCGGGGGCGCGCCCCCCCGCCCCCCCCTGCGTCCGCCACTGATATATATATATATATATATATATATATATATATATATATATATATATATATTTCACATATCTCAGCCCTTGTTAGGCTACACTCACTAATAAACTCTGTCTCGGCATAGTTAACCTGACCGAAGTCGGAGGGCGCGCGTTTGGGCTCAGCAAAAAAAGGGCAAAAAAAGGAGAGTGGCTGAAGGTGTCCTGCAGGTACGCATGCAGCGCGCCGCCACCAAGTGACAGCCAAGAAGGATCACGCGGAGGGGTGAAATTCTTGTAGTTCTTAAACCCTCCGAAATCTTCCCACAGAAGGCCACCTGCTGTGCTGATCGCGGAATCCGTGTCCACTTTGTCAAATGACGTCACTTTCATCCAATCGAGAAAATAATCCTCTCGTTCAGCACGTGAAATAACTCCGCTGCACAATTTTTAAGGGGATTCTACGAGGTCGTATTTGGTCCCGATGGTCTCTTCTATGTGAGTCGGTGTAGCTATCAGCAGAAACTCCGAAGTTCTGCTGGTCAACACCAATCATCTGCTGTTCCTGGGCACCATGTTTTCCTGAGCTGCCACATCATTTGGTCTAAATATAACAGAAAGGTGCTCAAATATGTACGGATGATTAACTGCGTCGAAGTCTCTGAAATTTCATTAGTGTTAGCACACCAAACAATACCTGATGAAGCAAACATCCCTACTTTCTTATTAGTTATGCCTTATTAGTCATGGCTTTCGCATGGCTGTTATTCCCTTATTCAAACTGGTAGTATGATAATTTTAGCTGTAGTGAATGTTTTCAGGAAAAAGAATAACTAACTAAGATATGAGACTGTAAAACACACACCATTCACCATTTGGCCAATCATTGCCACTGAATTTCTTGGAGATATTAGATTATTTATCATACTCGAGAGCTAGCCATGAAGATAGGAAATTTAACAGAGTAATCCCGCTCGGAAGTCAATTTTAAGATTTTTGAGCAGATTCATAGGAAACTAGTGAGTTTCTGAGATCCGGTATGTAAATGTGTAAGATTATTGAAGCCTTCCCAAAAGGTGCTCGTACGATTGCCCACATATTGAATCTCTGATGGATCCCCTGCAAATACGCGAAGTGTCGGGCCACCTGCGCATCTCTTGTATGTCCACGAGACAGGAATATATTGTGGAGGGAGGAGATGGACATCCTCTGCGTTGTGTAGGAATTGTCCATCCCCTCCATCCAGAAGATTCAGAAGGTCCAGACTGTATCTCTTTGTAAGATAAAAACTCTTACATTATTCAGATTGTGGCGCATAAAATTCTGACGTTCCTACATGAATTTGTTTTTTCTTCCGTTGAAGCCGGAAAAACATGCTTAGGTTCAAACATCTCTATAACGATCATCGTTCCAAAGAGCTGAAAAGGTGCGACTTAGTGAGTATTTGGGTGTGCGCGGAGAATCCCGCCGATCGCATTCTGTTGATGGTCCACATATTCGTGATATGAAATATTTCGTGGGTTCAGCTTATCATTTATTCATGCGAAAGAATGAATGACTAAGAAAACCCGGTGGAGGTGGGAGGGGAGTGTAACGAAGTAGGTGAAAGTCTAGCGATCAGTGGATGTTCCATGACATGTTTCATTTAGTGCGATCTGTAGGCAGAAACTATGTTATTCCACGTGTGAATGTCGGCGCACAGCCAGTGGTCCACCCGATGCGTGATCGTATTCATTATCATGTTGGAGGAGCGCCCAAATGGCGGCATCTATCCCTTCCAGTTTGAAATTTGGAAAATTGCATTCAGTAGGCAGGGTTACCATCTTCACTCAAAAAAGGCATCTTCCAAGACAGTCTCTTCTCAAGGGTATTTCTCTTGCTGCTCCCGAAGAAGGCTGAGGGGCAACATCCCGACAAGGGATTTTATTAAGAGATGGCTCCAATTTTCCCTACTAACTTGAGAAAATTTTGTATTCTTTGAGTAGGCGATTGATTCCTTCATTTCTTGGCAAACATCCTCATCATTAATGCGCTATTCTGGTAGAACTTGAATTTTTTTTGTCCGCGCAAACGGACATTCTTCATCTTAGTGAACATCTTATCCAGCCGCTCTTCCCAAGCGCTTCATATCATCTGAGAGAGAGATTCATGGCGTGTCTAGCGATGTACAGTCTTTCTTGAAAACACTTGCCTCATGGCTGAACCGCCCGTCAGCTAAGCCATGTCACACCCCGTATGATAACACATGGGTGATGCGGCGCGGCGTGGCAGATGGGCAGTGAAGCGTGAGGCAAGTATTTTTGAGAAGAACTGTATGAACGCATCGGCCCAGTAAAAAACGTTCGCTCTGAGACTCGGCCGGATTCATGCATCTAAACCTTTAAGTTAGAATCCTATTTCTGCTACTACCCACGTGTGCGCGCTTGGAGTTTCCGAGATTCTCAACTTTTAGGTTGAGTCGAAAGTTCTCGGACAAAATGATAGTGGTGACTTCCAGAGATTATGATTTAACAAGAAGCTAACGAAAATGAAAATCTTAGCTACTCTTTAATAGAGTATATAAAAGGCTCTTCAAATTTCAAACTAGCAGGCATAACGAGCTAGTTCCGTTCCTGCCACCATGTCATGCAATTTCAAGCCGTCACAACTCCACCTCCACAATGTCCTACTCTTTCTCCATCTATCTGCCGAAGAAAACAGTATCGATAGACGTCTAAAGGAAGTTTACAAGGAACACGCTCCTTCTGCAAGTACGGTCTATAAGTGACATTCGAAGTTCACGTTGGGCGGCTATTCCATCGAAGATGAAGACCGTTCAGGATGCCCGATGGAGTAGGATTTGAATTCGCTGCGGAGGCAGGTGGAAGCCGATCCGAATTACACCCCTCGATAACAGACAGGTGATCAAACCACAGTTGTTCGCGGACTGAAGTCAATTGGCAAGGTGCGGAAAATGGGTCGATGGGTACCACATGCTCTGACGCAGTATGACATGGACCGCCTTTTGATACGACACTTTCTCTTCTCACGCTCAAGTGAACTCACACGTAGCTTGAGCACCTAGTCACTGAAGATGAGAAGTGGATTCTCTACTCTAACGTTTGCCGGCGTGCCCAAAGGGTCGACAAAGGTGCGGATGCGGAAGACGTTCCTACACCCAACGTACAAGCCAAAAAGGTTATGCTCTGCATCTGGTGGAGCGTAGACGGCGTCGCGTACTGGAAGCTGCTCGACAAGGGGTCTGCATTGACAGCAGACTTCTACATTGAGCAGCTGAGAAATCTGGGAGCGAATTTCGAAAATGCGCGCCCGCAGCAGCACGTAGTCTATTTATAGCAAGACAATGCTCGCCCGCACATTGCAATAACGACAAGGTCGAATTGATGAAGTTCGGCTGGACAATCTTACCACACCTACCGTATTCCGAAAACCTGGCTCCCTCGGAGTACCATTTTTTCTCATCTCCAAAGTCATCTGGATGTCCAACAGTTCCAAGCCCGCGACGACATCAAAATGTTCCCTCAAAGACCAGTCCCCAGCGTTCTGGAGCAAGTGCATCTACCATCTGTCTAAACGTTGGCTAAGGACCGTCGATGCCAATGGGGCGTACCTCAAATGATTCACAGTCATCATTCAAAAACTGGAAGGAAAATGAAAATGTTGGCTATTTGTCCGAGAACTTTCGACTCAACCTAATAGAAGTGAAGTCTCACTCATCTATTGAACGCGCCTCACCCGACTTCGAAAACACTGCATAAGTGAAAGCTTTGTAGTGGAAAAGGACAACAGCGAAATATGTCACGCTTACTGCTCATCTCCGCATCTGCCATCCTTTTCATCTGCGACATAATTCCGATTTCACCCATGAAGGTCGGGCTGCTCTTGCATCTCCTTCAGGCCTCAAGTGATCATTTACGAACATATCACGCCGTCCATACTAGGTGAATGCGGCTGTCACTCAATACAAACACCGATAGTTCCTCAGAGATGGATGCATTAGAATATTCTGATTTTATAGGTAAATTTTTCTGTTTTTTTTGGTTGTTCAAGTGAGGACCCTTCAATTTCTTTATTCCAGTAGCTTATGGCAATAACGCCGTCTTCAGACTTTAATATTTACAATCATTTGTCACCTGATCACAATCATACAAAAATTCACAACAATACTAACAATACCAATGGCCGGGCAGAGTTTAGGTCCTGGGACTTCGAGCCGAACGGTATTCGTTTACCTACACATCGATGACTTAGACATACCATGAACACAGACTAACACGTGAAGCAGACCTCACCCCAAGATGTCGGCTACTCAGAACCCCAAAAACAAGTTTCTGATCGCATCTGAAACTAGCTTCCTCAAAAGCTTGTCGACAAGTTGTTTTCACACTTCCTTGTCGACAAGTTGTTCGTCCGAAAAGCCTGTCGACAACTTGTTTTCACTGCTTCATTGTTGAAAACAAGTTGTCGACAAGCTTTTCGGGCGAACAACTTGTCGGCAAGGAAGTGTGAAAACAACTTGTCAACAAGATTTTGGAAAAACAAGTTTCGGATGCGATCAGAAACTTGTTTTTGGGGTTCTGAGTATAGAATGAGACTAGCAGGGAGCGATCAGAGATAGGAGGGCCGTTTATACTTCAAATCACGCGATTAGTAGCAGCACCTTCCTTAATTCTTCCTTGTTATCAATTTCCGGGCTATATCTCTTTATTTATACTGCCTCCATGATCTTCTTTTCCAATGTTCGCGTCAAGTGCCGATGAAGAACGAGCAACTTTGAACTTCGGAGCGCGTTCATTGGTGTGTCTGAAGATTCGGTGCCTTGAGAAACTTTCTGATGGGTAGGAGGACGGGTTCATCAGTGCTCTACGGTGCTCATCCAGCCTTCTTCGTAGTGGCTTGTCATTGTTTCACCTACATATTCCTCCCCACATCCTTCGCACCTGATAAGATACACAGTATCCAGTAGCAGACAAATTTTTTACCCTTCGGTACAATACTGGCAGTCCACTTCAGGGCATTTATTCTCGTGGATGCGTGTGAAGGTCAACAGATGTTTAAGCGTTGGTGGCGGGCGAAACTTCATGGGCAAGCCCGAGCGCTTCACCACTTCGTTCTTTGCCCGCGCCCTGAATTTTTCTCCTAAACCGTGACTTTTTCCTTTTCCAGAGCAAATTTAGCTTTCGATGTCGATTTTGCTTAAAAAATGATCACCAAAACTGAAACGCCTCTCCTTTATGTTATTTACACAGTTTGGCAGGGTCAGCCGTTTCAATCTTCCGCCTCCATCCTGATTAGGCTTTTGCTTCCCTTGAATTTGGTTGGATATTGCCCAAATGTTCTCTGATTCGATCAGTCTACCGTGTCCTCTGTTGTCCAATTGGTCTCTTTATTCAAGTCGCAAATTCGAAGTTTGCCTAGCTAGTGAGTCGAGTTTGCCTCGTAGGTCGTGAACGTGCAACCGCATGCGAGACTCCTACATGGAGCTCTTCCTCGAGTGGGACATCTTGGGAGCCCCGACGCGATTTATGTATCTAATGGGAAACTAGCGGATTCGTAAGCAGGTGAACCTATAGTCTTTCTCAAAAATCCTCGTCTCACACCGTACGGCCCATCAGTTCATCTACGCCACATCACGCATGCATTATCATACGTGGTGTGGCGCGGATGACTGATGGGCGGTGCGGCGTGAGATAAGGACTTTTAAGAAAGATTGTTCCATAGAACTAGAATTTCACTACCACCTTTGAAAGCCTACATACTTAAAAATTTCGTGAACAAAGTCTAATTACAACAGTTGCCCATTTCCAAACACCTAAATAGGGCTGTGCCTTGGAATAGCTAGATGTTCTCAAAATCAGATAAGGTAAAATTGGTACTGTTTGGCTCCATCGCAACGTGATCAATACGAATTTGCCTTCAGGAGCATAAGTGAAATTGAAATTGAAACAACTTGTGCACGGACAAAGCTTTGCAAAAATTCAATGCGTAGCCGAAGCATTAACACGTCGGAAGCGTCTTTTTGCAAAGATTAGGGGCAGTACTGCAGCAGTCATTTTCGCTTCTTTGACTATCGAGACAATGTCTGATGCTCACATGTGAGTCTGAATGGAAGCACTCATTTACACAACTCACCTCATTAGGATAACTCTCGTTGCTTTAATGATACTCAGTTGTTAGTGCATGTAAATCAGATGTGCTTTTCCGTCGAGATATTCTACATTTAGCTTTTTGCACATTTTCCTCTCGATTTTATGTGCACTGTTCTTCGCTCAATGATCATGAATAACAGTACACATTGCAGTGTCAGGAGGAGAAAACTGATGTCATTCAGTGTAAAAATATGGGATGGTAGTAAATCTATTGGAGTTGCCAGTCAGCGATGAACGTGAACTGGGAGCTAACTCCCAGCTTACGGGAAACTCCCGGACAGGAAGTGTAAGCTTAACTGGCAAAAATATGGCTCTTCAAGCATGGCTCTAAAATACTATGTAGGACGGAACCGGGATTATACTTGCAGGTAAACTTGCTTCTAGTATGAAACGAAGAGGATACGGGGAACGAATGAGTGTGCGGCGCACGAGACTCAGACGTTGACCTCGTCGCTTCGCGAAAAACTCCTCCGGAGGACTATTTGCTCATGGTTTCAATGCATTGCCAGTAGCCAGTCCAGCGTGCAGTGACACCTTTTGGGTGAAGGCGCATATCCAAGTATATCCAGCTGATCGATGTTCCCACAGTCTCGACCACCATGAGCTTCCGCTGGATGGCACCAATTTCCTAGTGGCTCATTTTGAGAACTAAGCCCTTCATCTCTCAGATTAAATCTCACGCATTTCATGGGCGCGAGGCTATATTTTTGAGCTTAATATATCGAAGGTAGGTTAAGTGGGAAAAGATTTAATGGCCGCTCGAGTTAAAAAGATTTCATGAGTCTATGGATCTCCATGGAATCTACGGTTCAGAGGTATATCATCGTACTCTGAGGATATAGAGTACGTCATGGTTGAAGGTCCAAAACCTGTAATGGTTAAATGGTCGGCAAAAGACACATCATTCGAAGACTATGGTTGCGGGTTAGCTTGTAGCTTGTTCGTGGTTGAAAATCAGAGCTGACAGTTAACCGCGATCTTTGGCTCATAGTTTCTTCATCGTTTCGAGAGCTCTACTACCACTCATGGTCTTTTGGGCTTGCAGACAAATACTGTCTTGTCAATGTAATTGAATCGCTAAAGTTAATCTCACCGAGACATTCAAAAGCGTTGCACTCACATGTGAGATGCAAGAACGAGATTTCCAGTGCTGTTGTACTTCAGCGGCTTCATACCGAGGCTAAACTCGGAGCATGAAAAAACTTCGAAAACTTACACAGGCGTAGTCGAGGATGCGGATCGCGAATATCATACTGAATTAAGGTGGTGCTATCTACTTTATTGATTTTATTGATGTTTTTCCAAAACTTGACAATGCAAAGAAAAATAAATTTGGTATTCACAATCAGCAAATCCACAATCGGCAATCAGTATCATAGACCTCCTCCGTGTACAAGTTTTTAGAGAAATCCATCTTCTTGAGCTTTTTTTTTTGTGGTGGGGCCGCAGAAGTACGGTAGTACAGAACTTTCGTTTCAAACTAGACTATGTTTGCACATTCTCAGGAAATCTAAAAACCGTGTTTTGCATCGGTATGCATGGGTTTTGCATGACTTTGAGAAAATCGTGGGTTTTTCGCGGGTTTTGCATGGGATTTGCATCGGATTTGGAGACGCATGGGTTCTGAATGGGTATGCATGGGTTTTGCATCGATTTAGGTAATGCTGAAAATTATTGATTAAAAAAACCGGGTTTTGCACCGGATTAAACCGGGATTTGCATAGGTGTGCATGGGTTTTGCATCGATTTGTGAAGAACCGGTTATTTATATTTTTCATTCATTATTTCCATTGTTTTTTCACAATCAGGAGTGCTTTATGTATGATAAAAATTTACTCATTGCGATCTCCATAATTATGCCAAAAATTTGCAGGTTTCTCTGAAATATGAAATTATTGCATTTTAACATAGGGAACATTCACCAGCTTAATGTACGATGCACCTCAGTCGGACATCCAGCAGAAGTTGGCCCGATCAAAAATGAGCTGAGAGAGGAGTTAAAAGTGCACAATTCGGTGGAGTTGCAAGGTGTGCGACGACAGCGCAGTATTTTAGTTCTTGAGGTGCGTGGGAGCCACTCCTCGTACCCCCTCCCCCACTCCTCCAGGACGCGAACTGGTCATTACAAACCCATGCAAAACCGACGTTACCTCATGCAAAACCAATGCAGAACCCATGCAAAACCCGGTTCTCAAGACGTTTCTCAAACCGTGTTCTGCATGGGATTTGCATGGGATTTGCATGAGTGTGCATGACTTATTCGTGGGATTTGCATCTTTCAATCCGATGCAAAACACGGTTTTATCCCGTGCAAAACACGGTTTCTAAATCTCCTGAGTTGCGCAGTACTCGATGGGAAATTTAAATTGTTCCCGTGGTTATGTTTGTTGATGCTATTATATCATGTTTTCCTCTTTTATTTGCATATATCTTCGTTTTTCTTAGCTTCTCTATCGCGGCCGAAATCTCATTAGCTGCTACTTGCTCTCATTATACATTCGAATTGGGGTGGCGCCGATCATAAAGAAGTTTGCTTCTGCTCCACATTCAAGTTCCCGTCAAATGCGTGATTTATCGTGGCCTTTCTTGTCCACTTTTTTTCTTATTTTATTTTCTCTTTGTGGTGGGTCGTGACGCTAGATGCTAACTGACTATGGCTAGTTTGCTCAGCCTCTCGTTCAAGCAAAGATCGTAGTCATTCATTTTCCTAGTGTACGACGTTTCGTATGTCTATTTTCATTTTCATTCTCATTTGATACGTTATACAACGTTGAAAAAAGGGCAAAAAAGGGTCTGTTATGTGGAGCTTTATTGTAGCAATTAACATGCTAATTGTACACTGAATACCAGATCTATCTAGCCGGCCAGTTCAATGAATGCTTGCGGAAATGCAACTCGTAATCCCGAACGTCTTTTGATCTGATCCCTGCTCATTGACGAGCAAAGTATATGTAGTACCCAGAAAGAGCCTAGCCATCTCGGCAGGTAGATAGACGCGAGAGCCGGAAAAGGTGACCTGATCAGCCGGCTGTAATGCCGTTTGCACCACTTGAGGTGTCATGGGAGTTTGGCGGAACTTTCAAACACGGGTATACCAGCCATGCTCGTGGAACCGGCAAGCCGATTAAAGAGCTTGAGCCTCTTCATGTGAGCTCACAAACTAAGACTAGCGAAGAAGCTCGTTCTATCATACCTTAGCATTGCTTCTGTTCGTTCTTCTTCTAAAGAGCCAGTTCTGAAGGGGAGAATTCAACTCCTTTCATGATCTTGCCGACTGGACCCGCAAATACTTGGACAATCAGGAACACTTTTCTGTTATGTGGAGCTTTATTGTAGCAATTCGAGAGGGATGGACATCACCATATAGTAAAGTCCATAAAGCCCATGTGTTGGTGTGTTTGTTTGTAATCGCTTATTTCTCACGATCCAGAGGACAAACACAAATGAAACCTATACCGTTCGACTCAGAATTGTGCCCTGCAAAAACCATTGTCATTCATGCGAAGCGCAGCTTCGCCTTTATAGTGGTCAAGCATACCGCTTAACTTCTTTCTGTGAATGGACGAGTAATCTCGGGACTATTCAACTTCGCTGGCCCCAAAATGTTCAAAGATTTTTTTGGCTGAGACTTTGCATAGGGGGGGGGGGCGGTTGTTTGAGGTGCTGAGTACAAATATCGTATCCATTTTGTACCATTTTTGCATGGGTTACAGTAGGTGTACGGCAGGAAATTGAGAGAAAATGCCGATTTCGGGTAGAAAACGGCAAAATAATGGTGTTTCTCGTGATTAGCGTCAAAAAACCCCACCACGCAAAATTTGAAAGGGTTCCGTGAGGTACCATATCTACAGTACATCTACCGTAACCATACAAAAATGGGGTTACCGTGCAAAGTTGATACGATATTCGTGTTCAGCACCTCGAATAATCCCCCTACATGAAGTATCAGCCAAAAATTTTGCTGAAGATACTGGGAGAAGTGAAGTTGAATAGCGCGAATCTAACTCCCTTCCGAGTGCGCAACGTTTCGATCGATTCTGAGTGAATCATCTGGACACATTGGACGAAAGTCTGATGCAAACATTTCAATTATATACAACAAGTGCTCTGATTCGCCTACGGCGAGCCTCGCAACTGTATGCTTCACCCGCTTTGACGGATGGAAAGTAAAGGTAGCTGAGTACCAAGGTCCCGCGAAGCAGGCAAGTGCAAGACTCGCCGGAGGCGAGTCGGAGCACTTGTACAAAACCTATTCCTTTTAAGCTACTTTTCCTTTGATGTTCAAGCCGGCATCCCCAACATGACGTGTTCCATCTCTAGACGATGAGTTAGTCTGTTATGTCTTCGGGCACCATTATCTGCCCCATTTTTTTTACAAATCTCGATGTTATTTTTTTTGGAGCGACGAAGAAACAGTGTCTGCAGATGCTCCGTGGAGAGAATCTTATGTAAAGACTCATTGATTCGATGCGTTAAGATGTTATAATATTAGAGAAATGTGGACTCTAGCGTTTCCGCTCTCTCCTTTTCTGTTTTAGAAGCAATGGTCTGATTAATGCTAGAATTAGAGAGACTCACGTACGGAATGAAACATCGGGTAACACATGGGTTCCTGTGCATACAACAGGTTGTACGTGCTCTTTCTAATGTCATGATATTTGTAAGCTCAATAGTATCTTGCTAATACCCTCCTTCACTCTTCAACCCTCTTTATTAGGCGTCTTCAACATTCACGCTTCAGAAGTTGAGAAATACTATAGTACAAGGGCTCCGACTTGCCTCCGGCGAGTCTCGCACTCGCCCGCTTCGCGGGACCTTGTAACTCAGATACCTTTACTTTCCATCCGTCAAAATGGATGAAGCATACAGCTGCGAGGCTCGCCTTAGGTGAGTCGGAGCACTTGTAGGGATGTAATAAATTTGCATGTGCTGATAATCGCCTTGCTTCCGAATATAAATATTGGATCGTGAGATATAAGCGGTTACCAACAGACACACAAACAGATGAGTTTTACCACATAGTGATGGGGACAGGGGGGCAAAAATCGATAAAACCGATTTCTGGAAAAACGGAAAAGACCCTAACTTTGCACAGGAGGGCACAATTCTGAGTCGAACGGTATAGGATTCATGTGTTTTGGTCCGTTGGATCGTGAGATATAATCGATTACCAACAGACACACAAACAGATGAGTTTTACTATATGATGATGTAGCTTATAAGGATAGGCAAGAAAAATTACTTCCTATCATCTTTGTCATAGAAGAACGTAGGATGGCGATTTTGTGGGCCACCTTTGAGAATCGGTCTCTGAATTTTCTAAAATTCCTTCATAAAATAGATAAGAATTCCGTGTTAGATTAATTCACCCTCTTTTTCCAATAACTTAATGAATATTTCAATTATTCAAGATCAGAACAAATTTCTAATGCCTCAATTCCAAATGTCGACTGATCGGTTCCAAAATGGTATACTTCGGTTTTCATTGCTAGCAGAGTTATTGGAAAAGTTATTATTAGCATGCCCAGGTTTCAAGATAAGAGAACATGAAACTTACTTCATGTTGCTAGCAGAGTTATACACAACCAACGGATGACGGTGCCATTTTACGGCTCTTCGCCAATTTTAGAAGAGCGTTCAGCGTATGGTTATCATCTCTTTCTTGGCAGAACCAGCGGTATTCCTTTGAAGTACAGTCGCATTCAAACGAACGTTTAAAAGAAATCGCCCCGATTATTAGATTTGCTACATTTTTGTGCCATCCCAACAATGAGTAATAGTTCCCCATTACCAAAGCCGCGAATGGCAGAATCTCGAAAATGAAGATTCTCACTAGTGCAGTCATTAATAAAGTTGAAGTTGTGTGCAAAATTCTTTGCAGGGCGTTCTACATCGTTCTACATTCAAGGGTTATAGAAGCGTGTAGAAGCGTAGAAGCGGAATTGTACTTTCTTGCTGAAGAAGTTATTCAATGAATGGCCCTACATGAATCAGTTTTTCTCTTCAGTTCTGTCAGTGTTCTTACTAGAATCTATGAAATCATTGTCGGGTTGGTCTCAATTAGAGTGCAGATCCGGTGTATTCGTCATCATTCGTATAAAACGTAACGTACGTACTTTGTCTCAGAAGTATTTGAATTCATCAAAGCGTCTACATTGCACTTTTGAACAATGCTTTCCATTCCTGGTTTCTTTTCCCTCATTAAGGAGTGCAACATGTGATTGTCTGCAAATGTATCTCCTAATCAGTGCCGTTTTTGCAGTAGACGACAAGATTTGCTTTCATGAGGTTGGCGAGCAGTTTTTTCCCCATTATTCCAACCTTCTTTTTGTTTCCATCCCAGACTTACTGAGTAGCGTTCTCAATCAGCAATAAAATCACCAACGCTAGTACCAGCCATGAAATTCAGAATGGGCTAAGTGATTAGAGGGATTAAAGCAAATGGTGCTGCAAGTTAAGCCTGACCGACAATGTTTCTGTTCAAAATCTACATACTTTGCCCATTTTTGTGATGTTTAGTTGCCAATAAGGCAGATCGACCAGTGATTCAGTTGAGCCCAACCTAGCTGCTTACATTTTTATGGGCTGCTTCAGAATTCTCGGCCCGCCTCCAGAACAATGCTTTCGTATCTGAGAAGTTTCATGACCATCACCTTGACAATGTTGGAAACTCGTATACTTCTGGAAGTGCTTTTCTAGTCACAGCTCCTATGTCCTTATAACACGACTACCCGGCCAAATGCAGAGCTAACACCAAATCACTATTCGGGCAGAAAAATATTCTGGAAGTTGAGAGGGCACAAAAACTATATTTTGTTTTATCGTACAATGTGGTCAGCAGAAACCACAAAAAGGGTAATTGAGGAACACTTTGCACCAGCAGATAGAGCCCATCTTGCTCTTCGTAGTAATTCAAAGATTGTCTATCTAGCTTCTAAACTGATGGATTTATGAACTTCCAAAAATTCATTAATTGATGGCGGCCATTTATTGTGGCACAACTAATAGTGAATAATGGGAACTGATGAAACACAACTAATGAAGCAGGTGACCTTCTACGGCACCAAAAAATAAGTCACTCTCCACCGTCTCGCAGACACATCTCATGCTTACTCTAACAAACCTTTAGATGGCGACCATGGCTCCGAATCGGACAGAAGCTTCTTTCTGAGCTTCCTTCTCAACGCCGCAAGCTTTCTTTTTCGAGTGTCAGTCCAGCTACTCTTCTTCCACGTGTAGAAGGAACATCAAAAATCAATTGTGATCAGAGGACAAAGTCAAATCAGAAAGAACCTCAATTGGCATGTTCAGCCTAAGGTACCATTTTGAAACCAGTAGCGTGTAAAGAGTTTTCATCAAAAGCGCACAATATTGCCATTCATTTCAAAGAAGCTCTTACTCCAACAACGCATCGTAACTGAGAACATTCTCTGAGGCTACGATCTCCAAGAGAATGGTCAATTCTTCCACTTGATGAGGATTAGATCTACGACTTCAGGAACAAACTTTGGAGGCTCATAACACCTGCCGCCTACATTTCAGAAAAGAGCTACAGGAAACAAGAACTCCATACCATAAGATCAACAGCATGAGTCCTCGAAGCAAAGAGATAGAAATCTCTAACGACTGCGACAATAAATACGACGAACATTCTGCTGTTCATTAAGCTGTCGTCGCTTCAGACGACATGGTGGGTTATGACGGGTTACATGGTGTCACCGATGTTAAACCCCTTCAACATCGTTTACAATTCGACTTTTATAAGGGCGCAGATGGCACATATCTGCAGGCTTCCTAGCAGAAACTAATTTTGCATAAGTACTGTTGAAATCAGCAGCAGTCATTAGCCTTGACGACTTGCACACCGTCTGCAAAGCTGTTTGCATGTTGTTTAATGCGAGAAATGCAGATGAAGTTATAAATAGCATGCGATGTGTACATAAAATAGAATTATTTACAGTTTAGTGCTTGCGATGATTCAGCATATTTGCATTTGAATTGTTTTCAACGGAGCTCATGTGCATAAGAGAGTCCACAGCGTCGAGTTCGCGCGCTGCGTCGCAACACCTGTACCGCGGCACTTTGACTATCTGCGCGTCTTCAAATTTCACTGGTATTACGTTTCTCATTCGCGATGAATATTGTGGTGTAGCGTGTGGCATGTGGCTCCACATGAGCATCTCAGACTTCCTCCCTTCTGAGGTTCAAAAATAGTCCTTGTTTTCGAAACCAGAACTTTTTTTTCGAATAAAAAATCTCTGGAATGATGGTATACTGACGAGGCAGTATTTTTCGTAGTGGGTAGTCCTAAGTCCTAGTTCTGTCGTCTGTTTCCTTCGATACGAACTCCAATGCTCATCGATGCCAGTTCAAGTCGGCCTAAATGTTTCACTGTAACCGGAACAATTACCATATTGCTGATATCATCGTTGAAACTCCGTCCGCAACTGCATTTTTGATTTTATTAACTTGTCATCCAAAACGAAAATGAAAGAGGAACGTATGATTGATGCGAAGTAAATAAATTCACATCATGCATACATCATATAAATCTCGTGGAAACGTTATCCAGTATGAACCAACGTCAACATGGAATCTGCATGAGATGTGCGCTATTTCAACAAAGCTTCATATCTGACGCCATCGCAATCTTAGTGCGCGATTCCCGTTTGCCTTTAATGCTCGATGTTCGCAGGACCTTAACCACCTGAATGGGCGGAACTAGTTCAGACTACGAATGTATTTAATCTCGGGCGGGCATGTGTCTGGTTTCTGCTACTAACATCGGTATTCCGTTATAAATGTCACGCATACTCTCGAAATAGGTAGGATCTAAATAGGTAAATTCCATGTTAACCATATATTTCGTGCAATGAGTTACTAATGGTTGATTGGTTTAGCTCACGAATTTCAAAATTCCTGAATGGCTCAGTCACTCACTGGTTTGCGGATTCTTATTTTGCTCATATTTTGAGCCTGTGATCTTCACAGCAGAACCATTGTGATAAAAAGCTGCAGGTATAGGTCTAATTCTTGCAAAAGATAATGTTATCATCAAGACTTATTCTGTCTTTAGGAACCAATCTTCAGGCAAATTTAGTGAATGTTGCAATAGTTGCAATGGTTAATTTGGAATTATGAAACCACTCCAAAGGGATTCCTTTTAGGAAGAAAGCACAAAAAAATTTTTTTACTTCATTATGCCCGTACCTGTATGCTAAACCAAACCGGCGCTTCAAACCGTGTACTGCTCCTGATCTTATCGGTCGCACAAGGTAGCGAATGTTGGTTAACTCCACCACTATGGCTGCAAGGCAGCAGAGGACCGCTCAGCTGGTTCGTGGGATTTGACATTTATAGACATTCTATAATAGTATTTAGGTATTCTAGTTTTTTCTTAATAGACAGCGTATTCAGTGTTGTCTTACTCAAACTGCTATTGCTGTTGCATGTAAAGTTTTAGGTATAATGTTGATTAAGTCTGAGTTTTTTGCTCTTGTAAACAATTGTATAGCGCTCTGCCTCAGGCTCTCAAATCGAATAAACAAAAAACAAATGAATAAAAAAGGAACATACGAATGAGTAATTTTGGATAAGCTGGCATCTAGTGTGCGAGTTTGGTGTGCGAATCCTCAGCCCAGCTATAATAGACAGAGATCTTTGAAAAAACACCAGTGCTTGCTCGGTCTTTGTTACGTCCTAATGCAGCGGCAATCAAGTTATTATCGAAGCTGTCGCATTCAACAAAGCTTTCCGATATGAAAGGACGATTTCGGAAGTAGGAGTGGTCAAACTGTCTTCGGCTCGTGTGGAACTACGACTGTTAAATATCTTCTTCACCTTGGTACACTACATTACCATAGGTAGCGAGACACTATTGCACAACATGTGACAAACGTTGTTGTCGGGCTCTGTTAAGCTTTCTGTGGACCAGGTTTGACTACAGTGGACGTCAATGAAGGTGGCCCATCCGCGACCTTGAGAAGGACGCCACGCAACCGCGCCGCGTGCACCGAGATTGGTGTTGTCTGCTTTGGTGTTGTCGGAATGCTATTCCTAGGCGCTTTTCTTCCCGATTCCGTCGAAAGTCCTTAAAATGGATAGAGAAGCTGCTAGAAATAGCATAACAGCAGCAGAAGATATTTTTTTATGGAGCGCGCGGCGCGGTTGCGCGACGTCCTTCTCGAGGCCGCGGGTGGGCCACCGCCATTGACGTCCACCGTAGCTTCTCCAAAACGTCGTTGTGGTCAGCAACCTGCTTACTTTCACCTTCTAAGCTTTCTTCTCAACCTGATAATATTCAAAAGCATCGAGGTGATGGCGAATGGAAAAGGATGCGCTCTCAAAACGCTGGATAGGTGCTCTAGATCGTCGTGGACATCTCGGATTTAAAGCCTAGCGGCAAAATTCTTCAAATTCCTCCTAATGTAACTCATGAACCAATTTCTCTACACAATTCATAACCGCAGTTTTTATTCTCTTCACAGCCGAACAAGAATGGATCTGAATGACAGGTTTTTTTCGGCTACCAACTGGCCTAACACCCATGACAGGAAGTTCCAATTCACAAAGACCGGCGTTCAAGATAATTCAATTTGTGCTAAAACTTTGGAAGTGGGAGAATAGAGCTCACGTGAAGGAGTGAATAATTTCAACGAAGAAGCGGCATCAAGTGAACTAAGGTCATATTAATGCAAAATTTCCAAGATAGAAACCAGTGGCGGACGCAGGGGGGGGCGCGCGCCCCCCCGAGAATGGGTCGCCAAATTTTCGAAATTACTTTACAATGCAAATAAAAATCTTGTGTTAGTTTATTTTTAATTGTTTATTTTTATTATTATTTTTAATATATTTTTTATTTATCGTTTATTATTATAATTAATATTATTATTAATTTTATTTTCCGTCTGGGTCCCCAAAACGGCGGAGACCCCACTTTTCTTCCCACGCCCCCCCCTCCCGCCCACTTTCTGCGTCCGCCACTGATAGAAACATAGTCGAAAATGTCCCTGATTCAAAAAGCCCTCATGGAATTCTGGCATTGCAGACTACTTTCCTCAGGCTTGTAAGAACAAATTTTTCAATCACACATTACAGACTGTCTGCCACCATTGTTCATTCTCACCTCGTTGCACATGCGAAAACATCATTACGACTACGTTCGTGGCTCCTAATGAAAACTTCTGGCGTTGGTGTTTTGCACACCGACTTGCGTCTTCCCATCTCAATCTCGTACATCAGCTTTATGCTGTTGTTCGACGCTGTCAGTCTGTTGTGTCATTTCCAATCCACCTTCGTTATTCCAAATATGCTTTGTTTTACACCAGTGACGATTTAGCTCCCTAGAAATCGGTATCACTCTTCAACGCCGTGCTTATTTTTGTCTGTTTGTTTCTGCTTTGTTTGCTTTGTTTTTCGCCGACGTGCTAACAAACAAGACTAGATATCTCGTATCATTTCCCTCTCGCAGTAGCGATCTATGCATTTCCTCATAATCTAATGATGCTTTCGCAAATAATGGCTTTTTCTTACTGGTAATGATTTCCTGCCAAAACAACTCCCACTCAGGCGGTTACGTAAGCAAATTTTGTGAAGTGATTTTGTGGTATATGTATATTGAGAACAGTCCGGTTCGAACGACTATCAGCTCCATTTTGCAGTGGTTCGCGAAGAGTACTCATCAGTGGAACGGGTTTTGGCACAGTTCAAGAAAATGTTTTCATTATGTAAGCTTCCACCTATACGCGGGGTTGTTCTAAGAGTTGCTTTATTTGTTGGAGCATCGGCATCTTCGCCCTTGCAAGATCCTAGAACGATCGTGCCGATTCATGGGAACATTTGGACAAATCCACTCTTAACCAAATATCGAGACCAGGCGATGGACTTAACGAATTCACAAACTATTAGGTGTTAACATAAGTCCTTGCGCTTTTCTTAGTTGACATTTTTTCCGCCCCATAGCCATTTTTCTCTCACATACACTATACCATCTGAAAGCACTTTCTTCCTCTATAATCATATCATCAAGAGCTTTCAAAGAACTATTGAATTATTTGATTCTTAGGCTCAAGAAGAAAAACGCCAACTCGAGGAAAAATCCAATTTTTTCTTTGTATTCAGTAGGGACCAGAAATCATCCTCTTTTAGTTTGAGTGTGTAAGCTCTGTAGAATATAAATGTGGAAGAACATCATCAGTGGAAATATTGGAACGTCAGTTTGGCGATTTTCGAAAGGTGGGGTCTGACGTCACCATGGGGTAGAATGACTAGACCCTCGCGATTGGATTCTTTCAGCAGAATTACCTCAGTTGTTTGGTAGCCTTGAGAAATATGATATCCATCTAGACCATACGACTCCTTTGGAGCAATTCCCGAGTCTTCGTACAAGAAAATTGTTCGGTGGAGGTGGTTGGTGTCATCGAGGCCAAATATGTCTTCTTTGATCTTAGAAAATCGCTGATGATAGGTCATTTTGAGAAGAACGTCTTTTTCATACTTAGCACAGGTAGCTTGGCCAGTTTTGATGGCCTTCCGAGGTTCAACTGATTGACAGCAGAGGTGGCTGTCGGTTGCGCTGTTTTTTATTGACTCGTTGCTCCACTTTGCAGGCTTAAAACTCAAACAAACTATCGATTTAAGAAGAACTGCTTACAAAATTTTTATAGGGAAAGATCAGCGCTTTTGAATCCTGTATGACTTGCACCTAAAAGATGACAAATAGGTGGAGAAAAGTGCATCCGAAATAAAGCGCGTTAACACCGTGCGTTAACACCTAATGCTTTATTATAGCCATTATTGGATTCACATTTGCTTTGGCTAGAAACCTTACATGGAAACTACCAGTAAGGTAAAGGAAACCTATAATGTGCAATGTAAATCTCTGCACATGCACAACGCACATCCGTATGCACACCAGGGATGAGCGGATACGAGATTTTCTGCGACCCGGATAACGGTGCGGATAACGGATAGGCCAAAAATGACCGGATAACGGATTCCGGATAACGGATAACGGATAAGTGATTCACATGCTAAAAAAACACCACGTTTCATGTTGTTGCAAAATCGATGTCGGATTTTTGAACCACGAGCTTTGGAATAATGTTTTGAAGTAGAGAATGATGTTCCCATCGCAGTTCTTGTAGGTATTCAAAAGCTCGTCTTCTTCTCTTTCGGTCCTTTCTTTCTCATTTCCAGGATCCACCTTCCTTGGCTTTTTCAAAGGTGAATCGAAATGTAGTGGTTGCAAAAATCGTCTCGAACTGAAACCCAAATTGAAACATGGGTTGAAACGCCGTAACAGTGTTGCACCTAGGAAAGGGTATGTTACAAGCGTATGCTCAAGGGGACGTGGAACAAAGTCTTAGTCCAATATGTATTGGTCCGAGTCAGTCAATTTTGGACATATGTGTCTCAGAGTTACAGACTCAAATTGGATAACGTCAACACTCCTCTGAGGGCACTGGCGGAAGCCATCACAAGAAGATCTGTTCAGGATCTCAACTTGACCATAGAATTCAGATAATCACAAAACCAACCAGTCGGATGTATCTCTGAGAGGAAGGATGGAAATAAAAAAAAATAAAAATACGTCGCTGAAAACACTTCTGTCGACTTTGCTGGCTCAGAAAAGTGTGATTTTTTTTTACCTAACTTAACCAAACATCAGCTGGAACATGACGAAGACGTGAGTGATGACTCAAATTACTACTTAACCAATTAAGCAAGTTTGGCATCTACCGCGGTATGACAATTCAGAGCCGACTGTCAAAATCTGACATCGATTTTGCAACAACCTAATACAATATCATAAATGACAAACGTGAGATACAAAACGAATATTGGGGAAGGGAAGGCTGAAACCTTGCTCTATTTAGCTTTTTTTAGAGTTCTGATAAACCTTCTAGTACTGACTGACTTATATGAGCGCGTTGACTAAACGCTATCTAATCAATACACTCAAAAATTGATAGAAACCGTAGAATTTGATGAATAATCGTTATGAACCTTGCGATGAAGAGGCAGCTCTCATCGGTGAGCTGCAAGTTCACGAATTTCAACGTCGTTATTTTCTAACATTAGCCAATGTTTTGATAATTGATGGTTCGAAGGTTGTTGCCTGACTTTATTGGACGACCAAAAAACATGAACAGGAGCATCTCTTTTTGGACAGGTACAAGTCTGTTTTATGTTTTATATGCCTTCTCCTACCTTGGTACAAGGCTGTAAATTAAAACGGGTTAGATCGAGCGATACTTCTTGGAATTGGGGCTATCCTCCGTTGGAAACGTGCGAAATGAAGCTATTTTCGGCCTTATCCGCACCGTTATCCGGCGCCAAAAGCCCGGATAACGGTGCGGATAACGGATAGGCCAAAACCTACGGATAACGGTAAAACGGATAACCGGATACGGACAATCCGCTCATCCCTGATGCACACCCAATGAGCGCCGATGGGGGTGCGTTTTTCGCGGACCCCAGGAAGCACGCAGCCCGCGCTAAATCCTCGCCACAATAACACACCATAGGGTTTTCTTCATACTTGGCTAGTTTTCATGAGAGCTAAGACCAAATATGGTGAAAAACTATCAAGAAAACCCTAATCTACACTGACCCTAAAACCCTAATCGTTTTGCACTGTTGGTGGCCCACTGCCCTTTGACGCCTAGTTACCCACTCCCTCCCCCCTTATCCCCATGTTTTCATCTCTGTCATAAGATGCGGTTTCTAGCGATGCCATCAATTCTTTTCCAACTTCCAACCTTCTCACAACTCAATCAGATCTCATCCATCTTTCCGCATCAAACTCCAACTTCTTCTTTCCAATCTTATTTCATTCTGCGATCAAACACTTCATACGTTAGCCGCTTTGTATTTCCCTAATGCGAAATCGGCATCAATACAATATCATACTCTATATATATTACAGACTTTATGTGACTTTGTGCGTGCGTGTGCACACGGGCTACCATTGGTCAGTGATGGTGATTGGTGGTGATTGTGAGATCCTATAAAAGGCTAATAACGGGTATGGGGTGGTGGAGTAGGGTAGAGAGTTGGGTGAGCAGAAGGGCTCGCGATGTGCAACGGATCCGTCGCTGGAGAAGAGGTGCGCTGGCGTCCCAAAAGTGGGGAAACGCCTAGAATCGAGTCCAACGGCGTGATAAGGGTGCGCTGGCGTCCAAAAGTGGGGAAACGCCTGGAGTCGGGTGCAAAGGTGTGATAAGGGTGCGCCGGCGTCCAAAAGTGGGGAAACGCCTGGAGTCGGGTGCAACGGTGTGATAAGGGTGCGCTGGCGTCCAAAATTGGGGAAACGCCTGAAGTCGGGTCCAACGGTGTGAAAAGGGTGCACTGGCGTCCAAAAGTGGGGAAACGCCTGGAGTCGGGTCCAACGGTGTGTTCTTATAAGGGTGCGCTAGCGCCCAAATGTGGAGAAACGCCTGGAGTCGTGTGATAAGGGTGCACTGGCGTCCAAAAGTGGGGTAACGCCTGGAGTCGTGTGATAAGGGTGCACTGGCGTCCAGAAGTGGGGAAACGCCTGGAGTCGGGTCCAACGTGTGAAAAGGGTGCACTGGCGTCCAAAAGTGGGGAAACGCCTGGAGTCGTATGATAAGGGTGCACTGGCGTCCAAAAGTAAGGAAACGCCTAGAGTCGGGTCCAACGGTGTGATAAGGGTGCACTGGCGTCCAAAACTGGGGAAACGCCTGGAGTCGGGTTCAACGGTGTGATAAGGGTACGCTGGCGTCCAGAAGTGGGGAAACGCCTGGAGTCGGGTCCAACGGTGTGTTCTTATAAGGGTGCGCTAGCGCCCAAATGTGGAGAAACGCCTGGAGTCGTGTGATAAGGGTGCACTGGCGTCCAAAAGTGAGGAAACGCCTGGAGTCGTGTTATAAGGGTGCACTGGCGTCCAAAAGTAAGGAAACGCCTAGAGTCGGGTCCAACGGTGTGATAAGGGTGCACTGGCGTCCAGAAGTGTGGAAACGCCTGGAGTCGGGTCCAACGGTGTGAAAAGGGTGCGCCGGCGTTCAAAACTGGGGAAACGCCTGGAGTCGGGTTCAACGGTGTGATAAGGGTACGCTGGCGTCCAGAAGTGGGGAAACGCCTGGAGTCGGGTCCAACGGTATGATAAGGGTGCGCCGGCGTCCAAAAGTGGAGAAACGCCTGGAGTCGGGTCCAACGGTGTGAGAAGGGTGCACTGGCGTCCAAAAGTGGGGAAACGCCTGGAGTCGTATGATAAGGGTGCACTGGCGTCCAAAAGTAAGGAAACGCCTGGAGTCGGGTTCAACGGTGTGATATGATAAGGGTGCGCTAGCGCCCAAATGTGGAGAAACGCCTGGAGTCGTATGATAAGGGTGCACTGGCGTCCAAAAGTAAGGAAACGCCTAGAGTCGGGTCCAACGGTGTGATAAGGGTGCACTGGCGTCCAAAACTGGGGAAACGCCTGGAGTCGTGTGATAAGGGTGCACTGGCGTCCAAAAGTGGGGAAACGCCTGGAGTCGGGTTCAACGGTGTGATAAGGGTACGCTGGCGTCCAGAAGTGGTGAAACGCCTGGAGTCGGGTCCAACGGTGTGTTCTTATAAGGGTGCGCTAGCGCCCAAATGTGGAGAAACGCCTGGAGTCGTGTGATAAGGGTGCACTGGCGTCCAAAAGTGAGGAAACGCCTGGAGTCGTGTTATAAGGGTGCACTGGCGTCCAAAAGTGGGGTAACGCCTGGAGTCGTGTGATAAGGGTGCACTGGCGTCCAAAAGTGGGGAAACGCCTGGAGTCGGGTTCAACGGTGTGAAAAGGGTGCACTGGCGTCCAAAAGTGGGGAAACGCCTGGAGTCGTATGATAAGGGTGCACTGGCGTCCAAAAGTAAGGAAACGCCTAGAGTCGGGTCCAACGGTGTGATAAGGGTGCACTGGCGTCCAAAAACTGGGGTAACGCCTGGAGTCGTGTGATAAGGGTGCACTGGCGTCCAAAAGTGGGGAAACGCCTGGAGTCGGGTTCAACGGTGTGATAAGGGTGCACTGGCGTCCAAAACTGGGGAAACGCCTGGAGTCGTGTGATAAGGGTGCACTGGCGTCCAGAAGTGGGGAAACGCCGAGTCTGGTCCAACGGTGTGATAGGTGCGCTGGCGTCCAAAATTGGGGAAACGCCTGAAGTCGGGTCCAACGGTGTGATAAGGGTGCGCTGGCGTCCAAAAGTGGGGAAACGCCTGGAGTCGGGTCCAACGGTGTGAAAAGGGTGCACTGGCGTCCAAAAGTGGGGAAACGCCTGGAGTCGTGTGATAAGGGTGCACTGGCGTCCAAAAGTGGGGAAACGCCTGGAGTCGGGTTCAACGGTGTGATAAGGGTGCACTGGCGTCCAAAACTGGGGAAACGCCTGGAGTCGTGTGATAAGGGTGCACTGGCGTCCAGAAGTGGGGAAACGCCTGGAGTCGGGTCCAACGGTGTGATAAGGGTGCGCTGGCGTCCAAAATTGGGGAAACGCCTGAAGTCGGGTCCAACGGTGTGATAAGGGTGCACTGGCGTCCAGAAGTGGGGAAACGCCTGGAGTCGGGTTCAACGGTGTGATAAGGGTACGCTGGCGTCCGAAAGTGGGGAAACGCCTGGAGTCGGGTTCAACGGTGTGATACGGGTGCGCCGGCGCCCAAATGTGGAGAAACGCCTGGAGTCGGGTTCAACGGTGTGATAAGAGTGCGGCGGCTTCCACAATTAATAGGAATTCGCTAGGCGGGTCCATTTCTGCATGAGAGATACGCCTATCCTGTTTCGGCGGACCCTCCTACTTAAACCACCTAGATGTACATTGTTTCCTTTCGTATCCGTGTTCTCTTCCCATTCTGTTTATGTCTGAATGAATCACTCCTTCCTTCCCGTTTATATACACCGGTGGACCCTTATCACTTGAATTACCACAACAACCAGTTGAGCCTAAATCATTTCAAGATAACATTTACACTGAATTGGTTACACTCAGTTCTTCACGGCCAATAACTTCGCTCATATAGAAGAGTATAACTTCGTTCATGTGGGGGGGGGGAGGGAAAGCTACCACCTACGGGATCGAGGGTTTCTCAGGAGAGCGATAGATCTGCATGGAAGGATACAGATTTTATCAAGGCATTTACACTTTTGTGTTTGCTTTCAACGTGTAGTATGCGAGCGAAGCGAGCATCAGTAGAAGTCTGGAAGTCCGGCGATAGCCGGACGGCCAGACTGGTATAATAATAAAACACAACAGGTTAGCGGATCAAGTCAAGAACTGGCCTGGACACCCGTGGCGCTCCTTGATCGGCAACAGCGAACTGCAAGTGGTACGAACAATCCTGGTGGAACTGGCTGGTCGTCGGACAGTGGGCTTCCAGAGAGCCAGCACCTCGAAAGGAAGGGAAGCCGTGACGGCGAGTCACGACAATTACTATACTAACTCTTATAATTATGCAGTAGCAACGTAGCCCGAACCACAAATGTCGAGTCGTATTTGTCCGTTCCTGTACTCCCTTTCATTGAAGTCATCTTTTCTTAACTACTGCTAAGAGGGGAGAAGTTCTAGCAGCAGTTGAGGGAGAGACGGCAGGAAATGAATGGAGATGAGCCTACGTTTTGGGCTCACGCAATACGTTATTCGAGGTATCCGAGGTATGCTCCTGCCGCTCAATTTTCAGAGTACATATGTCTTTTTTCGGGGAGATGAGAAAATCTCGTAACTGTGGCTTTGTTGGCCTCACGATCGTTGTTCTCGCAAGGAACGAGACGCATAATTTTGCAAAGCGTTAAATGGATTTTCTCCCGGCTTCAGGAACAAGTTGCTAAAGTATGCAAAAGTTGAAGAGAACGAAAGTATGCTGCCTAAATGACTTTTCAAAGTTGCAGCACTTTCGGCGGATTTTCTGCTTGAGCAGTGTTGCTCCGTTGCTGTTCGATTCTCTGCTTTCTCAACTTCTCTGCTTGAATCTGTTGTAAAGTGTAATTATCTTAAATTAATTACTGGTATTTAATATGGAACCAGTGGATTCCTGAATTGACAGCCAGCTTCTGCCGTACGGCTGCGGATTTGCCATGTCACACTAAGGCACAAAGAGTGACTTGCAAACGTTTTCTCACTTCATACTCCTACCTCCCTCATGACTTACCGAACGCTTTTTATAGCGTATGTCTAAATGATAATCCTTGGAAGTTTCACTTTTGGGAAAAAATGACTAGACTCTGCATAGCTGAGTGTTTCTTGCATTTCATATAATGCTAAAGCGGAACCTCTGCGTATCCAGTCGAGATTCA
The DNA here is from genome assembly GCA_037903475.1 of Ancylostoma caninum. NCBI lineage: Eukaryota > Metazoa > Nematoda > Chromadorea > Rhabditida > Ancylostomatidae > Ancylostoma > Ancylostoma caninum. Next base: position 450,258 of record JBAJFG010000415.1, on the reverse strand, counting down.
AGCAAACAAACCCAATGTAGTACACTCTTCAGCTATACACTTTTCAACTAATTTCATGCACAAATCCATCATCTGTGCTGAACCTGAAGCTCGATAAGTGCATGTCATGATGTCAATTCACTCACCACTCGAACTTATTGTTGAGAGGTGTTCGTCAACATCACATCAGGGCACTGCTACCATGTTGCTGAGCACATGTTTGCAGTCAAACTCGTGCCAGGAACTCGTCGGTGGTCGACGTTCAACCTTTTACCAATGCTCTATGTATTCGTAGAAATCCGTTTAATTGTTCACTTATTCACTAAATGCGCTTCAGGTGTTCTTTACAAAGAGGTGACTTGCGTAGAAATAAGAAACGAACTAGAAAAAATACAAAATTAAGTTATCAACGAGCGGATCTTTGATGATGAAGGCCTGATAGCTGTTATGCTTAATCTTCTCTAGATTCTTTCTTGGTATTATTTTATGTAGTTGATTCTTAAGCCATAGCTGTATTTCCGCGATTTCTGACGGAATGATCCTGCGCTTCAACGTTATTGAGATGTTAGAGCGACTAATCCCGCATGTCCTTCCAGCTGGAAAGCAAGATGGCATTCACTTCTGTAGAACTTCTATTAACTACCCCTTAGAAAATGCAGCTGCTCAGGCTCCATGGATATTTGAAATTTTTATGCCACACCTACGTTTGTGACTTAACTCGCATTCCGCATTTCTGCTTGCTCCTTTTATTTTCTAGGTTCTCATCTCTGGGAAAACGGATGAAGTGCATAAAACTTCCTGAACCTACGCCTTCGCCATTGTCGATCAGCTCCTTCCTGATACTCTTCTTCTCCTTCACCTCCTGGACTTTGATCATGTCCTCGCGAGGGCGAGATCGTCTTGAACATACTTAGACACTGGGCCGGAAATTCCGCAGCAGAATACCGGAATTTCCGTAGGTAACCAGTTGCTTTTTCTGCTGTTCTGCGGAAATTCTGGTATTTCGCTGCGGAAATTCCGAACGAGAGTATTTTGCATTTTGCAGATATATATATCAGTGGCGGACGCAGAAAGTGGGCGGGAGGGGGGGGGGGCGTGGGAAGAAAAGTGGGGTCTCCGCCGTTTTGGGGACCCAGACGGAAAATAAAATTAATAATAATATTAATTATAATAATAAACAATAAATAAAAAATATATTAAAAATAATAATAAAAATAAACAATTAAAAATAAACTAACACAAGATTTTTATTTGTATTGTAAAGTAATTTCGAAAATTTGGCGACCCATTCTCGGAGGCGCCCCCCCGCCCCCCCCCTGCGTCCGCCACTGATATATATATATATATCAGTATATAGTATATCATATATATATATATCAGTGGCGGACGCAGGGGGGGGGGGGCCCCCCCCCCCCCGAGAATGGGTCGCCAAATTTTCGAAATTACTTTACAATACAAATAAAAATCTTGTGTTAGTTTATTTTTAATTGTTTATTTTTATTATTATTTTTAATATATTTTTTATTTATTGTTTATTATTATAATTAATATTATTATTAATTTTATTTTCCGTCTGGGTCCCCAAAACGGCGGAGACCCCACTTTTCTTCCCACGCCCCCCCTCCCGCCCACTTTCTGCGTCCGCCACTGATATATATATATATATATATATATATATATATATATATATATATATATATATATACACTGTTCTAACAAGGTAGACGCAAGAGGCCTGGCTCTTGCGAGGATAGGAAGGGAACCTTTCTGGCTTGAATCTCTGTTTGAGTAGGTACTGCACTATGTATTTCATTACTGCCCTCGGCTACAAAAAATAGAAATCCCACCACATCAGTACATGCGTTCCTGCATTCCGTCAGCGACTAGGTGACCGGATGGGAAAGACACAGGACTGTTAGGCAGACGGTCGAGATTGAAGCCCGTCGAGAGCGCCCGTTTTGCACTCGTGTTTTTTTGTTCTTTTGAGTCGAGGGCAGTAATGACATACATGATGTAGCACCAACCCAAGCAAAGATTCGGGCCAGATAGTTTTTATTCCAATCTGAAATATGTCAAAGACGTCGTTGTCATTTTCGTCTATGTAGAATGCTATGCAGTGTACAGTAGTCTCTTTCTTTCTCTCATGCAGTAGGTTCTTACTTAGCTTACTATCAGTGGCAGTATCCGCTACTCATCTACACTCTAAGCCCAGAGTAAGGTTTTCCTTGATCAAACAAAAAAGCTGTACGATCCCTACAGCGATAATTTCAATTTCCTTTAGAGTGATTAGAAATCTTTGCATAAATAACACCTTCGGCGTCAGCACTAGGAGAAGGTTGCTATGAATTGTATAGTTCAGGAACTCTTTCTTTTTAAGAAAGAAGCACAGTTCCTGATTTTCCACGTGATTTCTTCCGCAAAATGTGATATTTTCGCTGATTTTCACTAACAAATTTTACCTCTGAAAGTAACTAGAAAAACATCTGGATATTGTTAGTTGCATATGGCTCGGCTAATATGAGATACAGGCTCTCGGAGGAAGTTTACTTCCGAAGCTCCCGAATTCTTGAATTATTTATGTACCTAATAATTAGGACGTCGTAGGAGGTCCACATCTGCTTAATTATTACATATTTGCTGCTACGTCACTGGTGTTTTGTTCCTGGACCTGTATCCAATATGTTATTTTGAGAGGAGAAACACAATGGGTATGTATCCGTCCCGCCTGGTCGTTACCCACGCTGGTATCCATAATTAGTAATCCATCCACGTGTTCATTTCTCGGCTCGAATACGGTGCGTTTATGAGAGAATACGAAATGTTGATCCAAACGAAATTGGTATTTACCAATCGGATATCGACCAGATGAAGTTATCCTGCATGGATTCGCATGCCCACAGATAAGTTTTTTGGATAACTCAATCTCGAAACCACGCCAACATAACCGATTTAGCGCATTTATCCGACCAGATGGAGTATATTGGATATGGGCCTTTTTATATGGTGGTTTTCTTATCAGCTGATTTTTCTGGGAAAAAAATTAAGGTTTTTAGGATGTGTTTCATGTCATGGACTGATAAGTGAACGAGTCAACAACAACAACATAAGTTCAATAATAATTCTTTACCATTTCCACGTTTTTGTACTTGAGTGATGGGCTGGGTAGAAACTGTCCTATTTTAGTGTGCCTTTCAACGCTCGTAGCTTTTTTTTTGCGGTGGTGTAAAGAAGCGAAGGAGAAAGGTTTCGAGATCGCCATCCTGGAGTTCATAGAGTAAAATTTATTGCGTTCCTAAATGTCGGGGATACCTAGTAACATTAGCTTGTCACTTTCGAAAACTGGTCGGATTAGCAGCACTTTGTCGCAAGCATGGTGCGAACAAATTTCTCATCGCATCAGTAACTTGCTCGACCCAAAGCTTGTCGACAACTTATTCCGCCTTTTCTTGTTAGCAAGTTGTCACTAGAAAAAGTTGCTGACAACTTGTTTTTCGATGGAATAGTGACGCCAAGCTTGTTGACAACGATTTACTAGTTAAAAATTCGTCTGCTCTTTGCCATAGGAGAAAATTGGGCCGACAACGTGTTCTTGGAATTCTGAGTGGTGATAAACTTCACTGGTAGAATTTTCTGCTTGAAATTACTTATAAACATAAAATTAAAGCAAATATTTTACTGAAGTTAACAGAAAATATCGATACTTATTCACTTTGGACAGATTTTAATGAGAAAGGACATCTTCTAAACATTTTCCCCCAAATAAATCTTCTAGGTCTCTTTTGACCATTTTGGGCAGCAGGGAGCTTCTGCTCCTCCAGAATAAATGTTCTGTGATCTTCCAGAAGTAAGACCAACGTTCATGTGCCCAAGGGGATTTATGATGGTCGTCAGCAGGCGTGACGACTTAACGTGCAAAGCGCACGCAATTTCTTCGCGATTAACAGCTTAGTGCTCGTGTTCGAGCGGTGGCGATGCGCCGTCATTCAGTGCATTTCTCGGTAATATCTCTTCTCTGTGAAAACCCACATAAATGTGCAGTTTCCCTTAAAAGGTGAGCTGACCTTCCGATTAAATAAAGGCTAGCTTTAAAAGTACGTCTGCGTATTAACAAACGTATTTTAACGCATAACTAGCCACTAATTAGCCTTCACAAAGTGCCACCGGACTCTCACGCTTGGCGCTCTCAGACGGCCATGAGCCGGTGAACGAGTGTCACTCCACTTTGAAACGTCGTTTTAACGAGCAGACAAATTAGACGCACGGCTCGCACTTTGACACGTGGGCCAGGCCCGCGGTAAGTGCTGTGCAGCGGCCCGCGGGCTGTAAAAACCTAGAATTGCTGCAGATGCAGCTGCATTACTTCGCGAAAACGCAGGCCATAGAAACTCCCTCGCCTCATTAATCTCGACCACTTCCTCACTTCCTCAAAACCCGGCAGTTTTGGTTGAGCTGTTGTTGTTGGCTGTTTATGAGCGCCTTTTCGTCTTGTCAGTCATATGTCCCAGGTGTTTTACTGGCTCAGTTTGTTATTCCAATGCTGTTGTGCTCTTTTAGTCTAGATTCATCCAGGAACTTATTTTGATGTGGGTCAAAAAGGAAAAAAAATTCAGCACAAATTCAAGATTTCGATTACGATGTAAGGCACTAGGCTCCCTTCTTCTGAAAATTTAGTACTTCACTTTTATTTATGGAACATAGAAATTTTCAAAATTTTGCAAGTTAGAAATACTTTAGTCATTCTCCTTATGTTATGCCAGAAGTATAGTTAGTGCCCATAGGCGGGAGTTTTGAAAAGTGCATAGTCTCAGATCCTCAAGAGCTCGGGTGGTTTCCGGTGAAGGATGACTACCTTTTCGATTTCGAGCCGATTTCGGTCTCCAGGAAGTGGATCGTTGTTTTGGCTCTATGGGATGGAGCCCACTCTTGGTGGTAGATAAAATTGGGATGTTCTTGCTTCCAGGGCACCACAACTTTATCGAGGATCCTTTCTTGGCAGACTTTTGCATTAATTTTCACGTTTTTTGTCGATAAAAATCAGAGAAGTTTTGCACGTTGCACTGATGCATCTCCAAACCATTGAGCTTTCAGGAAAAAGACTTCTTGTGGCAAATTTTCGCTTGCGATTGTTCTTGAGAGCCGGACTAAGAAGTTGGCGGTGATTCTGAGAGTTTTTAGCAACTTCAACGGTGAAAACTTCCTCGTCGTTTTTCCTTCCGATTTTGCTTCGCTTGATCGGTAAGAACTTGGCCTCTAAGCAGACGATAACTTCGAAGTCCAAGATTATTATTCACTATCATTTGAAGAGTTTTGCGAGAAATGTTGAGCTGTTTAGCCATCTGGTGCAAACTTAGGTCATCCTTTTGGTCAATCCTTTTCTTAATTATCCCACGCATCCGTTGGGTGTTGACAGTCCATTTTCGTCCACTTATGGGTTTGGGCTGGACGTGTCCTTCCTCTTTCCATTGCTTTACAATCGTCTGGACAGTTCTTAGAGGGGTTTGGGGCTTCGAAAAAACTGGTGAGTTCTTCGTTCCACTTTCTGCCAAGCGTGCAATTGCGTCTCGACGTGGGCACACCTTCGCCATAGCTTGGAAAACGACTTTTTCCCTTAAAAACCAGTAATAAGGAACGAATGAATATTTAGGAAAGAAAACATGTGCACGAACACTTCATGCAATGAATAAAACGAAGTCAAATATCACGCGCACGTATGTTTTCGCCACCCTGTATAGGGTGGAAAAACAACGCTATCGGAGGACATGTTCCTAGGAATCTGAAAAAATCTACGCAAAAGTCTTCTAGAAGGTCTTTGAGAATTACATGTTTCCGGTAGTATTATTTTTTACGTCATATATAGTTAGTAGTGAGGCAAAACGAACATCACACATCAGTGCTTTACACTTACAGTTATGGAAAAATTCTTAAATTCTCAATTCTACCTAAATTGATTCCCTACGTGCTACATATTATGAGAAATACGTCATCACATGATTGGAACAAACAAAGTACGTGTTAACTAGACATCCTCGGGGAAATAATTGCCACTTCAAAGATCCTTATTTAACATTATTCTTTATTTATTGGTACTTTAAGGACCTAATATTTTTATGCGTCATTATTAATACTACGTATTGCCAGTAATAGTGGCATATTGAAAAAGTATAACTAGAATGGACATTATGCTTTTTTCACACACGCTCAACACTTCTACCACCTACATACAGCGGACGTCAATGGCGGTGGCCACTAGAATGACGCCGCGCAACCGCGCCGCGCCCTCCATAACCGATGTCTTTTGCTGCTGTCAAGCTATTTCTAGCAGCTTTTCCACCCATTTTAAAAATTTTCGACCGAATGGGGAAGAAAACCGCTCAAGAGTAGCATTTCGGCTGAACGACACCAATCCCGACGCGCAGCGCGATTGCGTGGCGTCGTTCTCGTGGTCGCGCATGGGCCACCGTCGTTGACGTCCACAGTATGTATTATATTCCTGCTATGAATCGTTACTGGTATCAAGCACCCCGATTGTCATGCATAGTTGAATGAATAAAGAAATAAATAAGTAAATAAATAAATCTTGCTATTACACCAGCATTGAAGAAGGTAAAGTTAGGAAGTACTTGGGGTATGGTAAGCTTGTTTTCTGAACTCATAATACGATACCTCTGCAAAATTCTGCGCTTCCATGTTGCTCAAGGCCGACAGAATTGTCGGGCCAGTCTAGGAATTTCACCGTGTTTCTACTAGCATGACCAGGAAAGGAAAATGCAAGGGCCAAAAATGTAAATTATGGGCTGTGGGATAATGCAAGAAATTCCTGCGTGCATACCTTTTTCTGTTCCATTTTTGTGATTTTCTTCTTGCAATCGCATGAAGCAGGACAGGCACCATTAAGTTATACTAGCGTGAGATTCACGAAATAATCAAATGAACCAAGTATGGTTAGCATGATTGGCTAACCAATAGATTACGTACATAACTATAAGAAGCGCAGAACGTCAGAGTTGATTTGATTTGTGCTTTCCCAGTCGAGTTTGGAAAGGAAGAAAGGGTTGGGTAAAATACGTGTTATCAATTTTTCACATATGTGTCAAGACCATGTTGGTTGTTTTTGAAAAGAAACCTGAAAATTTTCGTACATATGGTACGGCATTGGTGCCTTGAAGTTCGTTTGACGTTCGCACGAAGAGAATACCTCTCATTACCGATCCACTGCTCAAGTATTATAAAGCTTCTAGAGCTGTTTTATACAAATGAATGAAAACATATTAAATGGTGAAGGAATCGGCCACTAAGAGATCACCCACTACTTCTGGAGTGTACGATCTTATGCCTAGGTAATGCACCTAGAGCTAATGAACGTTTCTGTTTTTCTTTTATGTGTGCTTGTAGTCGGAATCTACTCACTGAAAAACTATTGAAGGCGTATGAAATAATTGTTCTTAGATATTAGCGTTGTGTATTATTGGGGTGAAAAAGCTGTGCAACACTCACAACGTATACTTTGGAAGTGGATTTCTTCATTAATACAAAATATCAATTAACGCTATATTTACTCTTACTGTGTGGTAATTTTGACCATCCTCTGGGCGGCTTCTCTGTTCCTTCCTGTCAAAACTCTGAAGGCTGTGGATCGAAAAACTTTGACGCCTCACTGTCGAGTTCCCTTTGATTGCTAAGCCTCATTCTCCATAGGATGTACTAGGATTAGTGCAGAGCTCCATCTTCATTATGGTGCCACTACGTAGGAAATCTCAGTAAAGCATTTCTTGTGGCTCCACCGACAACATGGAAAATTTTCCATAGGATTTCCATAGGGTGTTGCGCATGGCCAGGATAAAGGTGACAGTCCGAGAGAACCGGTCCGGAGAGTACGATAGATGTGACAGGAATTCTCAACCAAGATTATGAGTCTTCTCACGACTTGCGATTGCAACATGAGCATTATTTTGCAGAAGATGAACATTTGCTTGTTTTGGGCGTTTTTCGTGGATGACACCTGCCAACTTCTAGGATTAGCGCAGAGCTCCATCGTCATTATGGTGCCACTACTTAGGAAATCTCAGTAAAGCATTCCTTGTGGCTCCACCGACAACATGGAAAAACTGCCTTTTTGGGCGAGTCTGCTTTGTTGTGGAACTTATTCCAGACACGGAATCCACTGGCGCAGCTGTGCGTTGCTCGCGTATAGGACAAGCTTCCGCCTTCACTTGCAATATCGTTTAGAAAGTCCTCCTCATGTGCAAAAGAAAAAACAATTCCTCGATACTGACCCTGCACGATCTGCCTGATTCGTACTTCACGCGGGGTACACATGCCCGAACAACTTTGCGAAAGCCGAGAAAGCGAGGATGCTTGAGGACGGTCGCATAGAGTGAATTCGTCAACTCGCAATTGTGGGCATCCGACCTCGCTTTCAGGGTGTCCTGCAAATCGTCGTTATTATCGTTTGAAGCACGTCCAGACAGAAGTTGACTTTCGAGCTTTATTGCCCCAAAATCGAAGCCCTTGGTTCCATCGAGAGACCGTCGAATGCTGAATAACATTCCCCTCAAACACAGCATATTTATTGACATCGGCACTTCTCTCAGGATTACCCTGCAGGAAACCATAATAGACAAAGAAACGAAGTGATTCTCGACTAACCCAAGGCATTTTTACTCAAATACTTATTGAGCTTCCCTAGAAAGTCCTTAACCTAGAAGCTTCGGGAACATACCACCGAACACCGACATTCTGCGTTCTAGAAATGTAAATAAAAAGCGCTGCAGAACTTTTTCACCAACCCAGTAAAAGTGCTGCTTAAAAGTAATACAATGGTCGGGATCCGCAAAGCCGCGCCGCTTCGCACCGTGTCTTGGCACTCTGATTGTCTGCGCATCCGCATGTTAGACTGATATCACTATTCTCATCTCCAAACAATCACGTAGCGCAGCGAGCGAGTTCTGGTTCATGAGGACTCCAATGCCTCACATATTAAAAAAAGATATATTTCAACAGCAAAAATATCTCCTACTTGTCCTAGCCCACATACTTGAACTAGAACTTTGAAAATTCTGCGAAATTTAATGAATCAACCCCATATTTCGTAAAACTGAAACGAATTTATTTCTCAGCGCACTCCTAGAACTATGGTTGTGGCATTTCTTCCCCAATTTTCGCACGTTCATTTTCAAGGCTCCGCAAATGGCCACGTTCTTGCAGCAATCAGAGATGCTCTTTATTAATTTGAGGGAAAATCACCATTTGCCATAGTTCTCCACTTGCAAGTCAACTACTATAGCCATTCTGATACATTTCTGCTGGACATATAATCAACACCCACGTCAGCAGCACTAAATCAAATTATCCGTGACTATTTCCGTCGTGTCAGTGCCCTAGAAAGCCGGCGATGACGTCAACGTCACGGACCCATGCGTGGGGGCATTGGCCATAAGACTCTTTATCCAAAATTAGACGACCGCAAAGCTTATTTAATCGTGGAAGGTGCTGATCACATGGCATCCAACCGGAAAAGCACCTTCCTCTGAAAGTGTTGCTTTCTCACACTTCACATGGCACATCCAAGACTCTTAGACTATCTTGGATTTCTGCACCTCAGCCAGGAGCTCCTCATTCGATTACTAGTAGTCACCCAAGTTAGCCACTTGGTCCATGACCGTGAAAGGGCGGTTTGATTAGGTTAGTCAACGTCTGAATTGCTATCAGATACGTAAATAAGCAGTTTACCGGCATTTAGGTCTACGAAGCCGCGAAAGCCTGTAAAGAAATCGTTCATATTGTCCACTCCAAAAAAAAATCTTTGATCCAAATTTTGAGGTCCGAGGGTAACGTTATACCGTTTTGTTATGGGTTTGATTCACATCCACCACGATAAAGGGATTAAATCTCACGAATGCTCGCCGAGTGAGCCAGCTTTGCAGCTGCACCTAAATTATGAAATGAATACAATTTTTGAAGTCAACGAACACTATTTATTCAATATTCGGTGCTGAATAGTTAAAGTATCTCATAGGAATTCAGGAGTCGCACCTTCAAACTACTGAGCGGTTGTCGAGCCTATCTGCTACAATGAGAACCGCGGCGCGACCGTCTACGGACACTTACCACCCGCACGCGCAGCGTTAGGCCGATTTGCCTTTCTGGACCTATTCCGAAGCAGCCGTAGTGGTTCAAAAGATGCCCAAGGTCACTATATCGTCTTATTGATCACTTTAGATCAAAGCTAAGCTTTTCTTATGCAGGAAAGACTGGGAACAGCGCTTTTTTTCTATTGTTGTACCGGGGCCTGACGCTCCGCGGGTGGTAATTGTCCCATAATCCGGCGCGACCGTGATGCCCTGTGCGGGTTTCGCCAGTTGTGGCTATAGAATTGAAAGACTCGAATTTGTGAGCTCTCCAAAATTTTGATGAGCGGCTGTTTCTTCTCAAATCATAACGAGTAGAGAAGAAGTTAAAAAAACCAACAGCAGATTTCATCTTAGATGCTTTATTGGCTGTGAAAATATCTATCTCAGACTCTGCAGAATGAATTATACGCTTGAAAATACGCTTGGAAAAAAAAACAGACCAGTATTTCAAGAAATTTGAAGAACGCCGTGTTGTTTTATAATTTCACCAAGGAAGAAACACCTCCTTTTTAGGCTTACGGAAAGATTTACTCTATTATTTAATCTATTAGCATAGGGCAGCATTTATTTGCAGAACAACGCGATAGAAAGAAGTACAAAACTAGTAGGAAACAATTCCATAGCTGCCTCATTCAAACCACCACATCAAAGCTAATGAGAATACCAGTTAACAGCTGAGTCAAGTTACTTTGGCGATTTTATGATAGGTAGTACCCTTTTGCTTTTAATAGTCCATATCAAGTACGTATGTCTCGCCATTCCACGGAACTATGGACTACTTCGGTGACTTAGAATTAATATCTGCCAATTATAGATATGGTTTCGTGGAATGAATTCATAGTTAGAGGGCCTGTCACAGACAAGTGGAACAGTAGACTTACCGTAATGCATTTACCGTTCAAGGTAGATTTTAATGGTTAACAGGAAATTCAATAAGTAGTGGCTGGCTCGAACATCAAGGCTCCACTGATCATTGTTGTAGTGCGCTAAGGAAAAAAGTGAGAATTCGCTTAGTCATATCTCGACTCTGACTTAGTACTGCAAAAATATTTGCAAAATATTTCTCTATTACTCGTTTACTTATTTTTTCGTCTATGCACCTACAGTGGACGGCAATGGTGGTGGCCCATTCGCGGCCTCGAGAAGGACGCAGCGCGACCGCGCCGCGCGCGCCGGGATCAGTGTCGTCGCCGCCGGAATGCTACTTCTAGTCTTTTCTTCCCGCTTTGCTCGAAAATCTTTAAAATCGGGTAGAAAAGTTGCTAGAAATTGCATAAAAGCAGCAGAACACAGGTTACGGCGCGCGCGGCGCGGTTGCGCAACGTCCTTCTCGAGGCCGCAGATGGGCCAACGCCATTGACGTCCGCTGAATTTATTAGTTTGTTTTATGCACCCACAGGAAAAGAGCAGGAATATGTACGACAATCACACAAGGATTCCAAGAGTCAAGAACTAACCAGAAAACGCTAACTGAGCCACGTATGATCTACTGAAAATAATTTTTAAAGGTGAAATTAAACTGAAAATATCGTGGAACTGCTGTCGTATATTTACACTTTCAAAAACAAATCCGCAGAGTTGTAATTCTTACTCATATTCCTTGAACTGAGTGGAATTGCTCGCGTTGCAGCGACCTCTCCCTTGAACTTTTTGAAAAGAGCGTTGATTAAAAAATCGCTCATAAGAGGACCATTCAACCAGAGAACGACTTGTTCCCTATGTCCAAAGTCGCTGCTTTCCTAACCAGCTTATTATTACGGACTATTAATGGACATAGCTTTTTTATAAACCGAGCACTCAAAGATCCGGTATGCCGCTTCCGCGGGGGTCAGTTGGTATACCTGCGTGCCGAAGTTCCGGCATACTCCAGTAGTCCAAGGGCTGCTGGGCACGTGGCCAACTGGTGCGGATTCAATCACCTCATTTAACCATCACAAATTAACGGCCCCGATCTGTCGTGTAAACTTGATTGCTATCGCCTCCAACTTATGGGTTATCGCCAAATCATCTGCGAAGGTGGCTAACAATGGTGATCTGTATTAGTTCGCCAAAGAAATTGTATTACTAACGCTGTTTTATGGAGCACTGAATTTCTTTCTATACTTTCATTGCAATAAATGAATAAATAAATAAATATGCAACAGTTACAGCCTCATAAAGCTCTAAAATAATCGACTTTTTCAATCTCAACACACAACAAACTATGTAAGGCTAAGCCATGCGGTGCAGTAAGTGCTAACTCTGCTTTCATCCGCAGATTGGTCTTCCCGACAATGAAAAATCATCAGATCTTTCCAAAGCTTCTTTGGGTATTCAATAATTATTTATACTTTACACTCCCTCTTCTAGCGGAGAATTCCCTTTCTTTTCTCCTTTCTTCTGCTAGATCAAGCGATGCTCTTGATCAACGTATCCCAATCACAGAACTCCGAATTATATAGCCATGTTTCTTTCGTCGATTTTTCTTTTCAGAGGTCCTTCAAGGAGAAACTCCTGGCATCGAAACTTCAAAATCTAGTGCAGATTCTTGCAAGTGCACCGTCAACATTGAAATGTAATAGTGATGAAACGATAACCACATGTTTAGATGTGCCATTCCACTAGAGACCCGATTAGAGCCTGGATGATCCATGTGAAACGGAACACCTCCACAAACACATTTAATAGCGTCATTATTCTTTCATCTAGGATAATCTCAGGAAACGTCTCAAAACAAATGATTTATGAATGGTTCAGCCGCATGCATACATCGTTGAGTGACGTAGACGAGCAATATGCTTGAAAGAACTGCTGCAAGCAAGTCAGCTTTTTCATGCTATCAGATTTCTCTCCTTTTCGAAAGATGTAAGAAGTTCAGTCATCTCACAAAAGGATATCCGAACTACTCATCCGTTGGCAACTCATTGAAATGAAAATCAAGACGCTAGGCAGACCTTTATTTTAGATTTTTTTTTCGTTGAAGTGTTAAATAGAGATTCAGTGGCCGTAAGACTCTCAGAGTCAAAAGTCAGTGAAACAGTTGGTTTCACAAATTTCACATGAACTTGTTGCCTCACTAGAACAAGCACTTATCATCTATCAAAAGTCCCGCACCTTTGTCCAGGACCGATGACGGTCGCATACCAAAATTCTCCCCTTCAAACATTGGCCAGTGCAGGAGTGCATAGAGAAAATTAGTCATGAAGGATAAGCCAAAATCCACCCCAGGTCATCGACTGCACAGCACCTGCTTACGTCTGAAGTCAAGGCTTGTGCTTATGCTTTCCCCAAATTTTGGCGTTTTTTTTCTCTTCAAAATGTGAACAACGTGTTTGAGCTGTACTTTCAGGTTGATTAGTTAGTATGTCTTTCACAGAAAGTAGTCCTGAGTGACCTTACATGTGCACTTTTTCAAATTTCCACGGTAATCCCTCAGTTAACAAGGATGAAATCCACTATGGATTATTTTTACGCCTCTGACCCTGGCTTTCGTCTACTTACTGACTTCCGCGTATTAAATGCATAACTCATGACAAAGCCTATTACAAATAAGATTACAGGGTAGTAACGAGGTGATTTTGTGACGTCCACCATCAGCTGAGGTGTTACAAATCCCAGTTGCCTTGGATCTAAACACAACAAATAGCAGCAAAGATAAATCTTGTTTCAAAATGTTCCAAGATTCCAAGGTAATAAAAAAGATTCATGACTTATTTTGTTTTATTATTCATCTTCACAAGATTTAAGAGTAACTTTAATACATGTATACATAGTTCCCTGCTCGTCGTTCACAAGAATCATGCGGAAAATTCAAAGAATAGGGTAACTATCTTCTAGGTTAAGCGCGGATGCACATGATATGTTGTTAGCTTGCACATTTTGAGTTGTAACTCATAAATTCTACTGTGATCTCGGTTTGTGGATCGTTTACTAAAATGGTCTTCATAAGGCAGTCTTTGCCCTTTCATATTAATTCACATTCTGCTTAATCCGATTTATTACAAAATGGCTTCTTTACAAACTTGTTCTTCGGATTTCCTCTGCACACGTCTTCTTTAATCCCGACATTATCTGCCGCTGCTTCGGAAGATTCCCCCTTGGAAGTCACAACAAAAATTCGGCTTCCATTAAAACCTCTTTGTCGAAGCACCTTACATCTTCTAGCTGTATTCCGATAAATTGTTGTTGCGGAGAACACAAGCTGAGAAGTCCTTTAGACAAGATTTCGGCTTCTCTTTTGTAGGAACTGCAGAAATTCAACTACGGATTCCTTTACTAAATGCTTTATTGTTTACGGTAGAGATCAGAAGATTGTTAACGTCATCATCTGCAAATACAGTTGTCATGCCCGACTCCAACGTCGTTAGTGGCTCTTCGGGTCGGACGTAGCAAAATAGTGCTCGGTCGCCAACTGAGAAGAACTTCTGGTTGAATCGCGCGTCGAAAGAAGTGGTGGAATGCTTGCGAGTCTGAAAGTGAGAGGCCATTACCCTACAACCGCTGGTCGCCAGCGAGCTAGCGTCACACTGAATGCCTTCTGAACTGCTACATCTATAACGGGGTCAATTCGGTAAATGAGCTGGGACGTGGGTTGCGTTGCTTGATCGATGGCACCAAGACTGCATATGACGCTGACACTCCAGTTTGAACGAAGGTGACGGCTAGCAGACGGCTTCTGCGAACTCTCAAGGCGGGTACCATAGCGGAATCCAACCCAGGGTGTTCGGGGCGATTCCTACGTAATCGGTATCTCGTGGGTTCAGTCAGATAACACTGCAAAAATTCTCTTCATTCCCTATGTGAGCTGAGCTAACTCCGCTGCAGGTTTCTTTAACGACATAAAACACAGAGAATGGAAATTCGAAGATTTCGATCGGTCTTCTTATATGTATCTTATATTCTCATATCTTATCTTTCTTTAAAAGTCAGGAATGAAGCAGTATCTGACAATCTCTATCAAAAAATGCTTCAAGAATGGCACTTTCAGATAGTACGAAACGTTTGACGAGGGGATCTCAGCAAGACATTCATAAAAACGTCGAAATCTCAGCGTGCATTCTCTATTTACCACCGCACTCACAAGTTGAAAGTTCTTCTTTTCAGAACTTCCCGTGGTTGATATTCTGTGAAAAATGCATCCCTCTACTAGATTACTGGAAATTGTCCTTGTTTGTCGACGGGTCATCGTCGCTGGAATTCAGCACTTCTCGGAATTGGAATTTGTTAACACCTTATTTAGTGTACGTGTACGAAAATGCGTGCTAACCATGCAATTTCATCGTGAACTGTGTCTCTGAACACCAAGTCAGAACTGTGTGTCTCTGAGTGGGCGGAGCGTTGACCCGCCCCTTTTTAATACTTACTTAACGCCGCATCCCAACAGCCTGATGGGATCATGCCTGGCTGTTAAGATATGTGGTTTTCCCAGCCACTAAAATGTCCTTTGATAGAAATGAACTTTCCTTTCTTCCTCATTCCATTTACCCTCTTATGGTCCTGTGAAAGATACTGCGCGCTGATAAAGGGGCCATTGAGCTCATACTCCTTTCGTGCAATTTAGCTCATGCATTATCTACGTTTCCATCAAAGTCTATTAAGCTCACCGAGTACTAGAGTCCGGACTAGACTGCCTCTTACGTAGCAGCTGGCCCTTAGGGAATGCAGGTCACGACAAGGGCAGCCGACGCTTTAAATACCGTGGCGACGCGGTGAATAATGAATTTATTCTTCCTTCATTTCATGTGGACGACGTATGGAATTTGTCAGTCTTACAGAAATGCTTCCTTCTAATCAAGCGCTGCAAAGGTTTGCTAGAGTGTTAGAAGTTCCCTTTGTCATTTCCAATTTAGTTTTTCTTATGACATATCCTCTTTTCATCATATTCTGAGCAGTCTTGACACATTTTTCTTCCGTTCGGATCTTGCAAGCAATCTACTCATGATAAGTTTATATGTCCACTCTGCTATATCCATTTATTCTCTGCACATAGCAATTTGTATCTAATTAGCTATGCATTTAATTCCACCCAACATGCTCCTTGCTGTGAACTACGAAGAGATTTCCATTCACGGCCACTTTCCTGTACTTCCTTCCACCTATTTTCTGTGCCCATTTTTAAGCTTTTCTTCGTCTCCTAGAGTCCGGGCTAGACTACCATTTATGTACTACCTAACCCCTAGGGAAAACGCATAGCCCTCGATGATGGCTGTCTGCACTTTAAATACCATGCGAACGCGATGATTAATGAATGAACTCTCCTTTTACACTCCTGATATAGACATCACCGTGGTCTACTAAAATTCCTAGGAACAGTCCCCTTTGCTGTACAACATACTTGTTTTCCAGCCGAAGGGTGGTGAACTTCATGGTCAGTGGTGGCCATTTTCATGCTTCCTCGTGGGAGAAGTGGGGTTTGCTCAAGACGCACTTTCTGGAGGTGCTGCTAAGTAAAGCCTAACGGGAACATTAAAAAACTCTCTGTGGTTAGTCGAACAGATTTTCTCGTTGGTCACGCAAATGAGGTTAGCAGACCACAGAATTGGGACGAGAAACTCACGCAAAGGAATCCAGCATAAAATGGCATGCTATGGAGACGGAGCTGCTTATTCATGTGAAATCAAATGAAAACCGAAGGAAAATGCCCATGAAAAATCGCCGGCAGAAAGCACTGCAAGAAAAGTAGAAACAAATTTTTTTCTCCCTTATCTGAAGGAATAAATTTGAACGTTTTTCTATGGTGGATGGGGATAAGGGTGGCGAATTACACACTGTTCTACCTTATGCAACAAAATCCTTCTTCAGTTTTGAAGTGGGGGGGGGCACTTGCAAATTACACTGGTCGGCAGTTCCTTCTGGTCTTTATCAGATATTGCTATCCATAAAGCCACTATCTTATCTATCAGTCTAGGTGAGCTGGACCAAGATCAAAGGTATTCCCTTCCCTCGT
This sequence comes from Ancylostoma caninum, assembly GCA_037903475.1. Taxonomy (NCBI): domain Eukaryota; kingdom Metazoa; phylum Nematoda; class Chromadorea; order Rhabditida; family Ancylostomatidae; genus Ancylostoma; species Ancylostoma caninum. Next base: position 433,224 of record JBAJFG010000415.1, on the reverse strand, counting down.
GTTTTAGCCCAGCCTGACCCTGCCATGACAGTTCCAAGCAACCCCATAACGTTGAGCTCTAGTGTCTTTACGATTCTCGAATATGAAACGGACGTATGAATATGAAATGGACGTGGACTATTTGTCTTCTTGTACCTGTACATATATACATATTTGCTCAAAACACCCAAAACAGTTTTTGGGAAGACCTCAAAGAACTTCACCCTTCATCATCATAACTACGGTAGAGACTAAGTACTAAATAGTGACTTGTTTCCGTTAGAGGTCATTTCCTCGCAAGAAACTCATCAGACTGACGTCAAATCCACTAAAGCACTAAGTAGAGGGTGCACATCGTCCACTTAACACATCGTCGAGTGATGTGCAAGTCATTAACCCGCCATCAACTTCTCACCTCCTCATCTAATGAGCAAAGACCGAGGCGAGTAGATGTGGAGGAGATGTCGAGAGGTCTCGATGCATCCACTTGTTTTAAATGTTCCAGGGATATTCTTGGGAGCTTCAAAGAGCCGATTATCAGGAAAATGCTGGAAGACACTTGCATTTATTGAGCTATGAAAATCCGGATCAGCTCTCGGAGTGGAAAGGCTGTGCTGTAAACATGCGCTTTGCCATCTTTTCAAATCCGTAATAGCCATGATCTTCGACATGCAAAGCGGCAAAATCCGCCTACTCGCGTCCTAGAGGGGGGGGGGGGGCAGCGCCAGACTGTAAACTGTCAACATTTTTTGCAGGCCTATTCGTACTTCTCAGTGTAGATTGTCACTGATTTCACAGTGGGATCCATACTCAGACAAAATGCCGGAAATTCCGCAGCAGAATACCGGAATTTCCGCAGGTAACCAGTCGGTTTTTCTGCTGTTCTGCTGCGGAATTTCCGGTATTCTTCTGCGGAAATTCCGGTATTCTGCTGCGGAAATTCCGAACAAGTATTTTGATGAGCAAATTCCGAAGCGATGGTCACAAACACACACACACACACACACACACACACACACACACACACACACACACACACACACACACACACACACACACACACACACACACACACACACTCTTTCTTTCTTTCTTTCTTTCTTTCTTTCTTTTTCTTTCTTTCTTTCTTTCTCTCAATACCAACGATTCACATAACAGCAGCGGAAAGAAGGAAACCATTGAATAACTCTAAATGGTACTGAAATGTACTCATCAGAGCTGAAATCAGGTGAGGCGAATTAGATAGTCACGATCCAGGGAATGCGCTCGCAAGCCGCTGAGTTCGAGATCCTACCAGTGGATTTCGTACCCGGTACATAAAGACTGTGGAATATTGAAAATTTGGAATTGCGAGAAGATGTAACAGATGAGCAGCAACAACGATGATGTGATATGATGTAATGATGAAGGTTCGCAGCAAATTCGACCGGCCAATCAATCAATGTGCCGCTTCATTAGATGACGTGTCCTGCTGCGGAATTTCCGGAGCTCGGGGCAGTTGTTCTCTTCTGCGGTTCTCCTGCGTTTCTGCTGCGGAAATTCCGGGGCACTTTTTTTCTTTGCGTCTCTGTGCCTGCGGATCTCTTTCTGCTGCTGTTTTTCCGAATGCCGTTTTCTTCTGCTGCGGAATTTCCAGAAGGCCTCTATTCTGCTGCGGAATATGCGGCACTTTGTCTGAGTAAACGTTCCCGGGATCGACAGTCTCACAATTCCTGAAAGTGGACGAGTTTTCCGTTCAAGACTAGACAGACTTTCTGCGATCGCCTGGTATGATCAATTGTGACTTGTACAGGTACTATCTGTAAAATCCATCGTATTTCTTCCGAAGGACTCGTCCATTTCGGCAAAGAGGCGTGAAATTCAGAGTCTACCCGAGAATTTAAAGGAATCTCGCAGAAGGTAACGCATGAATCATTGAAATTACTTAAGGTAAACGTGCTGATACCCCACAAACATACCCATCTTTAACAGGGTGGCAACACGTTTACCCTGAGTAATCTCACTGATACATCTGGGCTCTGAAGTGCTGGATCAGTCTCCTATCGAAGCTTATCGAAGTCAATTAGAACACTCCGCTGTAATTCACTTTCATCCTCATTCAATCTCAATTATTTCGAGTTTTTTTTTTCTCGAAACGACCTTGAGCTAAAGTACCGAACGGACCTTTTTGTACTTCTACCCGCAGGTGAACGCATACGCTAATTGCAGGATTTTTCCCGAGTTCTCCTCGTGTTTTCCTGCAGCGAACTTCGCCCAACTAATCAGCTTCGTTATAGAGAATTCAATACCATCTCGGTGATCTTCTGCAGCTGAAAAGCATGACAATCACGGCTGATTTCCCACTTTGCCACGAAGATCAGTGTGTATCACGCAAACAACAGCTAATTAAAGAGAAAAACGTAGTATGCGTCAACCTGGCAATCTTTTATGAAACAGCAGAGCAGAGCGATGATATATTAGTACCTTAGGAATTTTAGGAACCGTGAAATGTAAGGAATAATCAATATTCTCATAAGAAACCCGTGTCCCCCACTATCATCAACATGAAATACCCACGATGTCCTCAATAGAAAACAGGTAGAAATAGAAAACAGGTGGAAAAAAAACTGAAGTGGGCATGATGGTGGGACCATGCTCCACCTATGCACATGTCATCTTAACAAAAAACACGGTCATATCATGTCAGAACTCGTTCAAACCTAACATCTCTGCATCCCATATTAATCACATAAATTACCCTCTTGCATGATGTTTACATGAGATCTGCTTGATGTATACATGACGGGAACTTGTTGCGGGCCCGGCATTATGACTGTCTTTTTTCTAATAATTTCTGCCGGCGATGTGCTTCTGCCTCAGACAACATTTCTATGCGTTCATGTAATTTCTGAATCTTGGTAATAGTGTTATGCTACTGTTTATTTACCTGTTGTAATTACTCTTTTGTTTACAGTATGCATTTGAAACTATAATTGAAAGGAAGAACACGCAATAAGACAGAATAACGACTCGAAAACAATGAGCATCTCGTCATATCCTGAGTTTTCGTTTTGTACGGCTACTTTTCTTCCGCTGACGTGGAGTTGTTTACTGTTTATTGTAGTTTACCACTATGCAGAGAATCGAGCCGTATGGGCACAGATAAAATAACGAAGAAAAGCCTGTAAATAAGTGAAAAAACTCTCTTTTAACAAACCAAATAAAATCATTTTTTTATTAAAGTAATTCTGTGAACATCATCTTCATTACATATGTTATATGCTATGTTTGGACTGCATCAAGGTCCTGTGGAATTGGGTGGTTCAACTTTATACTGAAACGTTAATTTTTCTAACAATCTACAATTACTACGAAGTGAAAACAGAGGATACAATCAGTTTTATGATTCTATACTAACAATATTCTCATGTTTGAAAGAGTTCAGAATAATTATACTAGAAAATTGTTTGTTAGAATTAGCGAAACTTCTTATTCCAGCATTCCCAACTCAAGTGTAATAAATGCTCGTCTTCGTCTAGCAACCCTAGAATCCAGACGCACAATGCTTGATATTTGCATGGTACATAAACTGCTTGACACTGCAACTAACATTGATGCTCTTGATTTTTTCAGCATTACACCCTGAATAACTAGGGATGGCCCTTTCAAAATTGCGTTTGCAAAACCTAAACGTGTAATATGGGCAACTAGCTTTACTGTCAGGGCAGGAATTGCACACATCAAAATAAGCAGGAGAATCCCCACCGGATGTTCCAGCGCTCCGTTCAAACGAGCTGTTAGGTCCGAGATATGTGTCGCATAGATCAATATGACTACTATACATTTTCTTAGTAATGCTATACATTTTCTTAGTAATGGAAACTCCTCAAGCAGAACTCATATTCTACCTGAATTGTGTATCCATAGCGTTGTAAATAAGACGCAATAAATCAGTCAATCAAACGAAGCTATAGATATTATTTATGATCTATTATAATTCATTTTCCCTACTCCCTTCCCTTTCCCTATGCCTTTCCTTCCCTTTCCTTACCATATTGTAGGGCACAGGTTAACCGGGGCCAATTGCTCATCATCAGCTCCGTTAGGCCTTTTCTTTCCTCTTCGCTGCTTTTTCCCTAGAGTTTGGCTCTCGCGTTTATATAGTACAATCATGATGAATCAGATAAGGTGTGGATCCTCATGAGTCGCTGGAATGTACAACATTACATTGCCAACGGCGACATGCTTCATAATGAACCATGAGGTTCATGCCTTGTCAAAAGCCTCTCCTTGAAATTTTTACTTTTATCTACCACAATCGAATGCCTGAAGGGTCTCCCTTCCTTGTGTTGCAAAACGTTTCAAAACCCGTTGTAATATAGTTTATAACTTTTATCGGCTCACTTTCAGGGGGGTAATACACCAATATGTATCTTTGAGGCGTTCATTTCAAGGAATTCAAATTTGGAGTCTTTAAGGTTCTAATTCCACCGGTTCGGTTGTCCTCCACAAACGCTGTATATTCCATGGTTATCTTTCAGGATGTGCCCTTGAGCCAGAACACCTCCATCTCGTTGGTAATAGTGTGAGGATCTCCAAAATGCTGGTCACACGATGTGAAATCCAGCAGTACCCATTTATGTGCGCGATAATGTCCTGTCTAAATGCACCCTTTCCGCCATGTCTGCCTAATGCGGTGTTGGGTCGCGAGTTATTTGGTGATTTGCTGCTTGAGCGTTTTCTGCTCCACTGGGTGAATGCTTTTCCTGGATGATCATTATGAACACGGGGAAGTGTCGAGATGTCAGATGTGTAGGCGGAAACGGCGGGGCAAATAAGCCTCGTCTTGAGGCGTCGCTGGATGCGCGTTGCTCGTGCGGACCTTCCCTACTCGAAGAAAGCTCAGGTCCTATTTGAACTAAGTATCACTGGTGTACCGGATAGCAGCAGAAGTAGCAATAGATAAACTTTTCGACTCTTCTCTAGTCAATCGTCTTGTTTTTCCAACGTTTGTAATAATTGTTCAAGATCTGTGTCTTATGCTATGTGAATCCCAATTCCAGAAGTGTAATCACTTTCTTCAAATTCCTTTTATGAGATGAAAAGTTGAAATCTGAACGAAATAGTTGTAATAATACCTTTTGAAATATCAGGATTAAGGAAAAACGTGTAGAGTAAAGCTCCAGCTGCAAACCTGCCCACGGTCTCAAATGCGAAATCCTTGTAAAAGAGATGAGATTCACTTGAAAGCACGCGTAGTTCCTTTTTTTGCTAACGCGCTCAGAAGGAACTGAGTTTGAAAGATGTAGCAGTTTTCTTACTTCTGTAGTCCGGCACGATCGCTTAGGGAAACTGAACATAATTACATAGGTCTTCTCTTGCACTCATCGGTAAGGTGAAGGAGATCTACTAATTTGAGTTCGTTTAAAATGTCTAATATGTGCACATATTTGTTAGATGCTTTTCTACTGAGTGTTTAAATTCAGTGCTTACACCTGAGCTTACGATTGATATAACCTCCGACTACATAGATGTGTTTGAGAAGCATTATGAATTGAGAAGTACCTAGTGGAGTATAATCAACAAATGATGTTGACTATGTATGAACTGTATTCTATTCAAATGCTGGATGTAGTTGTTGAATAATTGCAGGTAATTATTTTTCATTTTTATTTTTTGCATCCTTACAGTTTGTCAAACTTTTAACCAACGTTATTCTTGGGGTCCACTCCAGTTATAATAGTTTGGTTATAACCGGGATACTTCTTTCACATATTTCTTGGTTCCAACCCAATTCCGATTCATTATCATAATATACCTGTCGAGTACTTTTTGTGCTGGAAACGCCGTGCAATCAAATCCTTCCAGCTCTGCTGGCCTTGGGCCAACGATTCGCCTTTCTGCAATATCGCCTTTCTGCAATATGCAAATATCCATTAATTTAGGTCGCTAGCGAACGTTCGTCACCACGTGTTCTTAGAATAATACCTGAATTGTTTCATTGACTGAGGAAGTCAATGAAACGTGCCACCGCCACAGTTATGGTGCTTCGACATCTGTACAAGAGCCAGAACCGACGTAGTGAAACGGGAATGAACTAAATTTGCTGCAACATAGCAGTCACATCGTAGTACTCCCTAATTGGTAACGTGATCAACGTGGCCTATCCTCATTCGATTCGTGACAAACAACTTTGATGAAAATCATTTACCTCCTTGGTGAATCCAGCTGACATCTTTCCTGTTTCAATGGAATAAGTGGTGGTTGCGGTTACGACTGAAAGATATAAGCGTATCTTGATGTTCTTTGAGGTGATGAAGTCGCCGATGCGGGGATGGTCTTCAAAACACGGCCACTGCTCCTGCAATGCGCAGGCGAACATCGGTCCCAGCATCTCTTTCGTATGCAACGGTGCTTCCCAAACATATGAACTTAACTCAAAAGATCGACCTTCGATGAGCCTTGGCATTTTGATATCATATATTTATTGAGCTATAAGCTGCACACGAGGTTGGTAAGCTTTTTTTTATTTCGTCTGTCACACTTTGGCTGATTGCCCGATCCTCTGAAGAAGGCGATTAGCCAAAACCTTAGCTGAAGTAAAATAGCTTACCAACCTCATGCGCAGCTTATAAATCAGCTGATATATAAGTTTAAGGACATTCTACATTTGAGCGGTCCACACTGCGTGCGTGCAGTTCCTATCTTGCATTGCACTACTACACAATACTTATGATTTTAAGAAAGCTACGCGCATTCCGATATCTCCCGCACCTTACTCGAGAGTTGCAGTAGCTTCTTGGCCTGCTGTCAGTTTCGGCCAAGAGAGCAATGTCATTCGCGAAATCTAGACCTACCAATTAGTTAACAGGACCAGTGATATAGTGTATCCTTGTCTCACAACTATAGTAAGTAAACTATAGTGGTTTGAGTCCATAAACACTGTCGGATGCCTTTAGGAAATTGATGTACCCTTGGCCTCGCACAGTGCTGGTAAAGACATTTTTCTCAGAACTGGATAGTATTGCAAAGATAGCAATTTTTAACAGCAGGATCTGCTCACCAGCTGCGCCAGAATCCAGCTTTTTCTTTCCGCAGTCGTTAGTCGATGGCACTCCGTAGTCGTCCCAACAGTTCCATACAGAACATTTCGCCTGTTACCAAGAGAAGGGTAATGCCTTTCCAATTTCCACATTCTGGCGCTTTTTTTCTCAGATAGCTTGTTTTTTCTAAACTCTTCTGGCGTCTTTGGTTGCCTCCAGCAGTCGGTGAACAGTCTCGCCAGCTGCTCCGCAGTAGATCTGCTCTCTTCTTTGAAGGCCATGTTCTTCACTGTTTTGAAGACCTTTAATAGCGGCTCTCATTTCTCAGCGCTGATATATCACGTCTGACGTATTTCTAGCTCTTAAATGGGTCGTGTCTGAGGATGTCGCTGAAGCGCTGAACTCATATTTCTTTCCGCCCTTTATAACTCATAACAGATTTGCTGTTCCTATTTTTAATCGGAATTTAATTAACTGATTAATCAATTAATTTTTGCGTGGGTAAGCAATGCGTGGACAAAATCAACATTCAAAAAAAGGGAAACATGAAAAGATGAATAAAACTCACAATTAAAACCAAGGGATAAGCAAGAATAGTAAACTACCATGCAGAGTCCGCCAAAAATTTGTCTACCAGCCTTGTACTGCGCTGAAGAGCAGGGTAAAACGTATTTCTTTGAGAATTTCAGAAAAATAGACCCACCTTTTCGTGTGAAGATGGACGACAATAACAGTAAAGAACTCTTCGCTGCTTGAATGTAATCTTGAACGATCCACCTCTCGTAGGTGAGGGGGACATTATGTAAAATTTGTTGATTGGTAAATTAACCTTGCCATAGATAATTTTGTAGACCATTACAAGATCACACTCGGTTCTCCCATTGTCGAGAGAAGGAATCCCGAATATGCGATTGCGAAAAGAAGCAGAAGAAGTGTTGGCGTTGTCGTACCCTTGCAGGCGCATCCAAAGCTTAATAGTAACGCTATTTCAGACAGCTTCAAGTCTAAATATGGGCCGGTCTAAGTTTGGGCTGAACACCGTACTAGTTGAGAATGGGTTTTACATAAGATTTATAGGCTAATAAGAGATATGAAGTTGATTTTCTAGATAAAGGTCTAAAAATATTATGTAAGGTATTGTCTGCTTCTCTAGCTATAATTTTCGCCCTATTCTGTTTGCTGGCAAGAGGAAGAGGGTTTTGGAGCCATACGATCCGCAGTTTTTCGTTCTATATCCATATCCTCCATTTCTTCCTAGACCACCCATTCCTTCTCGTCACTATAGCAAGCCTTTCTAGCCACCACCAATACTCAACCAAGTTCAACTCATCTTCGACGTTTCTCTTACAGCTCTTCCCAGACCGAGGCTTAGATTTTACTTCCTTTCTTCCATTCGCTGCCATGCTCTGTTCTGGATCCATTGTTCCTTGTGTGTGCCTCGTTCGTGTCCGATTATTTTCTCAGCGCAACCGCTAACGGCTGCCTCTATTTTGGCCCAGTTCTTTTCGAAGTCGCTCGAGTTGCTAAGTAGCTCTAATTGGTTCTTGAGTTCCAAAGTGAGGTTATAGGCAACGATAGGATCGTCGAAATGTGAGAATTGGAATTATTGCTGCAAAGTTTTTTTTTAAGTTGTCATTCACTCCTGCAACTGAATAAGTATGTCCTTAAGCGCGCTTTTTATTTCTCAAACGTCTACGTGGTTGAAGTACTTTACAACCTTCTTCTATAAATGTCTTCCCACTCACTTTAATTATTAGGGCTGCACTTTAGGCAATGGTTTTTGTGAGACGACATTTGATGTAGTGGATTTATCCATTAATGACGTTAGTGACAAGATCTCGAAAAAAGAACTTGCCTAGAAATCAAATATTGCCTAAATGGATTAACACGGGGGGAGCACAGCCAAATGAGACTTCTCATCTTGCAGGAGAGCATATTTGGAAGTGTATCTTCTGTGCATGTTATAGTACTACTCCTATCCGTAATTAAAGACATTGAATCCACGAAGAACCGTAAGTGCTTTATAACCTAGGTAACTCAGAGCTTATTTTGCTTCTGTTTGAGTTCTAAGATTGGCATTACTCTGAAATACTTGCAGCTAGCCTACAAAAATCCTACAAAATCAGGTTGTAGCCTGAAAAGGACAAGAAGGTGTTTTGTAGCTTTCCATTATCTCGAATTTTCCTGCTTTTTTCCTTCACTGGCAACCCTAAAGTGAATAAGAAAAATAATCCAAATATTCACTGACGTCACTTCAAAGAAGAACCTCCCCATGGAAAAGTTGAGCGAAAAAAATCCTCGAAGTTTCTGGAACCCTCGCAGTGCAGTGAAGTAGTGCTTTTTCCGATGTCAGCTGCATATCGCCTGGGTATTAAAGGAAAATTGGCAGCCTGCCTTATCAGTAAAAATTAAGAAAAATGAAAAAAATCAGTTTTCCTCATAACGGTTCTAGTCTAAAGAGAAAACACGTCGCTGAGCACCATTTACGAATATGAAGGCACATTTGCAGGACCATAATTTTTATAAACCGAATCCATTACCCTAATCCTTTGTTCGCCTTTCACAGTTTTATCAGCAATCCAGGCTTGCTTTTACGTCAGCTACCGATAAGTCTATCCATTCTCCATAAATGTGCTTGTTGATATCTGGGTATAACCCTTACGCATGACTACCGCAAAGTATAACGATGCCAATTCAATGATAATGACCTGTCTGCCTTCGGGAACACATATGTGGATTCTGAGGAGGAAGTTAGTGCTCAAGTCCTCGCTAAGTCTTATTTACGCGCTTGAGCTGCTGGGCTTCTTTTACGCTATGCTGCAAGTGACCCGAAATTTTGCATGAATTTTGGAAGGTTCAAATCATCGTACGTGAATTTACTATATGATTCACAGTACTCATAATGCAGCTGCAGTTTAGTTCAATTGTAATACTTCCGTGCCACGATGTACTTCATTGATACTTGTTTGGTTGTCTTCAGAGCACCTGCTCGTAATACTTACGTTTGTGGATTTATCCTAGGTGGGCCTCGAGTATGGAGAGAAGATCCTTTTTTTCTGATGCATCTCACACGAGATAATGCGCTATAATGTGTCATACACTTATTGTGGCGAATCAGCAGCTTATGTCTCTAACGAGATATAATACTCTAATCTGTAAGTATGCGTCATATACAGTATGCGTCAGTTCCCTGTATGAAACAGAAGAACGCGTGACAGACAAAGAAATCTGTTACAATCCAATCAACACAGCTACCTAGCTTAATCATCATTGATGATATGCTTGAATTCCATTTATTGGCTTGTCGCCAACTGGATTAAAAGCCCCAAAACCCACAAAGTCGGCTGGTTACCGAAAAAGGTGCACAATTTGCGCGCCTTTTTCATGCTACTATTTCTTTAGATATTGACGTCTTTCTAGTTTTTTTAATGGGTATAACCTCCTTTTCTTATTTTCCTAGTAAAAGAAACTTTTTTCTCAGAAAAAACAATTCGAAAATTATCAAGCACCAACCTAATATTTTGAGAAACGCCGTGTTCTCCACGCATCACAAAGAAATCTGGGACTGATTAACAGGTGACTCACTTCTTTGTTGAAATTGCAAGCGATCCGGATTCGTCAAGAAACTATGGGAAAATGCTCGCTTTTCGGATAAGTTTCCGGGTTTAGGCTATTTTAGTGGTCATCTTTCACTTCGCCGAACCCAATAACTGTCATTCTGCGAAGCGACAAAAACTGCGTTTTGAAGATTTATGAGCAGCAATTTTGGTCTCTTGAAGCTTTAAAAACGACCCTGTGAGAGATGTTTTTGAAACGAAATGGCTCTATTTCTAGTAGACCCCTCTTCTCAGGGCTAGTGTCCGGTGCATTTTAGCCGTTTGGATAAGCTCATTCTCCCGGATATATTGATGAAGCTTGGATATTCTACAGTTCGATTAAAGATTTTCCGTGGTATATCCAGCCTATCCGACAAAATATGTCCTCGATTATTTGTTTGTTCACTCATTAATATTATTTATATCTATTCCGATTGATACGTAGCTAATAGGTGAGGATCCAATATCAGTTTTTAATTCCATCATTTGTTCAAAATTTATCTCTCGAACACAGTAGTGAGTCTGCGCCAACATGAGGATGAATGACTACCTGTTCGCTGTTAAGGGTATGCCACATCTTTTAGCGCAGTAAATAAATGAATAAACAAATAAATAACGTTGGATACCAGAGGGAATAAATATCACTGGAGGCAGACATAACCGCTGTGTTCGTCCTGTCACAGGCTATGTTTAGGATACGGGCCCAACGTTACCGTTAATTATCCCACAAATCATCCTGAATGAGAGCTCCGTGTGAACCAGGTGGTAAACATAGGTTACTACTATGAGATCGAGGGTTCCAGCGATATATTCTCAGTATTTACATTTTCTGTTCTGTTTCCTCACGGATATCAATCGCTATTTGTAAGAAAACGTAGGGACCATAATTCTGAACGGGAAATTTTCTACTACGATGGTCCTATGAACGCTGCTGATTTTTGGGTAAATTCTTAATGAACTTAGATATAATCCAGAACAAAAGAAAAATAGAGAACAATGCGGAAAGATCATAAGATCATAAGTCTGATTATAAGTTACCACAACAAGAAAAATGATATTCATAAACAATATGTGAAGCAATACATAAAATACATAAGTTTTGGCTAATTTCTGTGCTCCCAGCTTAAAATCCGGATGAATTCTGCCCATTTTCCCCAATGAATCTTTTCCTGCTTTTTCACTTTTTCCTGGAACAAGATCCCGGGGAGATTATATGGCATCACAAGAGTATTCCTGCCACTTTTTTTCTCTCAAAAACCCGCCCATGTTACCCCCACAGATGGTCAAACTGAACGGAGGTGGGTGTAAGCAATATCCATGTAGACATCTAGTTTACAGATGTTATTCCGTTCTTGCCTTCCGTCGACGTCCAAAGTCCAGTGTTATCCAATTTTGGGCACGGCTCGTCGAGACCACGCTACACCGCCCATAAGTAGCACATCCTTTAGTGGTTCTTCAGTGTGTTTGTGTCCGTTTCGAGCCCAGTAAGGGAGTTATCCACGCCGTCTTCTGACCAAAACACGCGGTGATACCGTATTTTCCGATATATTTTTCTTAGCTTTTCTTTAAAAGTGCCGATTTTCGCTATGTAATTTTCTAAACGGTGCCCTTCACGTTTGCCCTTGTGTAGTGCATTTCTCACCTATCAAGGAATAAAATCACTCGAAGGTTCACTTTGTGAGTCTTCACAATAAAATATTGCCCTTTCCTCTACATTAACGTCATACAGCTTTAGATATGTATAATAACATGAAATGCGGCCATTTCAGTACCGTAATTAAGATCAGGGTTAATTGCTATGCTTCAGGTACAGTACATACCACCTTCCCTAGGTACAGCAACTATTATGACCTCTAGGTACAGTACAAGCCTTAGATAAGTAGCTGTTGGTCCAGAAGCCCACTTAGCTGTGATCTCTCGATCCTCTAGTGCAAGGTCTTGTTTATCACCTGGAGCATGAAAAAATCTAGATCTCGTGAAAATCCCAAGCCAGATAGCTCCTGGGCACCTACAAAGCAAACTAATTTCAACCACTTTTCCAGTTTTTTATGTTATTTTCTTTTTTTTCCACCCGACCAGACCCACTTCCTGCTCTCGTACTGAGTCAACTATGATTCATCCATTCAAATTAGCATTAAATCTCAGCATAAAAAGGAATGTTCATGCCTCAGTGAACCTAAAACTCGTAGAGGGATCAAAACTCAAGCTCTAATTACCTCTTACTATGAGTGAGTTGGAGTTCGCTGAGGGCCGCTCTACGTCATCTTTGTTACGACTTCCGCTCCGTACACTTCGTCGCTCTCCACCTTTACTTCTAGGGCTGACGCAATTCGGACGCACGCGTTTACGGCCACGCATTCTCTCACAGAGAATGTTATGAAAGATACTTTGCAACACAAGCATCTCATAAAAAATACATCGCATATGGATGCGTTTGTTTGACTAGTACAATATAAATTGCCCTAATTTCTCATTTGTTGTGAAGCATTGAGATAATGTCTACTAGATGTGTGCGTCAATCGCTCGTTGCTCGCACGATACACGTATCCTTTTGCGTTGTTCTTTCCGTGAAGAGCGCTCAACATAGCGTGCATGCCACGAGGCCACGAACGCGTGCGTCTCATGTGCGTCGAAACTGCATCACCACTACGATCGAACGTATCCTTCATTACGTAGACGTACGCGCGTCGATGGCTCGCATGTTTATTTATTTATTTATTTATTTATTTACTTGATCGAGATACACGTCGAGGAACAAAAATAAAACGCTTAAAAAGAAAGTAACGGAGGATCTTCGCTGTACTTCTGTCACAGTAAAGTTATTGTTCATTCTAGGAACAGAAGGTGAGGCACTGAGAAAAAAATGATTGTTTCCATGATCCATTGCCAAGTTTGCACTAAAATAATCCTAAAAGAGTAAATGCTGGAAGTTTTTAGGTAGCCATACATGCAGCCGATCAGTCAGTTGTTGAAATTGTTCTATTTTCGTTGTGCACATTGTTTTCTTGGTAACTATGACGTGGACGCACCTGCTACCGATTCCTAAGCATCGATCAAGCTAGCACTGTTATATGTACCCTGCGACGCGACCCCCTACTCTCTTTAGATACGCAGTAGAGGCAACAATAAATTTATCCAGACTTCCTGACTGACTAATACGTACTTTTTCCTGCCAATTTATCAATTACTCTGTGCAATTTATTTGGAGCCATTCTCAAAACAATCTATCATGTTTTTTGATGTTATGGCCTTCCCTTGTGATAAGTTCAAGAGAAGGTTACCTGCGACATTTCTACGAACTGTTTAAGAAAATGTCATTTTACTCTCTCTTTTCTATTCTCTAATAAACATGTGCGAATTAAATAGTTTGACTAATTAAGTGGCGGGGCAGTCATTCAAAGATTACGAAGTTTTCGATAACTTCCTGTACTTGAGGTCCATGCCTGTGGGTCCATACCGTAAGGTACCTGATGAGTTCGTTACCCACGGGTTAATTTGGTCATCCGAACCTCTTTAATATTTTTTTGCTTTTACCTCAAGGGTACGGGGAACGGGTCCCAGGCCCTTTTCATCGACTCCAAAAGGTAAGCTGCCTATTTTTCCATCAGGCTTTGGTCCATCCACTGAAACGATCACGATGTTTGTGGAAAAAAGGAGCAAAAACTGCAATTTGGTTCATCTTCCTATTTACTACGCTCAGCAATGCTGTAGTTGTTCATTACACCATCTATATATTTATTTATTTGTCTTATACATCATGATTGGTCACAGTGCCTCACACAAATGCTTACGTAAACAAGTAAAATGGAACAGGGGATTTTCCACAATATTTCTTTCAGAAAATAATATTTCAGATCTCAACAGCAGAATTGGCGGGTAACAGCTTGAGTAAGATTAGGTGTCCCCACTGACAGATCATACATGATTTGTAAGGTTTTTTTGAAGAAATTCCTTGGACGAAACTACAAGGACGCTTGCGACAAAAAATTCGGCGATGCGTCACTTTCCACATTTTGCGGGGACATCTGCGCATTAACGGATGATCCGCTTGCATTTCAGTATATTTTTGAATTTATTCGAGCATGGAACTAACACTGCATTTTTTCCCATTTTCCTCCAAATGAATTTCATGGATCCACATAGTTTACTATGGAACTGCCATTTTGGCGTAACATCTCGTTAATAGGAAGTATAAATTGGAGTTACGTGAGTCATGGCACAAAGTGGGCGGGGCGACACCATCACAAATTTGATCGTCTGTCTTCTTCACTAGGCAGCGATACCTCGTGATTCCTCTAGAATACGCCAGCTGTGCTTCGAAATAACACGTCTGAGCTCAGACGTGAAAATTTCCGTGGAAGCAGCTTCCAGTGTCGTAGTTTGCAGGTTATCCTATTACTCGTCACAACGGGATTATCCTTTAATGTTGCTTGGCGGAGGAAAAAATGGGCGTGGCAGGGACGTTAACACTAATCTTGAAAACGCTGACTGTTCTTCCTTGCAAGGAGGATGAACCTCTGCTCAGACCGGTTATCCACTTTATTTGATGAGTGCCGAGCCTGAATCAGCGCCTACATCGTATAAAAATTGCAGTCTAGCCTGTATTTTGTTTATTTTTCCTGTTGTTGCTGTTTCTCCCAGACTGCTCCATACTCTGCGACGATCATGGCGGTCTGCGGCAGCAACAACATTGGATTTGATACGTATCGATCGCTTGTCAGCGACACCAGCGATGGCGCCAGCGTCCCGTCGACATCGATCGATATGTACCAAACTAATAAAGCGACCTCTGCGAAACCGCTATGCTCCTAGAGGAGTATAGACGCAGAGTAATCTGAATGCATTCCACGAGTCACTAGGATTCCACACCAGGATCTATGGGTCATTATCTCCCACTCGTAGTCAATTTCTTCCCAATCATTCCTATATTCATAATCATTTTCTTTTCTCCTCTCTCCACTTCTCTCTTCTGACACAGTCGTTCTCCTTCCTGCTCCTCGTCAACACTCAACTGCCACTAGAACCATTCCACTCAAAAACGAACTTTCTAACCAGCTCTACAAATGACCTTTCGAGCCCAATTTCACTTCCTCGTTCAATATCCGCCTGAGCTTATTGACGTTGTTTGTTTTTGCTGTTGAAGAGAATGAAATTTTCCGTTTTCGTCGCTTTTTTCGCAATGTTTTCCCTCCGATACATTTACATCCAGAGAAATCTCAAGAATTTCAGATAATGAGCAGCTCCTTGTCGGCAATCATTGTTCGTGTGCTCCTCCTCTGTGCGCTCATCGCACTGTCCAGCGGGTAAGCGTATATTTCTTTCAATTTCTTCTTTGTGTAGACAGCAGTGCAAAGATATTTGGGGGAAAGACAATTAGATATTAGGTTTTATTAGGTTCATTAGCACAGTGTTTACCGCAATGACACACATGTTTGAAGAAGCAATGCTCCAGCCTAAGAAAAAGATGTTTGCCTATAGTAAGCATCAAACCATTCGTGACCATTTTAGTGGAAATCACCCCAAATTGAATGCGGCTTCTCCAAGAGTACCATTTTAGTGGAAATCACTCCAAATTGAATGCGGCTCCTCCAAGAATTGCTGATTTTTTGGTAACGAGATTCGTGGAAGTTCTCGCGAAAGTTATGACCTCCCCAATAGTCCGAACTGGACGAGTTTTTCAAACAAAAGTTGCTGTATTTTAGTGCTCTCAATATTTCGTTCACTTATTGTGGCGGGATTCTCGAATAAAATTTATCAATTTTTTTCTCGAGGAGCTCATCTGCTTTGAAACGGCGGATAGGTTACTGGCATTACTGGGAATTTTCATGAATCCTACTGCTGAGAAAACAGGCAGGAAATGACGCAGATTTTGTACTACATACATATTTTGTAAAAAGCTCCAAATTCTACTGCTTCTATGCTTTCCTCTTCCGAACCTACATCGTTACATCAAACAAGCAGCAGCAGTTGTTCAGAAATATTTCCATATAGTTCTGAGAGTTGTAATATTCAAAAAAATGTTCAGCGGTACACTGTGACACCATTTTTCATAATATCATAGGAAAAATATTCTGTAAGTTACATGCACATTTGTTCCCCGTGAAAAACATCGAAATTTTCTTTAAAAAATTTTGCAGCTGTGAACAAGGTGCTACGTGATTTATCCGTTTTAGATGTTTTTATAGCTACTGCAAAAAATCGCCTTAATTCAATTTTGCCAACTTCATCATTCATTCTCTTCCAGAAAAAAAAAAACTGGTTGACCATATTAATTAACCACCTTTCATTTGGAACAAAAAACACCGCTGGCCTCACAAATCCCCTTCGTAAAGGGCAAAGTACCAAAAATAAGCAGGAGCGTGTCAATTCGGAAAAAAAATCTTGTAGGAAATTAGGCCCGGTAAAAACATGTGGGATAATAAAGTAGAGAAAGCAAGAAGAGCAGGTGCCTAGATCAGATACATACTTACCACAAAATCAGCCAGGTATAGGTTATTATGATACGAAACGAGGCTTGGTGCATATTTTTGATTGTCCTTTCGTTTAAATGGTCCAATCAGAGAAGCATGACCACTCACGTTTCACCTTATTGTAGCCAAAACCTGAATGAAACTCGAAGGCCAGAGTTCTGCCAAGAGGAGAGGCGGGGGGGGGGGGTGCTAAGCAAAGCTCGGGTTTTGGCTAGAATTTAATTTGAAAGGCAATTTATTGAAAGCAAGTTTCCATTGTATCTTCCTAGGGAACAGTCTGCGCATTACATGCAATTTGGGATATATCAAACAATCTGTTTTGTTTTTTGCTCATTTACACAACCCCTTTATAAACTTTAAAATAATGAATAATCTTACTTTTTTAAATCCAGGGTAAAAATTCTCCAACCGATACCTACATATGGTATCCTCACTCATGTTCTTCCAGATACTACCTGGCAATCGAAGCGCCGACCGAAGGCGGTTGGCGGGCCGCCAAGAAGTCCCAACTCCGAGCGTTGGCCGGCTCACGAAATTGCTTCTTCTCGCCCATCAACTGCGTAATCACCCACGACGTGTCCACCTACAGAAAGTTGGCAGGCTCCAACTAGATTGGCCCCACGATGTTGCACGTCGAATATCGGCCGGTAGATCTCGTCCTTTCGATCTCAAACCCACTCAGACGCATTCCATCACGAGTAGTCAGCATCTTCTCTGCCTCCACCTCCTCCACGCACAACAACCGTTCCGCTGATCTCCACCCATTTCTCGATTGCCAAGCACACGTTCTTCGATAAATGTTGTTACTATAAATTGTTATTATAGTCTTGAACAAGCTTTTTATTATCAAACATTACACGGCAACAGACAACAAACGAGAATTAGATAAATTTAACAATAGCTGAGAACTGCACACCGAAGTAAAAACATCGACTGCCGCTAAAGCGGTGATTATTTGAAGCTCACGAAGCAAAACATGCTGAACATCGTGTAGCTTAGAAGATCAAGCAGAGGACTGAGCAATGGGCGGATATTAACGCACGGCCATAACCTGAAAAAAAGGGGTAAATTGTATCAAATGGCCAGGAAACAAATGAAATAGAGTGTTGTTGGACCAGATCTGGGTTCCTTTTCACAATTATTACGTGGCCTCAACCTTCTTATCAAACTGAACTTCAGTACTTCCTCCACTTCCTTCAAAGAAAGCATTCGTTCACTTCTACGCTCTGATAATCATTTTCAGCACAAACAAAGATATATCCTATAATGAATGAAACGGTCACAGTTCAGCAGACCGTAAGTTATCCAACACAAAATCTCTACGTCAACGAAAATCTTATAACTTCAAAAAACAACGTAACTAAAGCAGAGTTAACTGAAGCAACTCAATGTTTCAATACAATGTTACTGCGGAGATCATTTCAAAACAACATACGCCACTTGGACAACCTAGCTGGAAGACAGAATTTGAAGGTGTTGTCCAAAATTTCAAACGATCCATGCAATATCACTAAAACACAGGAAAGAAAGAAACTTGAGTTGCATTGAGTAGTTGACCACTTGGACCGTTCCTCATGTTTTTCTTTTCATGCATTAGTTCAGCCAGACGCTAAGATTTTCATCAATTTTTGCTCGGAATGGACATGCCGGATTATCCGATACTTTGGAATTTAAGAATTTTTCACAGGAAACCATAATTTCACGTTTAATCGCCGCATACCTCCACAACATATTTAAAAACACGATTGTTCAAATGGCTCACATCAAGACGCTTTACCTTTCTTCTAGAATGACGCAATTATTGCCATTACGTTTATGGAACACGCTATTAGGCCCATTGTCAATGAAATTCGAAAGCTTCAATCGTAGATTCCCTCCAGTCAGGGTTGTGCTTTACAAAATTTCGAACTTTGTTGATTCCTTTATCTGTTACTGTTTATCTGTTACCTTACAAGAGAAAAAGAATTCAGCGTTAACAAACCCATTAATTCGTTAGAACCAGGGATCATACTAAATAGCACAGCTTCCGACAAAGTTACGAGCGCTCTGACAATCAAAAAATGTACATAAGTAGATCTAAATATGCTTAACAACATTTCTGCGAAATGAAGGTATTTTAAGCTACTCTTAATCAATTTCTAAATATTTTATGAAATCAATTTCGAAAGAATTTTCGAGGTTTTCGTCAAGCCATTAATCCGTTATGTAACGGGGAAAGTTACACGTTAGCAGGATAATTCATTATGTCAACAATGTAGACACTTGTTCCCATCCATGTTAAAGACGGATACGCTGATCGATTTTGTGCAGGTATACAAGAAACAAGAATTTGGTCCCGTTCCTTAGAAAGGGATTGCCGAGTTGAGCAGGTGTGGTGAAAAAAGAAAGTGAAACCAAAATATATTACGAAGCAGAACTGTGCTGGCAAAAAAATAACCGATCCTTGTCATGTTCTCACTTTCATCCAGTGGGTAAATGGATACACAACTTGGCAACGCTGATGCCTTCGGCGCCCAACTTCCATAAGACTATGAAGACTACTGATCAAGCTCCTGAGCAATTTTGTTCTCGAACATGACAATTGTCTTGGGCGTTGCCATGGAAAACTGAGCACGAAAGCGACCTTTGTTTGAAGGAAACTCAAAGAATCGTGTTGACTGGCTTAATACTGCACCTTATGCCTACAGTTGATATGTGTTAGCCAAATCTCTCGAACAGCAACGACCCTAATGGCTACAGCAGGAAGATAATTCTGAGAAACAAATTTCCTGGTATGATGATACAGCTAATCCAAAAAACGTCACAGACTGTCGAAATAATGCTAATGGAGCCACTTGAAAAAAACCATCAGTTACAGTGAATGCTTCCTAACGAGTTACTCATCAAACATAATTATCAGCTCAATTCTTGAACAAAAATGCAATCAACCGTATTAGCATAGTGCTCAGCACCCAATATGCACGAGTGCAGTAGTGAGTAAAGAAGAAAATTTCAAGAAATTCTAACACTTCACAAAAGAAGAACTCGTGATAATCACTCTAGACGGGTGTACCTTCAATTAAGATTCAACTTCTACATGCACAGATTACTCATCCAGTAGTTATTTGTGACCTACGATGAGCAACAACATTACGGCTGCTTCTTACAGCGAGCCAGACATCCTTATTGGCCCAATTACTAGATTTTGCAACTTGTAGTAAACTCGAGAAGAACAAGAAAGATGAGTAGACGTTCACAGCCAAATGCTACGATATACAGCCTTTTTAAAAGCAGAAGTTTAAAGCTCGTAAATTAATGTAAGATAGCTAATACGACACCATTGTGTGACATAGCACGTTTCAGCAAAGGCTAAATATGGAGATAAATCAGAGAAAGAATAACAAGATGGAGGATGCTATCCACTTTGAGTTAACTGGGCAGAACTTGGGTGCCTGCCGTTTAGTATAGATAATGTTAAGTTTATGTATCAATACTCAATTAATGTCGTTTCGAGGTAGACTATACGGAAAGTAACAGCACCAACATTCGAAGCAAATACTTCCACAACTAGGCAGCATGTCAGATTTAGCTAACGAGACTGAATAACAATGTAAAAAACAATATGGATATCAATGTATCGTGTTCGATACGACTGTCAGCAACAGTTAGAAGAGTGTTTTGCGGTAAAGAAACAAGGAAAGGAAGCAAAAATGAGAAAATAGCACTTGGACCATACATGTAAGGCATGACTGTCGAATATTTTACCACATGGTTTAACTGCCCATTACATCAAAACAGTGAGCAAAGGTGCTAGCTTTGTACATTTTCCTTCATCCACGAATTTTTTATCCTTCTTTCCCGTGATTCAATGAGATATCGAATGAATAATGATGTCCGAGCATGCGATTAGTACATAGAATAAATGAGTTTAAACCTGCACATTGGCCATAGCATGGAATAAGATCTCTGAAAGGACTTCGATCTGTGTTCTTCTAGACTTTTGCATGCCTCTCAGGTACAACGCATCACTTCTTGGTATCTTTAGCAGGATACATTTTACTAACTGCTTTCCGCTTTAATGACTGCAGTGTTAATGGAGAGCATCTCAATGATATTCAAGCAGCCGCAAAATGACTGAACATTGTTATGATTCTTACAAGTGCTCCGACTCGCCTCCGGCGAGTCTCGGACTTGCCCGCTTCGCGAGACCTTGGTACTCAGCTACCTTTACTTTCCATCCGTCAAAACGGATGAAGCATACAGTTGCGAAGCTCGCCGTAAGCGAGTCGGAGCACTTGTTGTATATAATTGATGTTTGTCACTCAGAATCGATCGAAACGTAGCGCACCCGGAAAGGAGTGAGTATTTGCGCTACTCAATTTTACATAGTCCCAAAATCTTCAAAAAAATTTTTGGCTGAAACTTCATGTAGGGGGTTATTCGAGGTGCTGAACACGAACATCGTATAAATTTTGCACGATAACCCCATTTTTTAATGGTTACGGTAGATGTACTGTAGATATGGTACTTCGAGGAAGCCTCTCAAATTTTGCGTAGTGGGGTTTTTTGATGCCGACGACGAAAACCACCATTATTTTTGCAAGCCACCTCCGTTTTCTACCCGATATCGGCATTTTCTCTCAATTTCCTACCGTACACCTACCGTAACCCATGCAAAAATGGGGTTATGGTGCAAAATGGATACGATATTCGTGCGCAGCACCTCAGACAACCCCCTCCCCTCTATGGAAAGTCCCAGCCAAAAAAATCTTTGAAGATTTTGGGGCCAGTAAAGTTGAGTAGTGCCGTGATTATTCGTCCATTCGTCCACTCACAGAAAGAAGTTAAACGGTATGCTTATGCACTCTAAATCATGTTGCTATAGCAAGTTGGTATATATAGGTGTACTAAAACTGTGTTGCTTTGGTAATCGCCTACTCTTGCATAGGAAAATAAATTCCCCACCCAACCCCTTCCAAAACTCTTGATTGCACACGGAGAGACCCCCAAGGATTCAGTCACTGAGCACAACTCTTCCTTGTTTTTCTCGTTGTAGACGAAAAGATTCGCACATGAAACCTATACCGTTCGACTCAGAGCTGTGCCCTGCAAAAATCATTGTCATTTAAGAGAAGCGCGGCGAAGCTGCGCTTCGCATGAATGGGGATAGGGGGCCAAAAATCGATAAAATCGTTTTTCTCGGAAACGGCAAAAGACCCTGACGTTGCACAGGAGGGCACAATTCTGAGTCGAACGGTATAGGTTTCATGTGTGTTTGTCCTCTGGATCGTGAGATATAAGCGATTACAGACAAACACACAAACAGATGAGTTTTACTATATAGTGATGGGGATAGGGGGCCAAAAATCGATAAAATCGTTTTTCTCGGAAACGGCAAAAGACCCTGACGTTGCACAGGAGGGCACAATTCTGAGTCGAACGGTATAGGTTTCATGTGTGTTTGTCCTCTGGATCGTGAGATATAAGCGATTACAGACAAACACACAAACAGATGAGTTTTACTATATAGTGATTAATCCCATCTTATTCTTCTTGCGCTTCGGTAGAAGAATTTTTCGAACAATGATTTGTATGGAATCACAGCTAAGAAAAACCCAAATAACAGGCCGTTGATCCGATTGGATTTTCGCACCTCTTCCTCCCTCTGCTAATTACCACCTGAGAACATTCAAGGTGCGAGAATGAAGACAAAAAAATCCAATCGGATCAACAGCGCCAGAACTATCAGTGCTCCATAATTATGTCGCAGATGAGGATTTGTGGACGAGTTGTGCTACATCCAGTATCCTTAAATAGCTTGGGGGTAGTCGTTATTATGAACATACAACTGCGATAAAAGGCATCTGTAGGTTTTGCTTTCCGGCTCCCAAGATGCCATGATCGGTAAAAATAACACTGGCTAAAAAGTAAGGTTAGGCGGGAGTAGTTGAAGCTGAAGAATGAACATGAAGAAGTCAAAAATAGTAAGTCTGATTATCTCAAGTGATCATTTAAAGTTCTGGAGACTTAGTTCGTACTGGGTCGCGCTCTCTCAGAAGTGAAAAAAATCAGCGCTTCATCAACATCAAATGAAAGTCATGTAGAGTTCCAAAGGTGTTCATCATGCACGTCGAACCTCTACTGTCCTTTCTCTTCAAATTTTCAATAGGAATGTTCCCATCAATAGTGGATGCTCTAGCAACGCTTGAAGTACTGCCAATCCTTCAATTTCAAGTAGGTATTTGAGGTACTGCAATCATCCTGCCCACATACACCTTTTGGTCCCAGCCCATAACTGCATGAAACGACGTAAAAGCAATCTACGGACAACCCGTCCACAAACCTAGGCTTGCAGCGCTGCAACCGATCAGTTTTAGCTGCGCCCCTGTTGATCCGATCAGATGTCTAGACCCATCTCGCACCTCTAACCGACATCCTCAGGTGATAGTTATCAGAAGGAGGAAGAAGTGCGAAAATCCGAACCGGATCAACCGCCACGCACCGAAAAACCCAACTGGAGAGGAAACTCACAATGTCGTCGATTTTCAGAATGGACCTGACACATTCCGATGCCTGCTTGATGGCTGAGAGGGTGACGAGCAATGGTTGCAAGACATTCTCTTCACGTATGTCCGTTACGTAACCCTAAAAGTTCATGAATAAAATGTAACAGACTCTAAGTCAAGCACTTTTCTTTAAACTAATGGGCTTTTCCAGATAGATCTGTTCGCAAAATATGTTTATCCGGTGGAAAAAAAGCAGTCTTACGTAATTCATTAAGAAACTTTTGCTGTAATTCATTTTAAGAAAAAAATTTCATTACTGGCTAACACGCTTTTTCAATAATAACTAAGTAGCATACTAAAAACTTGGTCACTACCTCAGACACTGCTCATCTAAACAAGCAATCCATAGTTTAATAGTGCATCAGAAGTGAGTACCTTTCTAACATTGACACCATAATCAGTGTTGCCGTTGGCATGTTGAGCACGCAATTCAGTTACTGTATGAATCGGTGAAAGGCCAGCATTCTCAGCAAGCGTGTAGGGCACCTAAAACACTTTAATAGTGGAGAGAAAGAGACCAAGAGCCGATGTCCAACGTTGAATTCGATACCCACCAACTCGAGAGCATCCGCAAATGCGCGCCAACAATATTGTTGAGCTCCTATTTGTTTCTGCGCTAGTTGACGTAGTTGCACAGCAACCTCCATTTCCGGTGCTCCTCCACCTAGACCACAGAGAACATAGGAAGGAACAGCTCAAGCTAGGCGTGCTTACTGAGGAGCAACACTGCTTTATTCAATTTTAATGACTTGAATGTTAAGGAAGTATTCTGCCATTCCTTTAGCTGATTGCTAGGGGTAAACAAGAGATAACTTTCACAGCAATTTTGCAGTCTTATTTCAAGAAAAAGTGAAAGATTGTGACAGCCGCATGAAAACTGAAGAAAGAAGAAAACTATGGACGAAAGTAATGGCGAAGGAGTTAAGAAAAGTGCCAATAAAAGCGGCAAAAAACATATAAATATGCGATATATTTGATCCTATTATTTTTATAAGTCCAGTGGAAGTACCTGGGACTAGTGCCTTGTTCTTAACGAGGCATCTGATGACGCAGAGAGCGTCATGCAAGGAACGCTCTGCTTCCTCCAAAACCAACTTGTTCGAACCACGGAGGAGGATGGAGCATGCTTGCCCAGGATTAGCAACGCCCGTGACCTGAGCAGCAGATAATGAATTTTTTTGAGCAATCGGTTGACGAAATACTTTTACAGACCCTTAAGAATTGGAATAATGTGGCAGATATAACAGCAAAAAACCGATAAGCCTCATACTGGCAAGGAACACGAAGGCATTCAAACAATCAATGACGCACCTTGATAACTTTTCCATCGCCACCGCATGAGATTTCTTCAACGAGATCAGCAGATCCTAAAGCTTCAGGAACGAAGTGATCCACTGAAGCAACAGGACGACAACCAAGAATCTAAAGAATATTGAATTGACATCAAACAAGTCCTTCACAAGAATGACGTGCGTGGAGCTCGACGAGACTGAGCCTGTTAGGCTTTACGGAAAATATAAAGAAATCGAAGCAAGAACCACAAAAATAGACAGCTCGTATCAATTTTTTTTATCTCAGCTGAGAGGAGTAAAAATAGATACCTTGGAATAAAATTCTATATCCTCGCGTTCTATATCCTTCACCACCATAATTTTCATTTTTGCAAGGAAATGCAAAGATAATTCATTCACAGCATCTCTGAAGATAAAAAATTTTTTTTGAATAAAGCTTAAAAAAATGGAGCACACATACCACAAAGAACCCCCTTCCCCTACCTCAGAATGCTCTTCTGGATTAACAAAACATTGCAGCCAGCTTTCTTGATCTGTTTGCAAAGATCAAGAAGGTACTGGCGTTCTTCCTTCAGAGCTCGATCCATTTGCGTGTAATCGGAAATTATGACCTGGTTTTCCATCTGAAAACAAGTCTTTCTAGAAAACACAAAACCTTCGTTGTATAAAATAGCGTCATACGTCTGTCTTCGGTGGACTGAGTTGGAATTGGATCAATCCAATCTTAGCCTTCTCGACGCGAGTTGGACCTCCGCGACCCATTGTCTTCTGATCGATCAAGGCTCCATCAATCATTTCAGATTCCTAGTTCAAAGCAAGATAAAATTGAACACACGATATAAGAAGTAAGTATAAAAAATGAATAACCTCCACAGTGTCGCCCATCTTTTTGATGATTTTGATCATTTTCAGGTTGACGGAAGTGTCGCGAGCAGGGTCGATGATGCGCTTGACGGCGTTCACGGCCATAGGAGCCAACAGCCACGAGTGCTGTGAGACCACCTGCAAACCAAATGCTGTTAGAAAAGGGGCAATGCTATGCATAGAATGTGATAACAAAGAAAATATTATATTTAGTTTGACATCAGCTTTGATATAGGCTCTTGAGCAACCCATGTTTGAAAAATTATAGAAAAATTTTCAGGAACGTGAGGAGGCTAAAATAACAGACCGCTAAAATTACCTTCAAGAGAAGAGCGTGCCAGAAAAGGCCAAAAAATCAAAGCTCTAAACTAAAAACCTTAAAATCCTGTAAATCACCTTGGAATTTAGCGATGTTGTAGCCATTTTGACGAGCAGTTCATCGTTGGACAAATCCACAGGAGAGCTCATCTCTACCAAGATCTTCTCTGCTTCGGTGGCGGCCGCTTGGAATGAGTCAGAGATGGTGGTGGGGTGAATACCTGACGGTAAAATAGTAAGCTTGCAACCAAATAAAATGTCCGAAGCCGAATATAACATGCTTCTCGGGTTCTAGCCATAGCGGCAGACTTGTAATCTTGCAGGAAAGCGATTAGATATCCAAATTCAATTTCAACAAACCCTTCTGCAAAAGCGTTTGCGCAGCATCAAGCAATGCACCCGCAATCACCACAACTGTCGTGGTGCCATCACCTGCTTCAATATCCTGAGCTTTGGATAGTTCAACAAGCTGAAATAAAACACCGAGATTCAGGCAAAACCAGTCCAAGTAGTGCAGGAAAATTACCATTTTAGCGGTAGGATGAACAACACTCATTTGGTTCAAAATGGTAGCACCATCATTCGTAATGGTAACGTCGCCGTTACCCGACTGGATCATCTTATCCATACCACGAGGACCAAGCGACGTGCGAACAGCATCAGCCACTGCTTTGGCAGCCACAATGTTGCTGAAAGAAATGGATTTCAAAACTTCAGATCGACACCACCTAAGTCGCTCCAATATAAAAGATGAAGACAAGAACTATACAGAATAAGTTTTACCTGTTGCGAACACTCTCGGGCTTGTCCTTGTCTCTGAAAGACGATTCTTTTCCCGAAGCTTTCGGTGCAGCAGCTGGCCTCGCCGACATTTTTGGACCTGAAAACCTATCAAAATAAGAGAAACTTCACAAGCTTTTGGCAATAATAGATTGCAAGATCGGAAGAACTGTAATAAGCGGTAATAAGCGGTACAGTTTCAATCGGTAGACTGAGGAGAATACGTGATAAGGTTGCCGAAAACAAATACGAATCGACAAAATATGCGGAAGAGAAGAATCTGGAAGGAATGAAAAAATATGTTTTTCTCGATTCTTCTGTCCCGCACATTATTTCTGCATACTGAGCAGCTTTCGTGGGAATCGCTGCATCAGAATCAACCAAAAAATGAAATTTCACACAAAACTCGGCCAAAATGCAAAGAAAGAGCACTGAGCACTAGAAAAACCACACAGGAACTCCATTCAGAGGGAGGAAGTCTTTTCTGCAGAAAAGTCCAGCTCTACCGACATTGCACTTCCAGAACAGGGTCTTCCATTTGGGACCAATCCGTCCTGTAAATTCAGAATTGGACAACTGTTCATTTTCATGGGGATTTTCTCGATTATTTCCATAGCAGATTCTTTTTGCGTCCATTTTCGTGCTCTTCTGCTTGAAAATATGCGTATCTCCCCCATTGACACTGAAAATTGACTTTTTTGTGCCAGAGCTTCTCTTACTTACGGGGCACTAGCGGACAACTGTTACAAATTCACAAGTGTTGCGAGGTGATCAGGTCGTGCTCTTTAAAATTTTCTCGAGTTGTTAAAAATTTCCGTTTTACTCGTGTTGTTAAGGGCGTTGTTCACGTTCCCATTTTTCAGTTGATTGATGGAGGTTTTCCCCCTATTGGAAGGAGTGATTTTGACACTATTCAACCTTACTGGCCCCAAAATCTTCGAAAAAAAATCTTCTGGCTGAAACTTCATATGGGGGCTTATTTTAGGTGCTGAACACGAATATTGTACCCGAGAATATGGGAAAATGGGTAAAATGGGTAGAAAAAATTCTACCGTAATCGCATTTTTATAGGGTTACGATAGATATACTGCATATACGCTATCCCACAGTATCTCTCCAATTTTGCATAAAGGGATTATTTTGGGCGCCGATTATTGCATCCATATTGTACCATTTTTTGTGGTGTTACGGTAGGCGCCCGACTGGAAATAAAAAATGCCGATTTCGGGTAGAGAACGGAGGTGGCATGCAAAATAATGTTGATAATCGTGACCAACGTCTAGAACAGCCCCTCCACACAAAATTTGAGAGAATTCTTTCAGTTACCATTTCTAACTACCGTAACACTGCAAAAATGGGGTTACAGTGCAAAACGGGTACGATATTCGTGGTCAGCACCTCAAACCACCCCCCCCCCCATGCGAAGATTCAGCCAAAAAAAATTTCTGAAGATTATGGGGCCGGTAAAAGTTGAATAGTGCCGTCATTTTCTTCCTGATCTCGGGGTATTCCAGGATGAAGGCAACAGACGAGACTCCTTCGGTCAGCACTTCCGAAGAGAAGGATTCAGAGGAGTTCAAGAAGCCTACTCTGAAGAAACGCGGCGCTGAGGATGGCGATGAAGCGCCGGACGCTAAAAAACCAAAAGGTGAGGAGTATGATGCTTGATTTAGAATGAGATCAGTCTTTTTGTCATCTTCTCCTGGCAATTATCTAGTGCTCCCCTTTTTTTATACTACAATTCGGTTACATCCATGCATGCTCGAATAGTTGTTTTGCGGGCTTTCTTTAAAGTTTCTCTATATGTATTCATTCTTTCTTGTTTTCTTTCCTATGTACTCATTACATCCTGTTTTTAGAGCGCAAATTGAAGTTTGAGTCTACATATTTACGGTCCATCCCTTCTGCTACTCAGTATGAAAAGTCATTTATGCATCGTGATGTTATTACCCATGTGATTGCCACTGAGTGAGTTTTTTGCAGTTCCTTCTTTAATGTTATTACCTTCTTTAATGTTATCATTTATTCCAATTTTTCATAACTTATCGTTATTATTTACCTTGTCCGTCTGCTGATTTACTATTTACATTTCTGCCAAACTCTATCCGCACTTTGAATCAAATTAATTCAGAAGAATCTCTTAAAATTGTTAGAACAAAGCGCCTGAAACACGAAACATTAGCATAGGCAGACTGTTGCGCGCTAGCTGCGTACTTTCCCATCATATATGTAGACTTTCTCATCATTAACCTTGTTTAATAAGAAATCATGGGTAACTTCATTAACAGTTCATAGTTCAGAACTGATTTTATCATCACCGCGAGTAGCGATGGACACTTGAAGTTTTGGAAGAAGAAATATGCAGAAGGTGTCGAGTTTGTGAAGCATTTCCGGTGCCATTTGGGTGAGTCATCCGTTGTTAACACAATAGTGCTTTGACGCTACTTCCTCTATTCCAGCCTCTTTCTCTCATTTATGCACGAATTTCAATGGTACATTGCTAGCTACAGTCTGTCAACAGGATAAGAATGTGAAAATATTTGATGTGGAGAACTTTGATATGATCAATATTTTGAAGTTCGATTTCACACCTAGGAAGGCGTGCTGGGTGCACCAAGGTAAGTCTTACCTTTCTGAACTAGGTCAGCTTGTGGTTTTCATACCATATCTTTTGTTCTTCTTATCCCTTCTCTTGATTAGCTCACTTTGTTGATGGATTTCAATCCTTTTCGATACACGCTTCTTTGCTTATTGCCTAAGTTTCTTGATATTTAGAATTTTTTTCGTTGATTTATTTGTGTTGCTTCAGGCGCAGATGCAGTTCCATATCTTGCTGTTTGTGACAGCGACTCGGGTAAAATATTTATTGTTGATGGGAAGGGAACTAGTGCTACATTGCACACAGTGGAAAACTTGCACTATGCACCCGTGAGGGAAATAGAGGTAAGCTCAGCTGTGTTTCTAATCCATGAACTGATGATCACAGGTCACAAATACTGAAATCTCCGATCGAACCCAACATTATCCTTATCCTTTTCCAGTAAAGACCTGTGGTTTCTTGTCTTCTTCTTTATTATCCTATAGTTCTGAGAAAGATGAAAGATTCTGTCGTTGCATCACTTTAAAATTATAATTTTAGTATAACCACGTGACTGATATTGTCATTTCCATAGATGATTCTGGAATGATTGAATATTGGAGTGGAGCTAAAAGAGGATATGCATTCCCGGACAACATCAAGTGGAAATTTAAGACTGAGACCGATTTATATGAGTTTATGAAGGTGAGTTTTCTAGTATTGACGTACTAGGTTATGAATCACCGGTGTTTCGTCGTGATTCTGTGAACAGGACTGCATGTTCACTAGTAATGCTTTGTTGAAGATGAAGACCGTTCCTGTTTGTCTGACCATTAATCCCAAAGGGACTATGTTCGCTACATATGGTGAAGATCGGCGGATACGAATCTTTTCTGTGGCTACTGGAAAATTGTTGAAGACGTTAGATGAGACTTTGAATAAGTACTTAACTGAGGCGAAAGAACATCGGTATGTTGCCCATTCTTACGGTATCTTTTGCTTATTAGCAGTTTCTTCAGAAAGAAGGAGTCTTGTATAGTGGTCGCGATCCCAACTATTTGTAAGGCACACTAAATATCTTGTGAAATAACCTTTGCAGCGCATTACCGATGTCTCAAGTCGTTATTGACCTCATAACGTACAAATACTTACTGTTACAGCTCTTATGGCTTGCAAAATATGGAGTGGAATCGTCGAGTCGCTTTAGAGAAGGAACTGGATAAGGACCGTTCGAATACCTTGAGGAATGTGCGACTTTGTTGGGACTATTCCGGTTATTTCGTGTTGTATCCATCGCCGGTCGGAATAAAGGTTAGTAACCATTACCCGTGATTTTCTCTTTTTTTTTCTGTCGTTTGCATATTATACTTGAAGTTGTAGCGTTTCTGATTTTCTTCCTTTCCTAAATGTTTCTAAGCGAATGTCGTCCCCAACACCCTTGACAGTTAACAGTCGTATGCAAGTTGCAATACCGTGCATTTCTTCAGGTTTACAATGTTTTCACCGACCAATTTGTTCGGGAAATTGGCAAGGACGAGACCATGCGGTTTGTAGGCGTCTCTCTATGCAGGTATTTGAATGAATGTTTTTTCTTATCGCTAATCTTCGTATATGTCATGTCATCAATCGGCCTAATTTCATATGCTACTTCATGATAAATAGGGATTACACACGAAGGCATAGCATATGAGACGGGTCATTGGTATAGGAGATGCATTGCCTTTCGTTTCAGAGCAGTTCCAGATATTCGAGCGCGGTTACAAGGAGCAGCCGCCACTATAGAGACCGAAGCCGCCGATAATCCTAATTTGAATAAAACAACGGATCCAGATCCCATAATGGTAGGTTTCTATATTTTTCCAGATCACTGAGAACCACCTATCTCAAGTTTTGCTACACACATTTTTGTAAACTGTTCAGGTCTGCTGTGCATATAAGAAGAATCGGTTCTACCTCTTTACAAATACCGAGCCATATTCAACGGATGAATCGGATGAATCCGCTGCCAGTCGTGATATTTTCAACGAACGTCCACGTAAAGAGGACCAGCTCACAGCTGTTGAGGTCAGTTTTAGAATTCTGCTAGGCTTCAGTCCAATTTTTGGGATGTGTGCTTAGATATTGTACTTCAGCAAGAAGGCGAAACAGCTCGTACCACGGAGGAAGCAGTGTTGCACACCACAATGGGAGATATACGGATACGTTTGTTCCCGAACGAGTGCCCCAGAACTGTTGAGAACTTCAGTACACACGCGAGGAGAGGATATTATAATGGGTTGACGTTCCACAGAGTGATCAAATCGTTTATGATACAGGTGAGTATTGTTGGTATTGGTACTATTGACAACCATAAAGGACCATCATTAGAAGTCGTTTGCAGACTGGTGATCCAACTGGAAAAGGCACAGGCGGGCAGTCCATCTGGGGAGCGGATTTCGAAGATGAGTTCCATCCAAGGCTACGACATGACAAACCTTTTAAGGTATGGGTAGCTTATATGTTGTTATGAATAGTTTGATTTTTATCGTGTCACACTTGCAGGTGTCGATGGCGAATGCCGGACCAAACTCTAATGGATCACAATTTTTCATTACAGTTTGCCCCGCAGAGTGGTTAGATGGCAAAAATACGATTTTCGGGGAGGTATGTACATTTCATATACCACACAGTCCTTCAAAAGAAATTTAATCCCTTCGATTGCATGCATTTTCACATTTGCTGTGGATGCTTTCCCCATTTGGAATTCTCATCGCTTTCTAGCCGAAGCCAGACTATAAAAATCGTTGGTAGTTGTCTTTAGTTGTCTTTACAGTTGAGGTTGTCCTGGAATTTGCTTCTTCTAACGACAATTACGCCTTTTCGTTCGTTTAACGTCAGAATATATGACGCTGCCAACCAATTTGCCCTAGTAAAAATGCAAAGTAGAGAATGAGTGGCCACAGTCCGAACCGTTCGGGGTATGGCAGAGTGAAAATGAAATGATGGCATAACTCTCGAACCGTTCGGATTGTGGCACTCATTCTCTACTTTGCATTTTTACTAGGACAAATTAGTTGGCAGTGCCACATATGTTCTCTGTTTCGAGGGTGTCAAATACCACTGAAACTCTTCATTTACCCTTTCGCTGGCAACACTCTCATTCGTGTGGAATGTCATCTTCATGCTATTCATTCAACTTTTCGGAATCTGAGGGAACTATTGCTTCTCATGCTAGATCACACTTTCATGATTTATGATCTTTTTGTTCAATTAATTATGAACATTTCTAGGTCATCGAGGGGATGAATGTTGTACAGAAGATCAATCAGGTTCCAACGTTTGAGAAGAGTGGCCGACCACGCAATGAAATCTCTATAATGTCCATAACTTTAAAGTAATATTATTAGATTGTTTTCTTGTCAGAATCAATTGTTTGGTTAAGTTATTGCCTCCGGGAATATAAAGTGATCTCTTTCATATTTTGTTGTGACAGTCTAAGGTCTAACTTGGCTGTAGATGGTTGCACTCCAGTATCATGGTATTCCTTCGGAACGAAGTGGAGAAGAAATAGAACGAAGTAGACATAGTTTTACTGTTTGACTTTTTGTAACTGTAGCAAATTTTATGGAGAAATCATCGGAAAACTGCATGATATTCTTCATTTGTTTTGTCTTCATGTTTGGTGTATCCCTGAAAGAAGACTGATCGATGGCGATTACTTATCTATTATTGTCATCGAACGCTTCCTTTCGCCCTGGAGAAGCAGCTTTCTCTGGTAGCTTCTTTTTATAGCATCTTAATTCACTTTCCACCCAAACTAGTGGAAATTCTCCACTGCAGACTAGTTAATCGTCGATTTCACCCAAATTCCAAAACTAGATACACTAGAGGTGTGCACTTTATGAATTAAGGTGTTTAAGCTCACTTCATGCACATTACGAGAACATCTTACAATAAAACTAGAAGTTATAATAGAACTAGACATAGCCAACGCTGCTGGACCCCATGTCCACGATCGCGTCGTCGGCAAGGTCGGACCGCAGTGTTTGGTGTCGGTTTGGAGTGGCGTATGAAAGCATGAACCTGAAGACCACTGGTTTCTGTACTTTCTTTGCCTATGAAATAGTGAAACAGACCTTCCTTGCACCTCTATCTTGCAAATGAGGTCACTGTAGAAGTGCGTCTTGGATGCGAAATCACCAAGACCAGCCAGTGCCTCGAAGTCTGTGTTGAAGACGGATTGCGTTCTATTCTGAATTAAGTACGTCGTTCGTTGAAGACTGTTCCTATACTCTAAGTGGAGTATGGCACCCGGCTTCGCCATCGTGCTGGCGACATCAATTTTAATACGTATTGATTATACTCAGGTGGTTGATGCAACAGCAAATACCAGGGATGTCCCGTCCAGAATCGATAGGTATAATCTCAGAGTCGACGTCGCTGACGACGGTGGCGCGAGGTGCTATACTCCACGTGCACTATAGCAGCAGTAGGAGTCTTTAGCCGAATTTTCGTCTACAGCGGTTTTTTTTCGAAATCATTCATCCTAACTAGTTATGTTTGTGTACTATTGAGATGTTGGCATTCAAAAGAAGAAGAGGAAAATTTTCTTCCGATGGTGGTAAAAAAAAAAAACTGGAATTTTCTTGTGGTCGTGAGAAGTATAGCCTAATTCTCGTGACAACGTCGCTTGAGCGCCAACGAACCTGCAGAGCGTTTGCAATTTTCTGCACATTACACGACTGCCACTTTGGATCGGATGAGAGTTCGTCGTACACATCCCTCATAACTTGTTCCAGCTTCGGATTGCAGCACATGAATCCTGGAAGCAGGCAATGGTTTAGACATAGCTCCAGTTTATTACATACAACGCCTCCAAAAATTCCATATTTATTTGTTGATTCCTTTGTTTGTTTATTTATTTGGTGCGAACAAAGGTGTCTCAAGTAAGAAAAAGAAGAAAAAAATTCAAAGATACATCTGCTTCGACACTGCGTATGTGGGTGTCTTTTTTCGAGTACACCGTTCAGTGTTATAGTGGAGAAACAAGGGGGGGGGGGGGGAAGGGGGCAGTGTCAGACGCAGGAGTTGCTAGCCAGGGCATGGGGGAGGGCGTGGGGAAAAGTGGCACTTTCGCCACATCGTGGACCCAGATAAATAAGTAAAATTACTACAAATATCAATTTAAATATTAAATAGTCATTAGGGAATAGTTTAGAAATAATAATGAAAGTGAGCAATGGAAGATGAGTCTTTACAATTTTTTATCTATTGAAAAATTCAAAAATTTGGCGACCCATTATTGGGATGGAGCCCCCCCCCCCCTGTGTTCACCATTGGCGTGGGTGATCTCAACTAATAAAGTTTACATGCCTCCTGCAGACAAGTACTGTTTACTTCGTACCTCCCCTTCATGGCTTAGGGACAAACTTGTTGGTGAATGCCAAAACAAGGTTAACTTCGGAGGTAATCACGATGACTATGGTTAAACTCAATGATTCGTACCGTCCCCTGTTTATGAAGACGGAGGGGTGAGGAGAAACTTGAAGCGTCATAGTGTTTCCGCTTCAAAATCTTCTCCAGATCTGAATCATTTAGATGTCGGTATTTTTGATTGAAAACTTTGCATCTGACATTGTCTTCTGAATTATTTGTTTGTGGAATATTTAATGCGAAAATTACCAATGTTGGATTCTCAGTTATTACATGTGGTGTAGCAGTCAGTTCCCTTCAAAGAAGTAAGCTTATCATTACATCTTTCTGGTCTTTCTGGTTTCTATGTACTGGGAGCAACCTTTTAAGACCCTTCCGCTGAGCACATTAACATTAAAGAAAAGAAGGTGTTTATCAATTAGAAGGCTTATGTCTGACGTCAAAGGACATCATCCGTCAAGAGGATAAAGTGCACTAAAACTCCTTGCGACTATGACGTCCGCACGTAATCATGACTTAACATAACAGCATCAGAGCAGTTAAACTTCATTAGTTGGGATGCTTAGAGTTGTGATTGGGGAACGTCTTTTTGATAGTGACATCCATTAAAAAACAGTAGCGAAATCCATAAATTCTTTGCTTGCAGTCCTTCCAAGATCTGCAAGTTTCTTGTCGACAATTTCAACTAAATTCGCTGCTTTTATAATCAATTGCCTACTCTGGAAAGTAAACCTATTTCTTTTTGCAAAACTCATTCATTTTGAGAAGATGGGAAACAACAATCTTACCCGGAACTCCCTTGAATTCTACTACACCAGCTGAATATGTAGTTTGGAACTCATCAAAATGTAAAAAGGAAATAGAATTTTTCAGGGAAAGAGAAGGAGGAAATTTGCAGAGTATGAAGTGAAGAAAAATAAGAATCTAAGTATCAGCTGAAACTTTATTTCTTTTGAGTTTGCACTGAACTAGCGATCTTAAAATAGTTATCGAATTCTGCTACTCACTAACCGAAAGGAAATAAAAACAGCTCGAGAAGCTGTGCGATTGTGCGTTTTTGACCGCTAATCTAGAGGGTCTGCTCATCTATCTTAATATCCGCACAACCTTACGATTTGCTATTCACATATAACAGTGTGTTCCATAATTGTAGGACCATCCTCAATTTAGGGCTTCCAGGAATCACAGATCTTAAGGAGTTTTTCTGTTTTAAGTGACTGAAGTGTTTTATGTCTGTGAAGGAAATCCAGACCTTGCGAAGAAACTCTGGTAATCGCAATCATTAATTTCAGAGAACAATGGCCAAATCAGCACTGGTCTATGCCTCAATGCATTATTCAGGCTACCCAGGGTAAACATGTCCTCGCTCGTGTTAACCATAAGTGAATTTGGGGGACAGGATGTAAACACGGATGAGTAGGACTCTTTACAACTCTCTGTATACGTCTAACCCGAATAGTTTCATGGGTGTGTGCTGCTCTTGAACCGTACGATCCTGCAAGCTTGGAGCAACGCCGTCTGTAGGTCATTAAAAATAAGATGTATTTCCTAGTATGCCTCAAGATCGCCAGTGTGGAGAAGTTGTAGATAATTGATTTCTCATGTGGATAATTGTTTTCAAAAAGTCTGATTTCTCAATGTGATTCTTTATCTGAAGCGGTACGAAAAAAGTAAGTAATATTCATGAACATTTCATGATTAAGAGGCACGACACCCAAATCGTGGTTATACCAGTTTATTGAGGCGTGGAATTTAGAAATTAAAGCAGAAAACTTCCTGAGAGTCGCTGTTCCTGAGAACTCAGAATTTAGGGTGATCTTATAACTACGAAATTCACTGTATACGCAGAAAGCATCCGGGTACTCATATAGATAAATCCAAAACAGTTGTAATTCCCACTACAGAAAAGGTGCGAAGCATTTACCGCTGTCATTGGTGTAGCACTGCGGTAGAGGATATCCTTGTTTTTGTTCAAGAAGCGGAGGCAAAACTGAGTACGGATTCGTGCTGGGGTATGGTCGCTCCGGCAGTTGATAACGAGATGGATCGGATTCGGTGAGGAACTGCAAAAAAAAACTCAAATTCCTCGGTGGAGGTGGAGGTACGTATTGAACAACAGCACCAAAAACAGTCAGCAAAAAAAAGTAAACAGCAAAAACGGTTGAACAACAGCACAAAAAGCATTCTGGGTATGAAAAGTGGCAGTTATAATAGAACAAATTCTTCCTGAGATGAGGTGGCGAATGAAAATCAAAATCGACTTCACTGTTCTTTACAGATCTTTCTTTTGAGATTGTCGTCGTACTTTGGTTCAGTACATGATTATATCATGAAATATATCAAAGTAAAATTCACATCTCTCACTAAGGATTCCTGTGCGAGCGCCTGCTCGACCGCATCTCCCACCGCTTCGGCTCCTGCTCTATATGATCGTTCGTCCCGCTGTACGTTGTTGTCGTGTACTAATAAAATTGGGAAAACTTAATACTGGTAGAAATACGGGATTTATGAGTGGGTGAAAGCATGAGAAAAGCTGTAAGATAGTGAAGAGGAGCATACTTCGTCGGTAGTTGTCTCTTTGGGGAACGACAAACGGCTCTCTGACGTATACAGGCCTTCCAAAGACGTAAACTTTGGAGATTGGAGTGTTGTTTGGAGGGAAGCTGTACTTTTGCTCCTGAAATTTTGCCTTTTTCTTCAATGTATACGCATATGTATTATCTTTGAAAAGATTTATTATTTATTTTGGAAATTGATGTTATGGATTTTTTTTTGAAAAAAAAAGGCTTTTTGGGATTAGAGAATTGATTTCTGGGTAGAACAGCTATCTTCCTAAATTCACAAGAATTCGCATTATAAAGTGCCATCCAGAAAAAAAAAACAAATTGTCTTACTTTATGGGGATCTCCTGTTACACCACTCACATGGTTCGTCTTACTATCGCTAGCGATCAATATTTCAAAACAAATTATACAGCTGAGCAGGATGTTTCGAATCATGACGGAGGGATTTCCTGGAAAAGACAATGAATATTCGAGGAAATACAGATCCGAGCAAGTAATGTGCAAGAAATCAATTTAATGACTATTTTGTTTATTACATTACAACGTCATAATACAGTAACAAACAGTTGTAAGCAAATAGGTATCAACCTTGTTTGATGTAAAACGCTGAGCGAGTAGTCCTTAAAACAGTACAGACGGGCAAGAATAAAGCAAAGAATAAAGGATGGCAATGCGAAGTTAAATCCACTTGGATTCATGAAACTAAAAATTCTAACCAACGATGATTGGCATGATTGGTTATTCAATAGACTCCATAGTGTTAGGAGGATTTGAAAATTGGTTGGATAAGCCGGCTTTGCTTGGTCATGCGTCTAGGAATTCCAACTCTGATAATGTTAGTTTAGATGAAGGATAAAATTTAGAAGCACCAAGTTTCTTAACCTAGATAGCTGGCCAACACTACACTAAATTTAATCGAACGGTGATTAATGGAAATTGGTCGCTTTCTGCTTATTATGATATGAACCGAAGTAATCGTAACTGTAAAAAGTTATTCCTGCACTCGAGTATAGCTCATGAGAATGCCATTTTCTTAAATCAAGGTATCAGCGACGTACAGAAATGGTGGAGGTAGGGAAATCTATTCCACATGCTTTGAAAGAAACCGAAATCTTAGACAATTCTGGTGGAGAGAGGAAATATTCTAATCACTTTTCAACTTTTTCAAATGATTTTTTTCCGCTGTTATCCAGATCGATGAAGAAGATAAGATTACAATCAAGAAGGAAAAGGTTCCAAGTCACAGCACCCACTCCTCCAAGGTGGAGAAATTGTTTTGCCACAGTTCGGAAGTGTCACTTCCGGTTGCAGAAGTCATGGCAGTCCTAGTCACCACAGGAGATCCACTAGACTTCTGGCAGAAGTCGAAGGGGATCATTATGACAGGTTCTTAGCTGGTTTTATGGGGTCTGGCCGAGTTTTTGCTATCCACTTGAACGAAGTGAAATGCTGCAGAAGAAAAAAACTGCGAAAGAGAATAAAAAACTCAGGGCAATCTTTTCCAGTGGATGCCGCGGCAGTGAGTTCCAGGCAATTAATTCCATTTCGAACATGGGATAATTTTTGGGATAGACCTATAGCTTCTGTTTGGCAACAGAGCTTTCCCTAGCATGTTCAGTGATGCAAGAAATGCCCGTCGAACTCGCTTCACATCTCAAGCTTTGAGCTCTCCTGGAACGGAATGTCATCCGAATAGGGAACCATTTCACACACGCGGACGAAAATAATGAGTTTTTCCCGGAACTGTAGGATTAAGATAAGATGTGGGAAATAGAAACAGAAAGTCAGTTCAAGCAAGGAGAGGATTTTAAGATGTGAATCTTCTAGAAGGTGAGATTACGATAAGAAATGTGTGATCATCGAATAACACTTCTATGCAAGCTTAAGAAAGATTTTCCCAAGAATTCGACGGAAATTAATGCCAGCATTCGGAATGCACGATTATTTTCACTACTTCTTCGGCTTTTTTATTTCTAAATTTGTTATTTTATGAATTATTAAATGAGTAAGTGGAACAGCTTCTGACGATCTGGATAATATTAGCGCTGATTCGTTGGTTTCACTAGGTCTGCGGTTTCTTTTTATTTCTTATTTTGTTATTTTATACGAGAGGGAATGTTGCGAAATTAAGACACTAGCAGAGCTTCACGTGGAAATTGAAGGCAGTGCTGTAAACTATACAATTTGATGTGACACAGGTCCCTAGAAATCAGAGCGAAACGGGTGCCTTTGAAGAAAAAAAACTTTTAAAAAATTTCTTCTGGTTATTCTGTCAGTGAAATTGAGGCAGCAAAGTTCCCAGGACACTTGAAAGGTCTCTTTGTGTGGCTTTGCTCCGATGGACAACTGAAAGCGAACTCGCTGCAAAGCGGTTTATGAGGGCGAGTGGATCCGTCGTGAGGCGCTTGAAAAAAGCGATCAAAGGTCTTGCAAGGGATATCCACGAAGATCTACCTCAAAAAGTGGGGGGAAGAAAAAACAAAGAATATCCGAGGATGTTCTCGAAGAGGGCCAGGTCTCGCGACTTAAGAAGCGCTTCATTGCACTTTTTTTCCTTTACGTTGACAGACTGTAAGGGTCAGTTAACAGTAGCCATAAAAATGAGAGCCACATTGCTGGAAAACCTAAAAAGATTACACTACTATTACATATTACACCAGTAGAAAGAACGGACAACATTTGCCTGCATGAGAAGAGTCAAGATGCTGAGTTTAGTAGACAACTCCGAAATAGGCCACTAAGCGTCACTTGAGCTGTCCTTCGTTATAATCGCGACTAGTTTCTTGGGAACCCTTCACATAATACGTGCGACAAAAAGACGGGGGAAATCGTAGATTGGAGGTATGAGATGTTTTCTTCACTCATGAGGAAGCTCTGGAGGAAATTTCTAATGTGTGAAGATGGCGGCGCA
The DNA here is from genome assembly GCA_037903475.1 of Ancylostoma caninum. NCBI lineage: Eukaryota > Metazoa > Nematoda > Chromadorea > Rhabditida > Ancylostomatidae > Ancylostoma > Ancylostoma caninum. The sequence goes on along the minus strand of JBAJFG010000415.1, from coordinate 392,893 downwards.
GCTATGATGCAAATGGGGGGGGGGGGGGAGGTTAAATACGTAGTTTTTAAATAAAAACTGCATCAATACATTGGAGTAACTTAATACAATACCTTAATACACCTTGAAATGACTTCGGTTTTTTTTTTTCAACTGAATCTGGAGAACTTCTCATCTACTTCCTTGATCCACCATTGTATAGCGCACTTATGTGCATGTAAATAAATAAATAAAATAAATGTAATGCGATAAGAGGTACGTACAAGTCTCACCCAGAATTATAGAAGAACAGGGGTAGGGTTAATAAGCGCATAATACATATTCAGGTTAACGAACCGTTTTTCACGTTCGTTTTCTTTTCTTTTCCAAACTAAACGGTAGTATGTTGTACAGTACCCACTGGTGGTAGAATTTATTACTGATCCGGTGATGGTCCCCGTTTCCTACCTTGCTAACGTGGATGAGGTTCCCAGGAAGAAGTAAATGACTGGTGGTGAGTTTGAGACGGTTGGCCCCCGATTTCAGAAGAAAATGATAAAAACAGTGAAATAATTATTTATTTGTTTATTTATCATATACATTCAGGGGGCTTTATTGAAATCAGCTTAACAGAAGAATGATAAGTATGACAACATTAATATTGAATTATTATGCCTCAATCATGGAAGAGACTCCAGTGCATGCAGAGTCCAGAGCCGGAAAGTGGGCTGATAAGGAACATCTACAAGGAATTTCATCAATGAGTATAGTATATTAAGTACATTAGTATATTAGTATAGTACTAAGTAAATATACTCCCTATTTTTCGCGATAGCACGGCGAAAATAAAGGTTGACTAGTGGTTGAGAAGGGTAATTCAAGATTTTCTCCGCTTGAGTTTGATTTACTAAAAGTTTCCCACACTATTCAAAGATGTCCTGGATAGAGATCAACACCAAAGTATTGTGAGGAAAAGTAGTGAAATGGCGATGACAACGAGTGCAGCTAGCTAATTTGCATGGTTCTGCTATCGAAACCGTGAATGCTAATGCGAGTGGCGCACAAATGGAACTCGATCCTCCTTGCGGGAGGGCTGCAGCGAGGATAAAACCATTTTCAAGGACATCCAGCAGCGTCTCAGCCGTGTCGAACGTATTCGGCGGCGCCGGCGAGCTCGAAATCCGGTGGATTCACGGGAATCACTTGGAACAACCAGTTAACGAGCAACCTGCAACCTTGGAAAGCATGTAATTATTGCGGTTTTTAAAGATTACACATAGGTGAAAGGTTTGGACAGGTTCTCCAGGTGAAGCTGTTGGAAAGCTTCTCTATATTTTACAGTTTTGTTGACTCAGAAATTGTACAAATCAAGCCACATGGGATAAGAACTAAGAAAGTCTAGGCATAAGTACTGAGAAACGTGTAGAGAGCGCACAAATGCCAAGCACAGAGGATGAATTCCCACCTGGAACTAGAGTGACTACCGATGGGTGCTGCAATCGGAGAGTGCGATCAAAAGAATAGACAGAGCCAAGTGGTGATGCTGACTATAGACCAGTAAGAAAATTGGTAGAGGCAAAGAGATGAAGTACAGAAAATAAACGAGGTCTAATCGCTCCATACCGAAGATCTTTGATGATGCCTAGGCCGTGGCTGAAGTGGACGCCCTGCATAGCATCACTGGCCGTCAGAGCAAACGACACCGACTTCCCACTTTTGGTGAAGCATTGATGCGGTTCTTGCCACGAGCCGCCGATAATCGACATGTACCAAACTCGACGTCACCGAGGTGGCAGCTAAGCACTGTCCAATACTCCAAAGAAAGTATTGGTAGTTAAATTAGGTCCCTGGATTTTTCAGTCGCGATTTTTTCCCGTCCCACTGCCATGTTCCCGTAATGTGCTCCATCTCTGATAATTGTGCAGTACGAACGCACCCCAAACGGCGTAATGGTTTGAGTAGAAATCCTAGCAGCAACGGTTCCCGCTTGCTGTCATCTCCCAGCAATTCAAAAATCGTAGGATCATGAGTCCCACCAAAAGCGGTTCCACCACCTAGCACTAATTGCAGCACTATTGCTTTCGCTTGCTGAAGATGAGCCTCAAGCTCGTTTGCCCTCTGACTGTGCTTCGTATCTGCATCAGGTCTCAACTTTGATGATAATATGGAAAGATTCTTTATGGGAATAATCCCAGGGGTACACTTATGTGACACGAGCTTCACCCGAAATTCGACATTACAGATCTCATTATTGGGGCATTCCGAACTAAATCTCAAAAAGAAACAGCGGAGAAATTTTCGTATTCTATCACGGCTATTTATATGACTAGCTGAAGTCAAGCAAGAACATACCACTATAAAAATTGGACGAAAACATGCCATTTGATATGTTAGTTTCTTGGATCATTCTATTTGTCTCGAAGCTCCGCGGAAGTTCCGAAAACTGTCATGCTCCTCCGAAATTCCGAAAGTTTGTCTGGGTAATTCTAGCGAACTAGTATGAAGTCGCAAAAGTCGCTCCTTGTATGGCACTCAGAACAACCCATTTCTAGGGAAGATGCCATACATTCTTTGAGCATCTTCCAGAGCGCCAATGCTTATTTTCTTCGAAGAAGATCAGAGCGTAGTGCAATACTCTAATGTCGGCCTAATATATGTGACGAAAAGTTTGTAAAGCGTATCTGAATCCCTAGGCGAAAACGCTCGAGGGATGTAGTTTGATTTCGCAAAGGCCAGACGTATAAATTTTCTCATATACTTGTCAAAACTGAGGGTATCCGTGTAAGTGACGCCGAGATCAAAAACCGGGTGAGAAATTCGAAGTTTGTGGTCATCCTGATGAAAGTGACAGTCTTTAGGATGCGATTCACCGATAAGCATAAGCGTAGTTTTAGTTTTGGATACGTGTAGCTGCCATCTTCGAGACCATGCTTGTACGGCGTCTAAGGCAGGCAGAATGTTTTCATAACAATTAACTGTATAAAATTTGCAGTCGTCAGCGTAGATAGAGCAGCTACCTTCTGCTGGAAAGGCGTTGGGAATGTCACTCATGTACAGCAAGAAGATTAGTGGGCCAAGGAAAGTTCCTTGTAAAACTCTACTTGAGGTACCGTAACTATCAGAAAAGAAGCCGTTTAAGTACACTTTTTAGGCAGCGTCCATTGAGGAAAGATTCTATGAATTTGAGAAGACAACCGCTGGTTCCAAGAGCCTTGTGTTTGATGTACGAAAGTTGGAGTAGTATTGAGTCAAATGCCTTTGAATAATCTATGTAGCAAGCAGTAACCTAACCTCTGTTACCAAAAACGTGTTGCCAGAGCGGGGGTAGTCGTCATCAGAGCTGTACTCGTAGATTTTCCTTGGGGAAAGCCTAGTTGCGCCTTGGTTAGAAGCTGATTCGAATCAAGGTAGCTACCTATTTGCTTGCATAAAATCCTCTCGCGGACCTTACTAGTGCATGAAGTGAGACAAACCGGCCTCTACTTACTCAGGTCAAGTCTGCAACCTTTTTTGAACATAGGCTCAACAGTTCCAGTACGCCAAACAGATGGAACTTCTCCATGTTAGAAGAACTTGTCGAACATCATCGTGAGAGCGCCGGTGAGCCCACAGCTGCTTTTTTGAGGAACGTGCAGGAAATTTTATCTGAGGAGAACGAACTTCGACAATGTAACGAGCAAAGATTCTGTATACCGCTTTACTGCTAATATCTAAAAAGTCAAGACTAGCGGTGGTGAACTGCTAACAGGATACATCGCTTTCTGTTGAGTCTTTGTAGAACGATCTAAAGTGTGCTGCAAATGTCTCAGCCTTTTCCATCTCCGACCTGCACAACACCATTATAATTTCTGATAGGTCCGATATTGGTTGAGGTGTCCAGGCGCTTGTTAACAGATTTGAAGGGATTACGACTAGAGGCAATTCTTTATTCTATCATTATGTAATGTCTAGCTTTAAGCCTTCTACAGAAGCACAAGTACCTTTGCATGCCACGGAAATGACGCATTCTGTACAGCTTGCTAACGAAAGACGGCAATTTGCGAATTTGACACGGGTAGCAAACATCATTGGTAGAACGATGGGGTATGTACTTAGAAATAAGATCTTAGCAGCACTGAGGATAATACTAACAGCATGCATCGACGGGTTTGGCGCCATTGATAACTTCGTGCCAGTTAATGCTCAGAAGCCTTCTACATATTGCGTTGTAGTCGCTGTGGACCAGTCGAATTAATGGTACTTTGATTCGGTTTTATTCTTGGTAGCTGACAATTCAAAGGAAAACATTCTGTGGTCTGAGGTAGAAAAGGGAGGTAGGACAGGCAGACGTTTAGTGATAGCTCGGTTTGTAAAGACAACGTCAAGGATGTTGATCTCATGTGTAGGCTCAGTTATTATCCGGACTAGCGATAACTCTACAGAGAATTGAAGGAATTCTTTGCAGAGCGGTAAAAGGAGTTTGTTTTTCCTATTAGGGTTTAGCAACTCAATAGAGGGAAATTAAGATCTCTTAGGAATACCACACACTCCCTCCCGAATAAAAGAGCTCGTCCACAAATCCCAGTGCTTGTCTGAAGGATGTGACGTCGGAAGATGGACTGCGATATATGAAAACGAAGATTGTTTCTTGATCATAGTTATCACAGATAGCGTCCGAAAGCGTATTCCCTTCTCTAGTATCCTATCATCATGCAGGTCTTAGCAATAATGATTCACCCAATTTCTAGCTTAAAGAAGAAGAACGACAGCTTGAGAAAAAACACTGTTTCTTCCTTTAATAGGATGCTGTTCGAAGGCTTAAACCTTGCAGAGCGTAAACGCGGAAGGAGATTATCGATCGAACTCTTGGAGGGCCAGTTTGAAGAGGATGGCAATTTGAGATCCATCATTATCGCAACAATCTTAAAGAGCGCGAACAGCTTTCTGAATCGTATATGACACATTCTTAGGGGTATCAGATGGAAAGGAGAAAAATGCATCTGAAAAAAGCGTAAGGACTTATGTTAACAGCCAGTATTACAGTAAAACTGCAGGGGAGTAGGCGTAGTGGGATTTTTTCATTTCAACTGTTGTACGGAATCAAAACCTCATGTTTGCAATGAATTAGTCATAATCAACACACTCAAGGATGCGATCGTCAATAAGTACCCAGCACCAACTCTGACTCTTGAGCTCCCCCTCGCCGCTTCGACACGAGCATTCAAGTTTCTCAGAAAGGCTGTCGGGTTTTCTGAGAAAGTTCCTGCACATTTACAACGGAAGGACTAACCCTGGAGTTCGTGGAGTTCATGTTTGGATGGTGATGTTGTATGTCCATCATTTTTGCCCTTTGGTCCTTTTGGCACTGCGCGGTGGGAGAGATGGTAGGCGTACCCAGTTTTGAGTCAATTTAGAGTAACACATTGGCTAGTGTATTGCTGAAAGATTCATCAGTTGGAATGAGAGTGACTCGAAAAAAAAGATTATTTACATTTGACATTAACAAACAAACATATTTTTCTGTGCCGGTCACATTTCTCTGCTCATAATTTGACTGCCGTTGCGAGAACCTAATGGGATGTATGTTATATATTAGGTTGTCGGGAAAAGATTGAGACACTTCACCGAAAAGTTTTTGTTTTTTTTTCTTTCAAGATTTATGGAGAAGTCTTTACAAATATATGATAGAATATTCTCGGAGCATCTTACCCATGGGTATATAAGGCTGTAGCTCTGCGCAGCTTCTCAATTAGCTGTGCAAATGGACGAGCAATCACTTCGAGCAGTTGTGATGTACGAGCACCGACGCGGAACCAGCGCAAGGATGACAGCCGACAACATCAATGCGGCATTCGGCTCGACGGTTGTGAGCCATGCGACGGTAAGCCGCTGGTTCCAACGGCTTCCTTCATTCGAGACATCCCTTCAAAGTCGGACAACCACTGGGCGACCACCTGAGTTGAAAGACAACGAGCTGCGAAGAGCGCTTGAAGAGCTACCGACGGCGTCGACCCACGAATTAGTGCAGATGCTTGGCCGCCACCACTCCACCATCGCCGATCGCCTCTATGCCCTCGGGTACCGAAGAGTGATGACTCGATGTATACCACATGAGCTCACCGACGCCACCCGCACTGCCCGTGTCTCAACCTGCCAATCGTTGCTGCTGTGCCCGCCCCAACCGCAGAGAGTTTCTCGCCAATCTGGTGACGGGAGATGAAAGCGGGTGCGCTACCATAATGATACACATGTCGCCTATTGGCTACCACGCAAAGAGGAGGCACCCGTTCAGCCTCGACCCAACCCACACGCTAGGAATGCTCTCCTCTGCTGCTTCTGGGATGCGCAGGAGATGCTGTTCTGGGAGTTGCTAACGGCTAACCTCACAGTCACTGCTGACGTCAACTGCGCGATTTGGCCGCTACAATCCGAGAAAAAAGGCGTCGACGTGTCGAAGTGCACCTCCTGCACGACAACGCGCGCCCACATGTGGCTTCAACAACTCGTCGGCAACTGGAAGAGCTAGGATGGACCACGGTTCCGCACCCTCCGTACTCCCCTGATCTCGCCCCTTCCGACTACCACCTTTTCTGTCGCTGAAGAATACTCTGGCTGGACAGCGCTTCTCCAATTTTCAAGCCCTCCAAACTGCTATTGGCGACTTCTTCGAATGGCAGAATCCAGAATTCTGGCGCCGTGGCATTGAATCCTTGCCTGATCGGTGGCTGAAGGTGGTAGACAGATATGGTGATTATATTGTGTCTTGAGGTCTTGTAATAATAGAAAAAAGATAAAAAATTAATCGTGGTGGAAAGTCTCTCAATCATTTCCCGACAACCTAACATATATATATATATATATATATATATATATATATATCAGTGGCGGACGCAGAAAGTGGGCGGGAGGGGGGGCGTGGGAAGAAAAGTGGGGTCTCCGCCGTTTTGGGGACCCAGACGGAAAATAAAATTAATAATAATATTAATTATAATAATAAACAATAAATAAAAAATATATTAAAAATAATAATAAAAATAAACAATTAAAAATAAACTAACACAAGATTTTTATTTGTATTGTAAAGTAATTTCGAAAATTTGGCGACCCATTCTCGGGGGGGGCGCGCCCCCCCGCCCCCCCTGCGTCCGCCACTGATATATATATATATATATATATATATATATATATACCAGTCTGGCCGTCCGGCTGACGCCGGACTTCCAGACTTTTCCTAATGCTCGCTTCGCTCGCATGGCTTCATCCCTTCTTCATTCAAATAAAGTCACAGCTATTCCACATTTTTGCTATAATGTGTCCCACACCCTTTTCATAGCTTTTTCTCATGTAAAAGTGCACTTATCAAAGACGATTAACCTTCTCGAAGCAATTTTATACTGAAATAGCTTTTTGTAACTATATATAACCGGTTCAACTTGGATTGAACGCAGAAAATGGTCTATCATTCTTTGTTTGTTATAACTGGTCAAGTGATAAGAGTCAGTCAGAACATATAAAAGTGGAGGGTGCGGTGTGTTCATAAACAAATGAGAAGAGAAGAACGCGGGGGAGGACGTAAGGAGAAAGGATCCACACGGATTGCATACTAATCCACGCAGTGGTTTGACATCTCGTTTTTTTTTACGATTGATGTTAGACGCCATCGAATCGATTTAACAAATATGGACCTAACTCATGACATTTCCCTGAGTAGTGGACACCGGCGCACCCCTCCTGCATCGGTAGCTATATTTTCAGGCGCTCCTCCACTTTTGAGCGCAGTTGCAGCCCTATCACAGCAGTAGACCCGTCTCCCCCACTCTGGGCGCCGGTGCACCCTTATCACAGCAGTGGACCCGTCTCCCCCCACTTTGGGCGCCGGCGCACCCTTATCACAGCAGTGGACCCGTCTCCCCCACTTTGGGCGCCAGCGCACCCTTATCACAGCAGTGGACCTGTCTCCCCCACTTTGGGCGCCGGTGCACTCTTATCGCAGCAGTGGACCTGTCTCCCGCCTCTTTGGGCGCCGGCGCACCCTTATCACAGCAGTGGACCCGTCTCCCCCCACTTTGGGCGCCGGCGCACCCTTATCACAGCAGTGGACCCGTCTCCCCCACTTTGGGCGCCGGCGCACCCTTATCACAGCAGTGGACCCGTCTCCCCCACTTTGGGCGCCGGCGCACCCTTATCACAGCAGTGGACCCGTCTCCCCCCACTTTGGGCGCCGGCGCACCCTTATCACAGCAGTGGACCCGTCTCCCACCACTTTGGGCGCCGGCGCACCCTTATCACAGCAGTGGACCCGTCTCCCACCACTTTGGGCGCCGGCGCACCCTTATCACAGCAGTGGACCCGTCTCCCACCACTTTGGGCGCCGGCGCACCCTTATCACAGCAGTGGACCCGTCTCCCACCACTTTGGGCGCCGGCGCACCCTTATCACAGCAGTGGACCCGTCTCCCACCACTTTGGGCGCCGGCGCACCCTTATCACAGCAGTGACCCCTCTCCCCCCAATTTGGGCGCCGGCGCACCCTTATCACAGCAATGGACCCGTCTCCCACCACTTTGGGCGCCGGCGCACCCTTATCACAGCAGTGGACCCGTCTCTCTCCAGTTTGTGCGCCGACGCACCCTTCATGTAACGGTGGAGTGGTCGGCATCACTCTAAGCCACGCCCTCGAATTTCGTTCTACACACACACACACACGTGACACACAAAGTAAGCCCGTTATTATAAGTCATGATATATATATATATATACCAGTCTGGCCGTCCGGCTGACGCCGGACTTCCAGACTTTTCCTAATGCTCGCTTCGCTCGCATGGCTTCATCCCTTCTTCATTCAAATAAAGTCACAGCTATTCCACATTTTTTGCTATAATGTGTCCCACACCCTTTCCATTGCTTTTTCTCATGTAAAAATGCACTTATCAAAGAGGATTAACCTTCTCGAAGCAATTTTATCATTTGCTCAACTGAAATAGCTTTTTGTAACTAAATATAACCGGTTCAACCTTTGTTGACCGCAGAAAATGGTCTATCATTCTTTGTTTGTTATAACTGGTCAAGTGATAAGAGTCAGTTAGAACATATAAAGGTGGAGGGTGCGGTGTGTTCATAAACAAATGAGAAGAGAAGAACGCGGGGGAGGACGTAAGAAGGAAGGATTCACACGGATTGCATACTAATCCGCGCAGTGGTCTGACATCTAGTTTTTTTTAACAACTGATGTTAGACGCCATCGAATCGAGTTAACAAATATGGACCTAACTCATGACATTTCCCTGGTAGCTATATTTTCAGGCGCTCCTCCACTTTTGAGCGCAGGCGCAGCCTTATCACAGCAGTAGACCCGTCTCCCCCCACTTTGGGCGCCAGCGCACACTTGTCACAGCAGTGGATCCGTCTCCCCCCACTTTGGGCGCCGGCGCACCCTTATCACAGTGGTGGACCCGTCTCCCCCCACTTTGGGCGCCGGCGCACCCTTATCACAGTGGTGGACCGTCTCCCCCCACTTTGCAGCCTTATCACCCGTCTCCCCCCACTTTGGGCGCCGGCGCACCCTTATCACAGTGGTGGACCCGTCTCCCCCCACTTTCACCCTTATCACATTTTGGGCGCCGGCGCAGCCTTATCACAGTGATGGATCCGTCTCCCCCCACTTTGGGCGCCGGCGCAGCCTTATCACATTGGGCGCCGACGCAGCCTTATCACAGCAGTGGACCCGTCTCCCCCCACATTGGGCGCCGACGCAGCCTTATCACAGCAGTGGACCCGTCTCCCCCCACACTGGGCGCCGACGCAGCCTTATCACAGCAGTGGACCCGTCTCCCCCACTTTGGGCGCCGGTGCACGCTTATCACAGCAGTGGACCCGTCTCCCCCCACTTTGGGCGCCGGCGCACCCTTATCACAGTGATGGACCCGTCTCCCCCACTTTGGGCGCCAGCGCACCCTTATCACAGTGGTGGACCCGTCTCCCCCCACTTTGGGCGCCGACGCACCCTTATCACAGCAGTGGACCCGTCTCCCCCCACTTTGGGCGCCGGCGCACCCTTATCACAGTGGTGGACCCGTCTCCCCCCACTTTGGGCGCCGGCGCAGCCTTATCACAGTGATGGATCCGTCTCCCCTCACATTGGGCGCCGGCGCACCCTTATCACAGTGGTGGACCCGTCTCCCCCCACTTTGGGCGCCGGTGCACGCTTATCACAGCAGTGGACCCGTCTCCCCCCACTTTGGGCGCCGACGCACCCTTATCACAGCAGTGGACCCGTCTCCCCCCACTTTGGGCGCCGGCGCACCCTTATCACAGTGGTGGACCCGTCTCCCCCCACTTTGGGCGCCGGCGCACCCTTATCACAGTGTGGACCCGTCTCCCCCCACTTGGGCGCCGGCGCACCCTTATCACAGTGGTGGATCCGTCTCCCCCCACATTGGGCGCTGGCGCAGCCTTATCACAGTGATGGACCCGTCTCCCCCCACTTTGGGCGCCGGCGCAGCCCTTCTCCATGGACTCCATTGACGGACCCGTTGTACACCATCCGACCTTCTGTTCGATCTCATCCCTACCCCACTCCACCACACCACACCCATTCCTAGCCTTTTATATGATCTCACAATCACGATCATTGACCAATCGTAGAATTTCGTAACGGTCTGACACACATTCGTACATACTTACATACTTACATACATACAGACACACATGTAAACAGGCTAAGCCCGTTATTATATAGAATGATATATATATATATATATAACATACATATATACATATATGTATACATATACATATATATATATATATATATATATATATATATATACCTATATACATATATATAACATACATGAATATATTAGGTTGGTGCAAAAATAATGCGCGTTTGCATGCCTTTGATTCCAAACCTCATAACTCCGTTCAAAATCGATCTTTTTCAAAAGGCTTGAAACCGTTTTAATCCGCAAATCCTTATCAATAAGGTAGACGTTCTCCGACTACCGTGCAAATCTGACAGGATCTTTTAGAATCGACGAACTTCCGGAGGGCAGTTTTGGTATCACTTTAGTTTACGAGAAAATTCTCCTGGAAGAAGTCGCCCAGGTGCTCGGGGGAGTGGTAGTCGGTGAGCGAGAAGCTTGCTGATTATGATGTAGGAATCCGATCTTCCTAGCTCAGTTGCTCGAACCTGGGAGGAATCTGTCGTGAAGGGTGTGCCTGGACGGTACCCTGTAGGAGTGAAGAATCCATTTTATTGAGCAACGCTGGGGTCACACCGTAAAGTTTCTAATTTATTTCGTTTACGTCTTGAAAGGACTTACCACATTAGGAAGAATGAATGAGCTGCAGTGAGCAATTCTTGCAGCAGGTCACCACAAATTCGCAGTGACCTTATTTTGGTGTTCCTTCGGTTTCTGGGAGTGTTTCGGTGCATCTTCCTCGCCCAACTATTCAGCGAGGCACCTCATTTTGTCGAAGAGGGTCTATACTTACATTTAATTACTAAGCGACCGACTGTTTGCTTGCAATTCTTTCACTGCAAAGGCGCGAAGCAGACCTCTCATCGAAGATCAATGTGGTACTCGTTCAGTATGCGCGACATCAACTCGTCGAGCTTTTTCATCCTCCCATTTTTACTGAAGGGAGGAATGGTCTGACAACAATCACCGGCAATGTTCCGCGAAACCAAATATGTTGTTTTGGATGGGTGCTATTTGATAATTGTCATCAGTTGGGAGTTGCAAACCCCAGGAAGACCTATGCGACATTCCTTACTTTCGAAGCAAGGCACACCAAGCCGAAAAATCCGGGAGCAGCTCAGCGGAATGCATTCGCTCACACTCACTTCGCCAAAACTATGGTAGTATTCCGAGCGGTTCCTGCTGGGATGCCGGCGAGTTTTAGCTCGCTGAAGTGAGTTTGGCGAAAAACTTGTTTTGGCGTCTTTCCTTCCACAACTAAAATTCACCGAAAACATGAACTTCGCTCAAAATGCATGAGATGCTTGAAAAGGCCATGAAATTTGCTACAAAACCATATGCAACTTCTCATACCGATAATGAGAAACACCGGAAGTTTTCTGCACCGAAGATGAAGCAGCGAAAAACGCGCATTATTTTTGCACCAACCTAATACATATATATATACATATATACATATAAATACACCAGTCTGGCCGTCCGGCTGACGCCGGACTTCCAGACTTTTCCTAATGCTCGCTTCGCTCGCATGGCTTCATCCCTTCTTCATTCAAATAAAGTCACAGCTATTCCACATTTTTTGCTATAATGTGTCCCACACCCTTTCCATTGCTTTTTCTCATGTAAAAATGCACTTATCAAAGAGGATTAACCTTCTCGAAGCAATTTTATCATTTGCTCAACTGAAATAGCTTTTTGTAACTAAATATAACCGGTTCAACCTTTGTTGACCGCAGAAAATGGTCTATCATTCTTTGTTTGTTATAACTGGTCAAGTGATAAGAGTCAGTTAGAACATATAAAGGTGGAGGGTGCGGTGTGTTCATAAACAAATGAGAAGAGAAGAACGCGGGGGAGGACGTAAGAAGGAAGGATTCACACGGATTGCATACTAATCCGCGCAGTGGTCTGACATCTAGTTTTTTTTAACAACTGATGTTAGACGCCATCGAATCGAGTTAACAAATATGGACCTAACTCATGACATTTCCCTGGTAGCTATATTTTCAGGCGCTCCTCCACTTTTGAGCGCAGGCGCAGCCCTATCACAGCAGTAGACCCGTCTCCCCCCACTTTGGGCGCCAGCGCACACTTGTCACAGCAGTGGATCCGTCTCCCCCCACTCCCCATCACAGTGGTGGACCCGTCTCCCCCCACTTTGGGCGCCGGCGCACCCTTATCACAGTGGTGGACCCGTCTCCCCCCACTTTGGGCGTCTCCCCCCACTTTGGGCGCCGGCGCACCCTTATCACAGTGGTGGATCACAGTGGTGGACCCGTCTCCCCCCACTTTGGGCGCCGGCGCACCCTTATCACAGTGGTGGACCGGTCTCCCCCCACATTGGGCGCCGGCGCAGCCTTATCACAGCAGTGGACCCGTCTCCCCCCACATTGGGCGCCGACGCAGCCTTATCACATTGGACCCGGGCGCCGGCGCACCTTTATGAGAGTGGTGGACCCGTCTCCCCCCACTTTGGGCGCCGGCGCACCCTTATCACAGTGGTGGACCCATCTCCCCCACTTCTGGGCGCCGGCGCACCCTTATCACAGTGGTGGACCCGTCTCCCCCCACTTTGGGCGCGGCGCACCTTATCACAGTGGTGGACCCGTCTCCCCCCACTTTGGGCGCCGGCGCACCCTTATCACAGTGGTGGACCCGTCTCCCCCACTTTGGGCGCCGGCGCACCCTTATCACAGTGATGGACCCGTCTCCCCCACTTCTGGGCGCCGGCGCACCTTTATCACAGTGGTGGACCCGTCTCCCCCACATTGGGCGCCGACGCAGCCTTATCACAGTGGTGGACCCGTCTCCCCCCACTTTGGGCGCCGGCGCAGCCTTATCACAGTGATGGATCCGTCTCCCCTCACATTGGGCGCGGGCGCACCCTTATCACAGTGGTGGACCCGTCTCCCCCCACTTTGGGCGCCGGTGCACGCTTATCACAGCAGTGGACCCGTCTCCCCCCACTTTGGGCGCCGGTGCACGCTTATCACAGCAGTGGACCCGTCTCCCTCCACTTTGGGCGCCGGTGCACGCTTATCACGGCAGTGGACCCGTCTCCCCCACTTCTGGGCGCCGGCGCACCCTTATCACAGTGGTGGATCCGTCTCCCCCCACATTGGGCGCTGGCGCAGCCTTATCACAGTGATGGACCCGTCTCCCCCCACTTTGGGCGCCGGTGCACGCTTATCACAGCAGTGGACCCGTCTCCCTCCACTTTGGGCGCCGGTGCACGCTTATCACGGCAGTGGACCCGTCTCCCCCACTTCTGGGCGCCGGCGCACCCTTATCACAGTGGTGGATCCGTCTCCCCCCACATTGGGCGCTGGCGCAGCCTTATCACAGTGATGGACCCGTCTCCCCCCACTTTGGGCGCCGGCGCAGCCCTTCTCCATGGACTCCATTGACGGACCCGTTGTACACCATCCGACCTTCTGTTCGATCTCATCACTACCCCACTCCACCACACCACACCCATTCCTAGCCTTTTATATGATCTCACAATCACGATCATTGACCAATCGTAGAATTTCGTAACGGTCTGACACACATTCGTACATACTTACATACTTACATACTTACATACTTACATACTTACATACATACAGACACACATGTAAACAGGCTAAGCCCGTTATTATATAGAATGATATATATGCGTACCGTTCCGTATATTTGCTCCGTGTAAGCATTTCCTGCGATAGGTATGTGTTTCTGCAGCAGATCCTATCGTAGAAAACCTTGGTCGAGGACTATGACGAGGTGCTGATGTCCAAAGGCAAATATGCTGGAAGATTTTGTCTCTATTTCACCAGCAGAAAAGGTGCCGCTTAGATTTAAATGACCCTCGTCCCCATGCATTGACATTGTAGTCATGGTCATCGGATTACCGTCATCCTGTTCCAGTGTTCTTCCTTTGCGGACATATCGCTATATCATCACGCATCACTAGCGCGAGCTCACGCAAGGGCGAAGATGTAGCGATGTAAGCGTGGAATGGTTTCATTCACCAGTGTATGGAACTGTTACCACAGCGCAATAGTTTCATTCAGAAAACGAATGAAGCTGTTATCGGACAGCAGCGCTATGCATTCGCTCTTGCGCCAGCTAGCGATACTTGAAGATAGTGATATGGCCGAAAAGAAAACAGCCTTGACTCAGGATGACTGCGAGTATAACTCTGTTGAACTAGTAGATCGATTTGGTCATCACTGTCTATTATGTACGGTTTTTGCAACACTTGGACGCAAGGCAAAGGGTTTTGTGCCACCCTTTAGTAATACTAGCGCCCCTACGGGTCGCTAGAAAGTGGGGTGGGGCAGCCATTTGAGGTAGGTGCAAAAGTTTCGCGCCTATGAAATCCTTAGGAAATTGAAATAGAAGCGAAAATACTAATTAGTTGAGTTTGGGTACAAAATTCTCCCTATGAGTTGTGTGTATTCTACCAGTCTGGCCGCCTAGCCAACTCCGGACTCCTTGTATGCGCCTTGCTCGAGCACTCTTTTTACAGATCACCATGTAAATCCACTTCCCAATGCAATGATACATCCCTCGTTTGTTGTCACCGCACTTCTTAAATGTCACCTACCATGGCTAGTCATCCTCAACTGTGCGCGTGCTTATCATTTATATGAATCTACATTTATGTATATCATATATCATATACATGTAGTAACTGTCGACTATTTGCTGTAACCGAAACAGTGTAATTAAGAACTCGAAGTAATTCAAGTTGAGATTGCTGTTGGACGAATATCTTTCTTTAAGGCGGGTTTCCTGCCATTGGAGCTATTCACACAGTTATTCACACCTGGGCCAAAGCGGACCTCTCCTCTATCCGTGAACCAGTATCTTCTCGATCCTCACAATTGGGTGAAAGCGGACCTCTCCTCCATCGGCATAATCGCATCCTGGCATTCCCACACAATAAGCGGACATCAGATCCACATTCTGGCGTTCCTAGCACCTGGACCAAAGAGGACCCCTCTTATACCCGCGAACCCCTACCTTGACGTTCCCTACATTTTTAGACCACAACGCGGCCCCTCCTCCATCCACGAGCCCGTATCCTGGAGTTCCCTCAACTTTCAGGCCCCAGTAGACCCATCCCTCCTTCGGTGGACCAGAATGCTGGTGTTAATCACACCTGGGCCACAGCGGACCCCTATTCCATCGGCATGACCCTGAGATTCCCACACTTTAGGGCTAAGCAGACCCATCTTCCATCGGTGAACTCGAATTCTTTTATTCCTCACACTTGGGCCAGCGGACCCCTCCTCTATCCGTCAACAGTATCTTCTCGTTCCTCACAATTGGGTGAAAGCGGACCTCTCTTCCATCTCATAACTGTATCCTGGCATTCCCACAGTTCTGGCCACAACAGACCCATATTCTGGCGTTCCTCGCACCTGGGGCACAGTGGACCTCTCCTAGACCAGCGAACCCGTATTTTGGCATTCTACACATTTTTGGACCACAGCACATCCCCTCCACCATTCAGGAATCCGTATCCTGGAGTTCGCTTAGCTTTCAGGCCACAGCAGACGCATCCCCTCTTCGATGGACCCGAATGCTGGCGTTTTTAACAACTGAGCCACCTTTCTATCTGCATAACCGTATCCTCTCACAGTTTTGGCTACAACAGACCCATATTCTGGCGTTCCTCGCACCAGGGGCACAGCGGACCTCTCCTATGCCAGCGAACCCGTATCTTGGCGTTCACCACATTTTCAGACCACAACGCACCCCCTCCTCCATCCGCGTACCCGTATCTTGAAGTTCCCTTAACTTTGAGGCCCCAGGTTAGACCCGAATGCTGGCGTTCCCTCAACTTTTAGGCCACAGCAGACCCATCCGCCCTTCAGTTTACCAGAATGCTGGTGTTCCTCACACCTGGGCCACAGCGGACCCCTGTTCCTTCGGCATGACCGGTTCCTGTCATTCACTCACTTTTTGGCCACCACAGACCCATCGTCCATCGGTGAACCCCTAATCTGGCATTTCTCCCACCAGGGCCATGTCAGACCCCTTCTCCATCTGCGAACACGTATCCTGGCTTTTCCGCAACGTTGAGTCACAGTACAACCCCTACTCCATCGACATCACAGTATCTGTCACTATTCGCCCCTGGCACACCTATCGTCCGTGCGTCCTTACCCTTTGTAAATCTCGAGAGCAATGGGAGGAAGTTAGGAGTTATCCAGAAAATTTGAATAATTACATACTTGATCACAGGAAGTGTCACAGTGGTCTGTAATGACGCACTTCTTCTATGCATGTGAGTGTACAACCGGAATCTCTTCCGTGGCTTCAGAATCGCTCAGAGTTTTGGACGGATGCTAGGACGAGAACGTGCGGCATGTGGGAAGTGCGGTGGATACCACCGCTGCATTGGGCATAGAGAGCTCCCAGGCCGCACACGGATCTCGCTCATGCCGATCTGCGGTGCAACAGTTGGCTTTGAGTGAAGAGCAGTGGCTATCCTGCTCCGTATAATGTGTTGCCTCAAAGCCTTGCTAGCTCTGTCTCATCGGTTGGCTGTGAGACCGCCAGCATAGGAGAGCTTGCTCATCGCAGCGATGAGTGGTGCGGTCAGATGAACTGACCGTAAGGTATATTTTACTACGGGCCCTGGACCCTTACCAGTCTTTATATAGGAGGATGAAAAGATCCTCTTATATAAATCATGGTAGTGCAACAAAATTTTCTAGAGCACAGGCGTAGGGGGGGCTAGCATGTGATCGCATGCGCTCATCCTGAAGCTCAATCATAGACTGTGCCTCGCGAAGATGCGTAGCTGACGGGGCATTCGGCCGATGTTTCGTCATAGGTGCATAGACGTAGTGGAAGTCGGGTGCACTCAAGATTTCGCAGTG
Source organism: Ancylostoma caninum (assembly GCA_037903475.1). Taxonomy (NCBI): domain Eukaryota; kingdom Metazoa; phylum Nematoda; class Chromadorea; order Rhabditida; family Ancylostomatidae; genus Ancylostoma; species Ancylostoma caninum. The sequence continues at coordinate 375,379 of JBAJFG010000415.1, read as the reverse complement.
GGACCAGCGGATAGCGGTCTCGAGCCCTCCAGGCGACAGTGTTTACAACGATTTGACGATGCATAGCAACAATGTACGGGGCGGAGTAGCCCCTCTGATGGAGCTTTGTCAGTAACTGCACTCAATATTAGAACGCTGGACGTTAATCACTTCGAAAGGATGAGTGGAGGCCGTAGTGTTAGGATTCACTCGGTTTCCTTATGTAGCATGTGCTCTTTGCGCACCTCTCATTATTGAGGTCCCATGGGGATTATGCAGCTTGAGGATCCTTCTGCTTTTAAGAAGGGCAGTACAATCAAATACATAGGATTAACGAACGAAGAACACGTCATTATAAGCTGTTGTGGGATTTTCTGGAACAAGTGGTGCAATTGATCGAACTTTTTAAGAAGTATTTCCTAACTTTCTTCCATTTTTTTCAAGGTTTACAAAGAGTGCGAGTGCACTGATGATGGACTGATGTGCCGGGGCAACATCAGGATGGTTGTCCACCGATCGAGAGAGGGTGGCCCTTTGTGGAGAAAACGGCAGGGTTCGGGTCCATCGATTGAGACTGGGTCCGCAGGGGACCGAATATTGGGGAAAGCGCTGGGACGCGGGTCACACCGATGGATTGGGTCTGTCCTGGCCCAATGGAGGAACGCCAGGATACAGATCCATGAATGTAGAATGGGTCTTCCCTGGGGGGGGGGGAAGCGCCTGGATACGGGTGCACGGATAGAGAGTGAGTCCGCATGATTCCCATTAGTGGGGAAAAGGCCAGCATACGGGTCCACGGATGGAGAACGGGTCCGACGTGGCCGAATAGTGGGGAAAACATCAAGATGCATGTCTACCGGTGGAGTAGGGCACGCTAAACACTCATTTGTGTCTCAGTCGACCACCTCTTCTGTATATTGAAGTAGATGGTCATCAGTTGGACTATCTCAGCAACGTGAAGCTTGAATCATTTCAGGTGATTACTTGCACGGCATTGGTTACACTGTGTCGTTCACAAGTACTAAAACCATGTGAAAGATACTCCTGCGCACAGTTGGAAGTGGCCGCTCATGATGGGTCCATAGGCATGTAAGAAATGTGACAAAAAAAGTGGGTAGTATCACTGCGTCGGAAATTGGCATCACATGTAGGTGCGTGATTAAGAATTTGCAAGCAAGGCTAAGATTGCGAGAAGACCCCAAGTCTGACGAGGCGGCCAGACCCGTAGAATATAAGCAACTCATAAGAAGATTTTTGTATTTGAGCTCAGTTAATGATTAGTTTTGCTTATTTGCTAATTTTCTAAGCACTTCGCACTTGTGAAGCTTTTGCACATACAGGGAACTCCAAACGGATGTTGACGAGGGTCGGGACCGCGGCGCTTCTCTTCTGGGCAGAGGCATGGGCTCTCAACATTCACAGCGCCAGCGTCTCTGTCCAAGAGAGCCGCGGCGCGGTCCCGACTCTTGTCTGCGTCCGTTTGGAACTTCCTGTACCTCAAGTGGCTGCCCAACCCTGCTTTCTAGCGTCCAGAAGGGGCGCTAGTAAGTGATAACGTATGACTTCTTGAGATGAACTAACAGAGCCTTATATGTAGGTTTGACACATCGGCAATTGCGGAGATGGTACTCTTTCAGTCCTTAAGAAAGGCTCGATAAGCAAGTCAGACTATTCATTAATTTACTTATTTGATCATGCACTAAGAGGTGCACTACAAAAAAAACAAGGGAGCCCAAAAGCTATAAACCTTGCGAAAATGCAAACTCCTTGAAAATTGGAACAACGAAGAACTCCTAACGGACCTCATGTAATCCGTGGTGGGAGCAGAAAATCATATTTCAACCATGTTGTAATAAAATGTATCGCTCTTGTGATAGAAAGTATCACTTTTAGCTGAGAATAATAACGATGATTGCAGTACATAAGGAGAGACGTCATTCTCGTTAATGTCAATGCTATACGACAGGTGCATTCTCACAGACAGATATCAGCGTACGGTAATTTATACTGGACGCGTGCGACTGACGCGCGTGTGCCTATATGATGAAGAATAGGACCCAGTCGCCTCGCAGTCGCTGCTCAGAAGCGCGCGTTCACGGCCTCGCGGCGACCGTGCGTTCTTTTCATTGAGGAGGTACATGCATGACCGGTCTCCATGGAAAATTTCTCGGAAGTGGATGCCTGTGACTGGTGCGCGACTGACGCACGCAGCAAGAACAAATTGCTCTTGTCACAATCAATGTCCATCTTTTGTGTGCGTATGTGTGTGTTTTTCCGTGCGTTTCATGTTTTCCTAAATGTTTCCTCCTTCAGAGCTACAATCTGCACATGGTTACATCCTAATTGTAAGGACTGTGTCTTCAGTAAACAATAGGAAAATCAGAGCATTGACGTTAGAAGTTTAAGCTCGCAGAGCACAAGGAAAAATTTGTCCTCCATTGGACCCATGTGAAGAACCTAAAAATGTGTATCGCTGTAGGGTCAAATGCCTTTAACTGCCTAGTGGACCGACCGATCCATATGTTGGCTCAGAGTCAAAGGAGCTAGGTCACGGCTTTAAAATAGTCTACAACGACAGTCCAAAGACCAGAAACGGTGTGGGCATCATCGTCTCTCAGCGCTTCCGTGACCCGACAGCCGAGCTGCAGCATTTCGATGACCGCCTCGTGAAGGTCGTCATCATCACCGCAAATCAACACCTTCACTTCTTCTCGGCGTACGCACCACAGACAGGCTGTTGTGACCAGGTCAAAGATGGATTCTGGATGTTGCCTAACGAGAAGAAGTACCCGCCAGTATCATCGACGAGTCGATCGAGTATTCATACACATATACACACAACACACACACTTTCGAATATGCAAGTTAGCTTTTTTTGAGTGGAATCCTTCCAGATGCCATGGAGGCCTTGGGTACGGGACACGGAACGATGAAGGCAAGCGCATCCTGAAATATGCTGACTCTTACAACCTCAACATCATAAATACAAAGTTTCGGAAACGCCCTTTTCACCTCGTCTCCTCCTACAGTGGCAACGTGAAGACCCAGATCGACCTCGTTCTCGTGGCTACGCAACATCGTCCGCTTATCTGTACCATAAAAATCATGCTGCCAAGGAGAACGCAAGACTAACGAAAAGAACCGGCACGAATGAAGTGGTAGCGGTTAAAAGAGAAGGAAGCCACAGTTATTTTCACCATAAAGTTGCCGCCGGTCACGACCTTCGAAGAGACCTGGAAGAACGCAACCCAAGCCATTGTGGAAGCGGCAGAGCTTGGCACAACCAAACCAGGTCGCCAAAGAATTGACAGAATCCATAGGGGTCTTCTTCTCTGCGGAGACCTGTTCAAAAACGCTGTCAGCCACTCAGCTGAGTTCCAGTCTCTTGAATTCCATGGTTCCGCCGTAACATCATCAGGACACGTCGCTTTTCCTGGCTTCATCCTCTTTAGCGCAGCCATGGTTTCATCCACTGTGATCGTTTGGATAGGACCGTAAGTCGGCGGCAATTGTGGAATGGATGGCTGAATTTTTCGGTTGAGATCTTCTCGAAGTAGTCAAACCGCCTCTTCGTTGCCTCCTTGTGGTCTGTTATAAGATGACCATGAAACATCTCTTCCACATACCACCAATCATCCTATGGATTGATTGATTAATTGATTGCATCTTATTTACAAAGCAATGGATACACAGTTCAGTTAAAATACAAATTCTGGTTGAGCAGTTACCACTAAGATGAAAAAATATAGGATTGGCAGAAGAGGACCACAATCCCGATCTGGAAGTGGAAGAGCAACCCTGTGGATTGCTCAAACTATCGGCCAATACGTCTACTATCTTACAGCATGAAGATATTCGAACGCATTATCGACCACCGAATACGCGACATCATTCGAGTGACCACGACCACTGTGGTTTCGTAGCCAACTGCGGACTATGTGTGCAGTCCATGCAGCTCGACTAATCATCGAGAAACATCGCGAGAAGCAGAAACAAGTGCATCTAGCATTCCTCGATTTGGAGAAAGCCTTCGATCGCGTGCCACATGAAGTCATCTTTAACGCGTTGCATTGGCACGGAGTTCCTGAGGAGTCATCGATTGAGTTAGGATTCCCTACGTGGACCCAAGAAGCCGAGTGCAGGCACGTCAGCAGAATTTCCCATCTTCGTAGATGTACATCAAGGATGAGCCCTCTCATCGCTTCTCTTCGCCGTCGTCATGTACATTGTTACGAAAGACATCCAAAGACCGATGCCATGGACTCTGCTAGCTGACGTCGTGCTCGCTTCTGATCAAAAGGAGGACCTTGAATGACAGACGAAGGCCTGGAGCGGACATCTGGGGCGCTTAGGTCTTCGGGTCAACGTCAAAAAGAATGAGTATATGACGACCGATATGGATGAGCCCGCTACCATTCAGGTTGATGGCAATGACCCTCCGAGAACTGACTACTTCAAGTATCTCGCCCAACACGCTCAGCCGATAGCAAGCTAGCCCATGAACTCGTCACTCGCGTCAAGACTGCATGGTTGAAGTGGCGCTCAATGATAGGAGTGCGAGAAGAAGATCGCGGATCGCTTCAAGTCGAAGGTGTATAGAGCAGCCGTTAGACCCGGCGCACTGTATGGTGCAGAATGTTGGCCAGGCACCAAGGAAGTGGAACGCCGCCTGGGTGTGATGGAGATGAAGGTGTTACGATGGATGGCTGGTATCACGCGTGTGGACCGCATACGCAATAAAAAGATCCGAGAGCGGTTCTGCATCGAACGATAACTGAGAAGCTCCGCAAAACCCACCTTAGATGGTACGGCCATGTTTTGCACGCCAGCAAAGACAGCGTCTGCAAAGTAGGCCTTGATCTTGGGGTACCAGGAAAAAGGCCAAAGGGACGGCCAAAGGTGGCTGGACACACTGCATGCGGATGTGACGCATGTGTGTGCTCACCTAAACCGGGCGCACGATAGAGCAAAATGGCGTCAGAAGATCAGGAAAGCGGACCCCGCCGACGAACGGGACAAACGCTAAAGAAGAAGAACAAAAAATGGTTACAATCTCAACAGATAACAACCACGCCACGAAATATCCCTCAAGGCCAGCTGGATGGCTACTGCATAGAAAAGACTGATAAACAAAGTACAACACTAGTCACACACAGAAATCTAACAAAATTTTGAAAACTTCATTGCACTAATCTTTACACGAGATGTGGCAAATTTAACATTAAATTAGTAGCTATAGAGGAGTGGCTCATTAATATCGAGAGACAACAAATACACCAAAAAGTGATCGCCATTAAACTGAAGGGAGTGCTATTTTTTGATATTTGGAGCTTGGCCAACGGGAGCGCCAGTTGGCTGTTTCCCCACTGGTGCACTGCTGAAGAATCCACGCTTCTCTGGAGCTGGAAGAGGTGGTGCAGGTACTTGCATAGGACCCGGTGAAGTCAAGAGCTTTTGTTGGCCCGCGCCCGGCTTAGGTTCATTTGAAATCATGAGTGGTTTCGCTGGAATAGCTTCATTTTGCTTGGGAGCGGAAACCTTTTGAGGCTTGTCCACATTTACTTTTATCACCGCCTGAGGCGTGAACAGGTCATGTTTTACTGGTAAAGGCATTTCAGGAGAGCCTGAATTCAACATCAGCTTTGGCTCCTTCAGCTCATGTCTTGCAGAGGGCTTTGAACCTTTTTTCGGTTGAGACGAACTAGAAGTACTAGGAGGTGGTGGAAGTTGTAGTTGCGGCTGTCGTCTCAACAGTATTGCTGCCAGATTTCTTATCCTTGCAAAAGCACTCCTTCTAGGTCTTGACTTCTCTTTGGATTTTGAATCCTCGGGGCTTTGGAGTTTTTGTTCCTTAGATTCCACATTTGCGCTGGCGTTTGTTTTGAATTTCTGTGGTGTTTCGTCGATAAAGTCAGGAGGTGTCTCTGCGTGAGGTGTTTCTTGATCACCTTGTTTCGCAATATCTTCTTTGGTCTCCTGAGGTAAAAATTCAGCAACATTCTGTGGGGCGACACGACGCGGTGTTCTGCTCTTAACTGGTGCAGTAGCAATGGTTGGTGTCCCTGTCCTCTGCTTTGCTCCCCGTTTTTCCTGAAATATTTCGGATGGGTTACTTTCAGGCTTATTCTTCTAATCTTCTCCTTTATGCAGTTTTCTTCTTTTTGTTGTCAGATTCTACCACCCAACCAACAGTCTTCTATCTTCAAATATTTTGGCTTGTGAACTTTTTTTCAGTTATGAGTCAACAGCTTTTGTGCTATAGGGTGAATGTCCTGCACCGCTTTTGCTGCACTTCCGAGAACTTATCAATAGAGTTTTGAATCCAACTCACACAGCTAGTGAGGAATAAGAATGTCCAGTGCTATTTCTATTTTGTACTTTATTACCTCGTACAACCCTATTCTTTTCACAGGGAAAACCAAAAGAAAAATCAGTGCCTGTATAGGGTACTCATGCGAATCAACCCCTTTTTGGAATTAATCCCCTGCTATCGGTAATGTTTCGTCCATAAGATAAGACCATATTGCTGGCTACTCTTGCATAGTTCTTTCAAACAAAATAAAACACCTCCATAGAGTTGTTACTACTTCCTACCTTAAGGCGCTGTAGTACAAAATGCAGTACCCCATCTAATAGTTATGGATAGCACTTACTCTCAACTCTTCTATCTGCTGCTGTTCCGCTTCCCACAGCTCCTGCATCTTTTTTCCCCGATACTTCTTAGTTCTCAAAAAGTCTTCATCTGAAGATGGATTCGACACAGCTGTAGTATCCGTCACCTGAATTTCAAAACCTCCGCAAACAATTACTAGATGTTGTTCATAGACACATTAGGATATTACATCTCACCTCTTCTTCCTCTTTTTTCTTCGCTTCCTCTGACTCTTCTAAGATTTTGAGTCGCTTCAGCTGCCCTTCTCTAGCCTTCTTCTCAAAATCAGTCTCTTCAACGGCAACATGCGTCCGATACACAAATCTATCCATCATTATTTCGTCTTCGCGCTCGGAAAAATGTGGAGATGGAAAGCCTCCTGCACGTGCTATTTCTAGTACTGCTTCCTCCGCTATTTGAGGTAGATGGTCCGGATGGACAGTGATGCTAAACGGACATGTTTTTGGTGGTGAATAGAGATATCTATTGAGGAACCATGTTGTGCAAGCACGATGAGATATTATATTTAAATCAGTGGACCAACATGTTTGGATGAATACTTCGAAAAATCGCCATTTGTTCATAAGTGTCACGCCATAGAGTTGCTGCCTGAAAACATTCCAAAATAGAGAAGCTGGGAATGGGTCGCAAAAGAGTAGCTAAAAAGTCCTGATGTTCTTTCTGAAAATTACTGGGTGATAACAAAGTATTCGGCCAAGCTTTGCAAGCCATAGAAACGCCCCTAGGTTAGAATGGTGTCCCAAATTTTGTATGAGTTTACTCAATCTATGGGCTACCAAAGCCAGCAGTTACATTTTGAGCAAATCTTCACTCTTTCCGATATAGACCTCAAAATCCTCAGGAGCCGTATAAGCTTGAGCCCGCACCTCCTCAAGGTCAATCCAACCTTACGATTCTCATAGGGTTTGAGCGATGAGTCCCATGTTTTTATAGGAGCAAGGTTAAGGTCTGCGTTATTAAGCAATTGTACACTTACATCCAGAGACTTTGGTTATAGGGAGTATGAGGAATTTCCCGTGAATGTGTCACAGTCGCTAGAGTGACCTCTTGACCAGTGTCTCATGGTTTTTTTTTCTTTGAATGCAGATGGAAAGTTGCTTTTAAAGGCACTTTCAATGCATACTTTGTGCGTTGTGACTCAGCAAACACATATAATCATGGATTCCTCCATTGAAAGTTAGAACACTGACCTCACCTCTGCGTTTTCGCAAAAACTGCAACAGATGAATAATTGATCGTTTTTGCTTTAAAGAACGGGGACAATAGAAAATGCTTGTAATTGAACTTTACTTGAAGTAATTTCCAGAGAATTATTTCCATTTAATGTAATTTCTACAGAAATTCATGGTAAGAAATCATGACAGAGTCCAGCGTATTCGTAAAATCTCCTCACATACGTTACTTCAACTTTGATAATATATGCTTGAGTTTTCTTCTTTTTGTCGTGAAGCCAGCTTTGGAAGCTTTTACCGTTTGGAGTTCCTTGTAGCTTCTGCATTAGACACATCTATCTAGCGTCATCCGCAAATCCTCTTGTGAGGCGGGCCGATGCCAAGTTTCACGTTCTTCACGAAAGCATTGAAACAGCTTTCCACCTTTCGTACGGCAGCAAAAGTTGAAAAACAGCAAACATACGGCGGTGTTGTATGTGGTGCGCTGGCGCTTTCCAAAATTATTTGTGGTGGTAGTAAACCTCCTGGAACGGCGATGTAACGATGAGCAGAAAGTCGCGGTGAATTGTCAGCTCTGGTTTGCAACCATGAACTAGCTAGGAGCTAACTGACAACAGTGGTCTTCGAATGATAGGCTTTTGCAAAACCTTCAAACCCTTGGGTGGGGGCTTCGAACCTTGACAGATGGGATACTCGTTGTCTTCGGAATATACCGACATACCTCTGAACCATGGATGTGCTAACGGGACCTTTGTGACCATTTGACCATTATATCCCAAGTGGCCAGTGAATCTCTTCCGCGTAACCTAACTTTGACGTGCTAAGCTCACAAATATAATTGCGTGCCCATAAAATATGGGGAATTTAATCTGGGAAGGTGTAGGGCTCAGCTGTCGAAATCAGCCACCAAGAAATCGGAGTCATCGATGATCTCCTGCGAAAGGTCATGACGATCGAGACAGGAGGAACATCGATCAGCTGGGTGTACCCGGAAATGCGTCTCCACCGAAAAGGAGTAAGTGTAAGCTCGACTGGCTACAACAATGAACTTGAACTGTGAGCAAAAAGTCCTCTGGAAGACTTCTTCGCGAAACGACGAGATCGCCGCATGCGTCTCGCGCGGCACACTCTTTCGCTTGTCGTCTCATACTGGCAGCAAGTTCAGCGTGACGGCGAGCTCACGGTTCCATTTCGATCTGTGAGTTTACCTACAAGTATGGTCCCCGTCCCATCATAGTATTTAAGCGGAGAAGCATGTTCGTTCAAATGGAGCTTACATTACTCTCCCGCAGTTCCTCGTAAGCTGGGAGTTGCTGCCAGTTAAAGCTCATCGTTAACTGAGAGTTTCAGTAGGTTTGCTATCACCCCTCAGCAAATGCTATAGCTTAGAAGAGTTGAGAGATGCTCAATTTCAGGTAAGTCTAAGGCGGTCCAACAGTTTTTCTGCGAAAAGTGAGAATGAGAAATCGAGCTTTCTACAGCGGTCTGCAAGAAATGAGCAACCGCACCTGCGCACTAGTTTACTTTCTGATGCGACCATTTTATTTAGATACCTTAACACTGTGCCAAATATTAAAGGCCTGTTGGCAGCAATGTATGCCGCACAATCAACAACACTGCCCCTAATTGTTTGCCGAAGTCCCCAGGAGAAGTTTCTGCTGGTGAATTTTTCGGCTAAACATTTTGTTGTCACCCCGTCCATATTTGCACAGGGCTCTATGGATTCCAGTGGTAATGTTTTACTTGTTTACCAATACAAAAGCGACTAACAAATAAGAGGTTCTTGGGGATCACTCCTGCGTAACTCGCCCATGTTATGAGGAAGTTCATCACACTTAACATTTCGATCCTGTCGATGAAGAATCCATTACATTTAGCTGCAATGACAAAAAAAACATGAGTAGCACAGAAAGTCCCAAATCCGTTTCCTACCTGAATGAAGCAAAAACGCATCATCCAGTGAAATAGGTGTCTCTGTGACAACTACGAAATTATAGAATAGATGAAGCAGGGAGAAGACTTCTTTATGTCGGTCACTCACACATATCTGTAAATCATTGACGTTGAGTGAGTGGAAGCATTTTGACTCCGTTTTTGCTAACCGAATCCTTTGAGTTCTGACATAACTGTACCAGCTGTAACAGTTCTTGCACGTCCGTTCTCAAGACAAGACTTCCCCTGTTGAAAATTATGATCTATTATCTCTCTTCTAATACATATTCATTTCTAACTTCTCCGAAGTTCATTCAAAGCGTCGACCTACCATGAAAAGAAAACAAACTTGAGAGTAGACTTCACGGTTATTCCCTCTTCTGATATATTATTCACACCAAACTCATACATTTGAGAAGTACTGCCTGCTTTTCTACTACTCAAAAGCCGGAGAGTTATCCGAGCCGCTCCTCCTAGAACAATATCTATTTTATTGTGACAGAGTAATTAAATAAGTGTTCTATTAAAAAAGACCTGTGAATGTTTTTATCATTGGAATTCTGGCTCAATCATGAATCGCGGCTGCGATGAGCACGGGGAGAATTAACTTCTGAATACATGGTGCGGCAAAAGTATTGTTGTGGAAGGCTTAACATATGCTATTTCATACTACTGTCCCCATTCCACAAAAACATCTCAGAGAAAGCTCCGGATCAACTCAAAGATGAGTACTTGCATCGCAGTATTGAAGCTCTCCCGTCTTGTCTGTTGACGACTAGCAAAATTAGGGATAAATGGATTGAAAACATTTGTGTCTTGGTTGTACGTTGTGCTCAGGATTCTAGGCAGCAGAACGGCCACACTTGGTCTTCCATCTAATTTCGGTTTTTCATATAAGTTATGTGTCACAAAAGACGGTCAATACTTTTGCCGCACCCTGTACAACCAGTCCGCAGCGTTAATCAGAATGAGCGAGATGGTCCGGCCGGAGTAGGACAACAACAGTGGTGCCTCAACTGCTCCCTAACTCCACGACGTCCTTAAATATTTGCCCGGTTTGCCTGGCAGCTCTTCCATGTTAAAAAAAACGGGAACAGAAGGAGAAAAACGACTGAACAGACGTATCTGAGAAAACAAGAATTTATGTGAACGAAAAAAAAAACAGCGGTACAATCGTGATATATTTGTGAAAACGTGGATATATTGAGTTGAGAAATCACCTTGACCACCTTCATCACCCTGACTCCCGTTGATCTTCGGGTATACCGAGCGAGTGCCAGCAATCCTTCCATGTTCCTCTCGCGCGAGCCAGATTTGTTCACTGGATAGTGTCCGTTCGAGAGACACGGAAAGCATCTATTCTTGAAGGACTTTGTGAAGAAATCTGACTTTAGGTGGTATTTCTGTCGTGCACTTAACCTCCCGTGGAGTCCAGTCGCTGACGGCTCTTGTCCAACGGTTGTCGATAAAACACGTGTCCGGCCCGCTTAATCTTACTCAACTTGGCGTAAACGTGGTTTTTTAAGCCCAAATGAGCGATGCTTGAACGAATTCACAGGCCATGTTGTGGGTAACTTTGCTGAGACAACATTTACAGCAAACAATAGCAAGTTTTTCACAAGATCTTTTCAAGATGAAGAGAAGATAATTCAGGGACGAATTTCAACCATTTCCATTCTACCTTTATAGTAGTGTAGACCTTACCCACGAACATACCGAAAGCGGAGCTCATAGGAGTGCAAATGAAGTGAGTGACGTAGACAGTCCCTATGAACCATAATTCAAGGAAATCACCCCTGCAATCATTTTTAAAAGAATTTTGCCTAGTAAGCTGTGGCTGAACGAGTTTGCAAAAGCCACTTTTCACCAGCAGAATTGGGAGTGTTCCATGGTTCAAAACATTAACCATATTTGCCATTACTGCTGAATAACAGTCCTGAACTTGCAAAAATAGCAAAAACGGCGCGTTACATAGAACACCTGTTTTGACCATGGTAACCATTTGGTGGTCCGATCCAGGATGAGCGCAGGGTAGCTGAGACTTAGCAGTGAAATATCATACATGGGTGGTCAGAGTCTTCTAGAGCATAACCCAGAAAATTTCGGGAGAAAGGGAGCCGTGGCCGACTCCGTGTCACCAGCAATTTGACCTGGGGAATTCCTGAGGCCTGTGTAGGCAAAGGATGAGGAAATTTGGGGAACCAGCGACTGTCGACGGTAGAGATGGCTCAAACGAGGACACCCTCAACATGACATGTGAATTCGCTCAGTCTTACCTAATTGGTGCTTTGAAAAAAGCCACGCGCCAATAATTCGTGCACCCTCTGTACGTCCTTGTAAGCTCACCAGACCGCTCGTTTCCTCCTGCTAAGCTCTGGAGCGAAGTCGTTCATCGTATGTTGACTTCCCGTCCTAGGTATACTTAGCTGGAGCATTCAGATATGGTCATTCTGTTGAGCGAGAATGGGGCATCTGGGAACCATCCGTTCTTTCGTCAGATTCTGCAGGAGGCCAATCTTTCCACAAGCGTCGTCGAAGTCGGCTAGCATCTGTCCCGCTTCGCTGATGGTTGACGTTATAAGGATGATGTTGTCAGCGAAGCGAAAATGGTTGAGTCGCCGGCCACCAACTTGCATTCCCATCCCATCCCAGTTTCTGCATGAAGTCTTTGAGAGTGGTGCTGAATAGTCTTGGCGATACGGCATCGCCTTGCCGAACCCCTTTCTTGATGTCGATGGTGATGTCGTCGTAGAATGGAGGAATTTCGGTCGTGAAGTTACTGTAGAGCTCACGAAATACCTTGATGTATTGAGTAGGTACGTCCTGGTTGGCCAGGACTTCCAAGACCGCTTCTGTCTCAACAGAGTCAAAGGCGTTTTTCAAATCGATGAATGTGAGACAAAGGGGCATGTTATACTCTCGCGACACTTCGATGAATCTAGTGACTGTGTATATGTGATCATCGTACTGAATCCTTTTCGAAACTCTGCCTGCTCGTATGGCTTTCCTTCATCTAGTGTCCCTTCGATCCTGTTTAGGATTGCTGGCGTGAAAAGCTGTAGACGACGGACGGTAGGCACATGGGGACGATAACTGCCAATGTCCTGCGGGTCTTCCTTCTTGTACAGCAACACGGTCCTGCTGGTCTTCCATTGGTTAGGTACCTTGCATTCCGACAGGTACCCCGTGAAAAGCCTAGCTAAGGTGATGATAAGAACTGGCGGTAGGCCCTTCAGATGTTCCAGTCGGATCCTGTCGGGCCCGGTGCTGCACAATTCTTCACCGACTTGATGGCATGTCGGATTCCGGAAGAGAGAAGCGATGGGACAACATATCCATCTTCCTAAGATGACATTGAGGGAAATGCACGTGGCTATCGAAGAGATCCGAGTAGAATCGTAGATAACATTCTCCATTGCCCGTCTTGATGAAGAATTTGTTCCATCCGGACACCGTAGGGCGGTCATCTTGGTATAGCGATTGGCGAGGTCTTGGCAGGCGCTGCGAATGCTTTTCCCTGCCTCTGCGGCTTTGGCCAACACTGCTGCTCTCTCCTTGAGGTCCTCTTTCATCGCTTATCTGCACCGCTTTCCGGGTTCGGATGTTAGCTGGTAGTTGCTTACGGCTCTCGCGGCTCCAGGGTGGCGTATAAGCTCGAGGGTTTCGTAGGACAGTCGTCTCTTAGTGGTTTTTTAACCCTCGGCGCTTTTTGCGCTGTTGCGGAGATGCTGAAAAAGCCGAACCTACTCTTGGTCCATGTTGTCGACAACCGCATATTCCCAAAACCCGGCTAACAAAGTGAAGAGATCCCAATTGATGTCGGGTTTGGGACTCCTCCTCTTGGACTTCGCCGCTTTCTCCCCTTTGCGTGAGAAGAGGAATCTTGCACGAAGGAGGCGATGGCCTGATCCGATGTAGAACTTCGGTACAACACCGACGTCGTTCATGCAGAACGTTCGATTGACGATGGTATGATCGATTTCATTATGGTGCCTCCAGCGGGTGACTCCCACGTTCAGCGTAGGGATGGCTTCTGAAATTGTGAGTTACCATGGATAGTCTTCGTCGTCATGATGAACTCAGACAGCCTCTCTCCCCATTCGTTCCATTGTAGGCCGTGGGTACCGATGTGAAGTTCCTCAGGCGTTCTCCTAGGGCCAATCGTGGCGTTGAAGTCGCCAATGATGACCTTGTGGAATGTTTGGTCTTCCTTGTAGAACTTCGCCACGTCCATATAGAAGGCCTCAATCTCCTCTTCGTCGTAGCTGGACAAGACCGGTATTGATCCACATCTTCTCAGCCGCAGACGTCCGATTCGGGTTGTTAGTTGTTCGAATGAATCGATGTTCATGATCAAGTTCGTGTTGACGAGGACACCGACTCCACCAACTCCTGTACTTGTTCCAAAGAACAGTTCTTGTCCAGTGTCGAAGCTGACATGGCCAGTGGCCGGTGTCTCCTCGTCTCGGTTAGTCCCAGTCCGATGACGTCGTACCTGATCTTCCTGGCCTACATAATTAAATCCTCGATGGAAGCCTCCGAAGCAAGCGTGCGTGCGTTGAAGGTACAGATCGTCACTGTAACCCTTCTGGATTAAGGCAGCCTAGATAACCCCTGGACCTCGTCCTCACTGGCGCTACCGTACCAGTGACTCTTCCGAGATCAGGAGAACACTCTCGATTATTGCTGTGTCGAGCCTCAGAAACATATAACCCCACAGGAAATAGCTTGCTGTGCTTTATTTCCCCGTGGGGAGATGGGGTAAGACTTCGTCGGGAAGTTAGCTGGGCCTCCCGAGAGTGGACGATGGGGCTTATTTGCTGGAGGCGACTCCGAACCGCCTCCCATGTATGCGTTGGTATTCAAAGGAGTATTCGAATTATTCGAAAAGTCGAAATGTTCGATTATTCGAAAAGTTGAAATTTTCGATTATTGTGGCGGGTCTGTGGTTGCCCCCTATACAAGGTTGGTGTGAGAGCCCTGCCGTACCATGTTGCACCGACTTGATCTTAACTATGTCCAGGGCTCTTCACCATTGAGGCTTCCACCCCTGGGAGGACCCGGCGTTTTGCACCAGGCTCGCACCTACTCAGAACCCCAAAACAACTTGTCGACAAGCATTTGGCGAGCAAGTATCTGATCGCATCTGAAACTTGCTTTTCCAAAAACTTGTCGACAACATGGTTTTGCACTTCCTTGAACTGAAGACTAAAGACAGGGTGAGAGCATTGCCCACCAGACTGTTGCAGACAACGTCCTGAAAGAGGAGTTAAAAAGCACATTGAAACATTCCATGAATTGCTCTTTAAGAAAACCAAGAATCTGTTCATAGTTCAGACACGCAAATGAGATGGGACTTCGCTTTTAACGTACATCACCGGAAGTGTTAGTTTGAAAACGTGCATTTCTATATCTTCGCACACGACAAGACTGTTTTACCTACTTTCTGTGGATTAATACGTCGCAAAATCAATTCTGAAACAGTGGCATCCATTTATTCGAATAATCCGAAATTTCCTTTAATCAAATGCTTGTATTATTCGAAAAGTTAAAATATTCTATTATTCGAATGTTCGAATTATTCGAAGAAACTAGAATATCCGATCACTCGAATATTCGAAAGAAGAAATTCGAATACCAATGTATACTCCCTTGTACCACCCGGTCAATTGAATGCAGGGCTTTTGGTCGGATAGGTGTGTAGGATACAATCTGCAAACACGCAAGCACATCCACGCACACATGCATGAACATACCACGCGCTGACAGAAGGTATAGATCGTTCCGACACTGCAGAGACAGGGAGTCCATCCACTAAATCCACTCGCGTTTCAGGGCAGGCACAAGGTCGCGTTTGGTCCGCGATTAGCCCTCTATCCGCCACCTGGGGACGCGCCACGTAGCCTCGCGACTAACCGGCTGGGATCCCTCGTGTGAAGGAGATCCGTGGGAGTTGAGAAATCGCAATGGAAAATGTTGTTTTACTCAGCAACTTTCGCAGGATGATTAGGAGTATGACTGGCTTCTATACTGAACATCACATTTACTGTCTATCCGAAAATAATTGGCGGATGAAGCGCGTGGCGGAACATACATGACCCTCTCACTCAGAGCATGCTTTCACCGCACTTGAAACCAATCGTGCTTCTGCGATCGCGGCGCGATTGAACTCCGCACGGAATTCATACATTTTTTCAAGAAGGAGCAATGGATGCAATGATCATTGGTGCTTCCTTTACGTTACATTGGTCTTCTTTTTTTCGAATGAGAATTCGCTTTTTCCAGAGAATAAAGTGGGAAACGTTTTAGTGAGAGGAAGGAATGCACTCACTCGCATACGTGTATTCGTTCCCTACTACAGTTGGTAGATCGGCGATGACACATCTCGGATCTGCTCCTGTTCCTATCATCACTATTGATTTCCGCCCAAGCAAGGATTTTATACGGTCGAAAATTAAAGAGTGAGCACGGCCTGCAGTTGTTGTTTCTCCTTCGAGTTGTGGAGGAAGTGAAGCGTTCTAAGTAGAGACAAAATTTGCATCTCGAAAGAAACAAAAAAGACAAAGGTTGCTTCTTACAGGTTGTTCCAGGGTTGTGCGTACACTGTTCATGCAATAATAACTCGATTTTTTTTTCTCTCAGAAAACATTCAGCTTTTTTAAAACTATACAGCTCGGCGTTAGCAATGCCTTTCTATGATGCCGTAGATCAGATCAACAAAATCACAACACGGTGCAGTTTATTTCAGTTGCGGTCGTTTGTTCAAAAACCGAACCACCCCACAAGCCGGCGCTAAACGTACCGCTCACATCGTTACTATTACTGATATTTGCCAACGTTTTCTACGGCATTACAGAAAAGTAGTGGAAAAATCATCCTTTCCATTTCGAATCCTCTTGAACCTTTCCTGAAGTTCAATGGCGACCCACTTGGCAAGAATGTGTGTTTGTTATTAAATTTTACGGGTTAACATCTTGCTTCGTGAGACATTTTCTGAACGGGTGAGCCAGGTATGTTTGGCAAAGAGAGGATATGTTGGCGACTCATATCCGAGGTGTTTATCAACAAAAAAAAAGGGCAAATATTAGGCTGTAAAATTATAAATGCGCGCACACTTTTTCGTCTCTATCAGTATGTTATTGAAGACATATGCTCAACTTTCAAGAGCAGCTTGAAGAGCAATTTTTTGCGAAATCATTGGTATATAACTCGATTGGCAAAACACAATTTTTGATCTAATAAGAAAATGAAAGACTGCCAACTGGAGTGCTGTGTTGTGGTGGAAACCCACATGAAACAAATTTTTCTATGCAGTACCTTGAATAACAAGTTTCCTGAAACAAGTTTAGTACCGACTAGTAGAGGGGCATATTATGAAGGCATCTGCGAAAAATCGCTGCTATGGTAAAATATGAGAGGAGTGATCTGATAGAGGGGGCTAGATTCCATACAGACCGTTACCACATATCTCTGTCTGCAACACTTGGGTCACGTAAGCCAGTCACTCCATCATCATCTTCTCAGAACAACGACTACCAAAAAACTGCTACAACCTGGCCCATGCGAGGGCTAGGGAAAATATCCAACAAAACCTGGAGAAATAAGTTGGGAAGTCCTGCCTTAGCCGCCACGTAGCCGCAACTACCCACACGGCCAGACCACAACTTAGTTCTGGCTAAGAAGGTTTTCTCGCAAGGAAAAAATACAAAGGCTGCAAGAAAAGTGGGGGTTTGGGAAAGCGCCCGTTCCGTCTCAGAGTACAGTGACTTCTCAAAGAAGGAACCTCATTTCTTGCATGGAGGATGAGGAAGGGTAAATGAGAGTAAATGAACATGCAACTTCGATTGGGGCGTTCTGCTGTCGTTTTTTAGAGTAAATTTTGTTCCGCTTGAAAACAAACCCGCATTCATAGTTTTACACCCTAATACATATGTTGGTGACATATTTTCTGGCTGTGAAACATATACGACGCTTCGGTTTTTGAGCCAATACATTGGTTCGATAACTCATGTTTAAAGTCTCCAAAAGCGAGACGCAGTTTAGAAGTAAAGAGGTGATGAATCAAACTCCCACCGTATTACCCATCTACGGTCAGACTTTTGCGCGAGAGTGCGCAGTCAGCGGGATACCGCGGATCCCGGCAATACCTGGGAAGTTCGTCCCACTAGGCAAGGAATCGACGTTTGTCATCGGTTCAGTTGTTTGGGAAAGTATACTCTGGATCTAAAAACTTTTTGGGTCCGACCGCCAAGTGTAAACTATGAAAGTTGTGGTCTGATGGAATGTTGAAGGTCACTCGTAGCAATGGGAAGCAATAGGACAATAAGAAAACGTGTTAAAATGTCACGTACAGTCTAAGGTGTAAGGTTTATATGGCGGCACATTCGGTGGCATATTATTTTGGCAACACATTCGGAGGAGTTCGTTTGTCTAGGTAGGGGGGAAACCCGTATGCTGTCAAACAAGCTTCTCCAACCGGGTCGCCATCAAACTCTAGAGCACATTAACATCATTCTGAGCACCTTAAAGTCTGTGGTATGTGATCTTCTCTCAATCTAGCTCTTATACCTACTTAGTTCACAGTGTAAAAATCATTCTGAGACAACCTGTATGTATTCTATCAAGCCTTACATTTACAAGTGGTAAAATATGGTTGTTTACGTAGTCCGCATGAACTCTTGTTAATAACTCCACTTTCTCACCTAGAAAATGTACAAATTATCTGTTACTATGGAACACACTTATGTTATGTTCTATCTATAGTATTGAGTGGCCCGACAGTGCAACTGAAAAGATAACGATATATGAAAATGTTTCTCTTTTTTTTTCAGGATTCATGAACTTGGTGTCAATTGCTGGTCATCAACTGTAAGAACTGGAATGGTGCAGGCTCGACGGCTCGACGACTTTGCACGCTCTTATGATCACCTCGCAAAAATCCATTGATTTTGAGGTTGTTGTGGGAGAATCAATGGACTGTTGCCGGGGAAGATTACAGGATGCGGCAAAAGTATTGACCGCCTTTTGTGACACATAAATTATATAGAAAATCCAAATTGGATGGAAGACCAAGTGCGACCGTTCTGCTGCAAAGGATGCTGAGAACAATGTAAAACCAAGACACACATGTATTCAATCCATTTTATCCCCAATTTTGCCCGTCGTCAACAGACAAGACGGGAGAAGGCTTTACTACAGCGATGAAAGTAGTCATCTTTGACTTGATCCAGAGTTTTTTCTGAGATGTTTTTTTGGAATGGGAACAGTGCTAAGAAATAGCATATGTTAGGCCTTCCACAAATCCACTAACGAAAAGCAACAGCTACTCTGGCTTAATATGCTATGGTTTAACTTTGCTTACGTATTTGTCAATGGCTCAGAGGAGCTTCATATCATTTCCTTTGGTTCTAGCGCCAAAATCACCGCATGGCCGAGAAACGATATTCGGCAGAAGTGCACTTTCCGTAGGATCGATAATATGTTTAGAAGTGGGCCGTTCCTCTCTTGAGAAGATTTTTCTGCAGCTTACAACGTAAAGACAATGAAGGGGTTTTGCGCAAGAAATCATTCATGAGCTCTCAGTTCCAAATTAGCGACCACCGTACTCCTTCAGTTTCGAACAGTTGGGTGGTACCACATGAGCGCTTTGGAGGAGCAGGCATGTGCTACACCGAACCACAGCATGGGCTTGCCTGTGGATTGTTCGGAAGAAACAAAGGATGAAATCGACAACGGTTCCTACGGCGCATCACTTACGTCTTCCCTTGTGTTTTTCTTTGAGCTACTCTCGAGAATGGAGATAAAGTTGACTGTGCATAGTCTCACGTTGTTCGCTATTTTGTTTTCTGTATGTTACGTAGAAACTCGTCACATCTATGCCAAATACTGAGGTTTCCATGGGCCATTCCAAGCGGACAATACTTTTGCCGCACCCTGTACATGAGATACGTTCCCCACCTGCGTTGCGGCGGCCACGAGTGGCTAGAGCATAGATAGGAGGATGGCGGGTGGAGGCAGTACAGGGACCCGTTAGTAATCAAATCAGAGAGCTAGAGGGCTCACGGTGCGCGGGAAGCTCTGGTCCTCGGTGGGGAACGTATCCCATGCAACCGGTAGAGACGTAATGTAGCAATCAATACATCCATTATACGACGGAGTGTTGAACTACCGAATTCGATTCCTTCGCAAACCCATTGGAGGGTGAAAGAATCTCTATTAGAAACTCATGACCAAAAATAATGGTCGTTTCGAAGAGGCCTTTGTACCTAGCTTCTGTTCGCATGAATGTGGAATGAGCATGGGGAATAGAGCACCCAAGCAAACACGGATACGCCACCCATTTCTGAGTATTACTTGGGATGAAAAACCACACCTACATTCATTTGGTTCCTGTGGCCACAGAAGCTTCTTTTCTTCAAACTTCCATATGAGTGGGTTAAGAAGCATGATGTCCTTACAATAAGCTTTCGTAGAATCATTGAGAGAGATATAGAATAAATGAATTGTACCTGACACAGAGAGAGTAGGATAACTTGCGCTTTTGGCTTTAATTGGTAATTGGGTGCAGGTAGAAGGCCTGGGCGTACACGTCGGAATGTTATTCGTTTCCTTATGACAGCCCATATAAATGCTCCACAAAGAGCAAGAAATAGAATCGCAATTGGGATGCCCATGGCAACGAACATTGGATCGTCTGCATAAATGTCTGGAATAATCATTGTTCGAGGTATTAATGCATATAATAAAGTGAACAAGTTGCTGAAATACCTTCCTCTGTACTGTTGCTTGTTGTTGTGCCTATTGTTGATTGTAGATTTCGAGGCCCTTCTGTGACTTTTGTGGCTGTGAGTTCTACTATCTTATCTTCCTCTGCCACTACTTCTAATAACCCACTAAGTTTTTCTCCAAGGACAAGATTGGGGTTTTCGGTGATAACAACTTGTGGCGATCCAACGGATCGGAAGTATTGAATTGAAGGCAGCTCGAAAAACACCAACTTCAAATTGCCTTGTACACGTAATATGGGACCTGCA
Source organism: Ancylostoma caninum (assembly GCA_037903475.1). NCBI lineage: Eukaryota > Metazoa > Nematoda > Chromadorea > Rhabditida > Ancylostomatidae > Ancylostoma > Ancylostoma caninum. The sequence goes on along the minus strand of JBAJFG010000415.1, from coordinate 354,590 downwards.
AGAAATGGGCTGTTTGGCTCAAAGAGTAGGCTGTGTAAAGTATTTGGTACAAGAATTAATAAAAAAAATTGACTATTTGTGGCTATAGCAGTGCTACGGACTTCATCAATGCCTGTTTCACTAAAAAGTTCAGTGCTTGCTCGAGAGAAATCTTCACAGAAGAAATATCTTGCTCGGATGAAAGAACTAGAATTGCAGAATTTTACAAGAATCTCCTTCAAATTTCTGATAGCACAAAAAAACAGTTGTTTAAAACAATTGGGATCCTTGTGTTTTCTTTTCAGGAATACTTTTTGGAAGTGCACTACTCTTGCCAAGTTCTTGTATTCATAAGAGTGATAATTCTCAGTACAATTCGTGAACATTGCTCGAGCAAACTTGCGGAAGGATGGCAGCAGAAAATTTGAGGGACGGGCAGTTCACCTCTCTCATTCAGTTCACTGCTTTTCTTCGCCATGCATACTGAAGCAGTCCAGTAGTTACAGCCACATGTCATTTTGGCTGCAATTCCTAGAAGAGGCTGGGTTGGGATGCTGTCTCTGTGCTGTTGCGTTACTGTTTTGCTTCTCCGATCTCTACGATCTCCCTACTAAAAGGGAATAGCGAACAAGTAGCGACCTAATAGCAAGCGAACAGCACTCAGATAGCACCCCAACTTTGACCCGGTTTGGGAATTTGAGCAAGAATAACATGCGGCTCCAAATGCTAGAATGCCTGATTGGCTGTATGAGGCAGTGCCCTCTCTCATCCCTTCTAAATCAAAATAAAACTTTACAGATGGATCACAGCAAAAGGTACTGACAATGAGTAAGCTGCGGTTCCTCGGCATTTTATTATTCCTGCCTTTCTTGACTCTGTATAAACGATGACGTTCAAACCACGACGTCAACGACTTAGCTTATTTTTTGGAACCCCTTTGCTTACGGTTTTTCCACGTACTTATTCTAATGAAAATTTGTTGAAAATACCTTGCACATTATGACGAATTTGCTTCAATTTTGGCAAAAATTCAAATACTGTGAAATCAGTGGCTTCAATTATTAGTGGCCCGTTCAGGAGTGAAATTTCTTCTAGAGGAGAAAGATCGGTGATGTTGCCTAAAATATCTGAACAGTAGGTGAGCAAGTGGAAGTGCGCCGTACTCTCACATAGTGGGGAAAAGAAGAAGAGTTTGACAGCGATGCCAAGATTCGCATTGAGAATTATCTCATGTAGACAAGTAGAGGTTAATCACGTTCCTGAATGAACAAACGCTGACGGGTATTCCTTGCTTTTTACTAAACTTAGCATACTCCGAACCTGCTCTGTTGGAAAAGAAATTAAATCTTAGATCACTTCTGGCTCTAGGAATGACTAGTTTGTTGTTATTTCCTCTGGTGATGGATTTCCGCATGACATAGATGGAGTTCGGTTCCAGACCACATCTCCCGGAAATGATGTGGTCAAACTTTTTCTCCTTATAGTAAGAGTTTCCAATGAAAATTTGGCATTCCTGCACATAGAATTTGGATGCTCGGGGTATACGAAACCAATTTCTCTGATCATTAGTTTACTCGTGAAGCTGATAGATGGCAATATGTTGTCGAATATGACGGTGCATATAATTGTTAATTGTTGCTTGTATTTAGGAAGAAAAATAAATTCGAATGAAAAATGAAAAATGGCGAGAAACTTTTCCGACAACCTAATATATCATCTTGTTCAGCACGTAGGGTTATCCCCGGAAATGTTGCACATTTCGATTTTTGCCTTAATTTACAGATGTATCTGTCCACTTCAGGCGTAAAATGGAGTTGGGAGGGGGGAGGGGGCACTTTGTTTTGGTCGATAATATGACCTTTCCTACACTTTTGACTTGCTTGCAAGGTAAAATGGAGTTAGGGGGGGGGGGCACTTGGTATAAGTCGATAATATGACCTGTCCTTCACGTTCTGACTTGTTAGTTGACACGTCCAGAACGCTCTGACTTACTAGCTCTCCTAACGTACAAGAGTTACCTAAAATGTAAACAAGTCAGAACTTGTAGGACAGGTCATACTATTGATCAGTACAAAGCGGCTCCCCCCAATTCTATTTTACCCTTGCTTGCATTCTAGGTACAGAGAACTCCAAACGGACGCGGACAAGAGTCAGGACCGCGGCGCGGCTCCCTTGGGCAGAGTCACGGGAGCTCAGCATAGTGTGCGCCTGCGTCTCTGCCCAAGAAAGCCGCGCCGCGGTCTCGACTCTTGTCTACGTACGTTTGGAGTTTCCTATAACTGTTGTATGTTAGGAGAGCTAACAAGTCAGAGCAATCTGAATGTGTCAGCTAACAAGTCAATACGTGTAGGGTAGGTCATATTATCGACTTATGATAGGTGACCCTCCTCCCCCCCCCCAACCTCCATTTTCCCCATTTCACTCATGTTCAGAAATGTCAATTTCTTTTGATGACCGACAGTTGTTTTCACCACAGTGGGAATGAATGTGATATGCCTATGATTACAGTTCCGTATAGTTGCATTTATAGTGCATAGGAGTCAGAGTTGGTCGGATGACAAAACATACGCATTGTTCGTTGTTACTTGATAATTGACACGTATCTTTCGTTATAAGATCGGATCGGACTCCGATGAAGTATTACTACAGCTTATAGAAGGAAAGAGATCGATAGGATGCTCTTATAACGAGGAGGAGAAACGAGGGGGAAGAATGACACAGATGAGGGTTGAGCTAGCACGTATGTAGGGAAAGATCATAAGAAACGGATTCATGCCTACGTAATAGGTTTGCCGCCGCCAAGTAGTGGGGCAAATGTCGCACCAATATAAGGCTAGCGGGTGAAAAGGGAGTTGGGGGGGCCACCTTATAAAACGTCATAGGCTTCACCTTGTAAGCCTAAGTAAAAGCACTAGCCTAAGCCTAAGCCCAAGCCTAAGCTAAGCCTATACCTAATCTCATGCTTAAGCATGGGTTTAAGCCTAAGCCTAAGGCTTAGGCTTAGGCTTCACAGGAGTGGCTCCCCCCAACTCCCTTTTCACCGGCTAGCGAAGCGAGCGTTCGGTGTTAGCCGGACGATCGGGCTGGTGTTGATCATCCGCCCTCAGTGCTACGATCGAAGCAACAGCAGATCCTGGACAGGACTTTCCTTCGGTGAAAAGGGAGTTGGGGGGAGCCACTCCTGTGAAGCCTAAGCCTAAGCCTTAGGCTTAGGCTTAAACCCATGCTTAAGCATGAGATTAGGTATAGGCTTAGCTTAGGCTTAGGCTTAGGCTTAGGCTAGTGCTTTTACTTAGGCTTACAAGGTGAAGCCTATGACCTTTTATAGGGTGGCGCCCCCCCCCCCAACTCCCTTTTCACCCTTTCCTTTCAACCTGATGTGTTCACGCAGTAGGGACATGGGACACGAATATGTTCTCGTGGTCAGGTCTGGCACCAGTTCAAGAGAAATCAGCAGGATATCCTTAGCTCAAAATTCGGCTATGCAACGCACCTGTTGTGTTTTGGAATACAAGTCCACCAGACACAATAGTAGTACATCCATATAGAGCCGCTAGCATTCCTTGATTCACAACTCCTCCTATGCATCCTTAACCGATAAAGTGTAAGCTGCTGAAGTGATCAGCACGCATGACGAGTACAAGAGCAGGCAATGAATGCATAGGGGACGAAGCGACATTGGAGCTTCTTGGTGCGAAAACCTACTTTCTGCCATGTTGGAGTTGGAATGAGAAGTAACGTTGAGGAAATGTTGTTGAAGATCTGGAGGTAAACAATACTATCTCGCTCATGTTCCCATTCATTCATTTATTATTAGGTTGGTGCAAAAATAATGCGCGTTTTTGGTTGCTTCATCTTCGGTGTAGAAAACTCCCGGGATTTCTTTTCACCGCTAAAGTATATGGTTTTATAGCAAATTTTATGGCCTTTCCAAATATCCTATGCATTCTGAAGGAAATTCACGTTTTCAGTTAATTTTTAGTTCTGGAACGAATGACGCTGAAGCAAATTTTTTGCCAAGCTCACTTCAGCGAGCTAAAACTCGGCGGCATCACAGCAGGAACCACTCGGAATAACGCCGTACTTCCGACGAAGGGAGTGTGAGCAAATGAATACCGCGAAGCTGCTTCGGAGTTTTTCGACGTGGTGTATCTTGCTGCGAAAGCAAAGAATGTCGCATAGGTCTTCCTGGGGTTTGCGACCCCCAACTGATGGCAATAATTGAAGAGCACCCATTCAAAACAACATATATGGTTTCGCAGAACTTCGCCGATAACTGCTGTCAGACAATTCCTCTCTTTAATAAGAATGGGAGGATGAAAAAGCTCGACGAGTTGATGTCGCGCATACTGAACGAGTACCAGATTGATCCTCGTTGACAGGTCTGCTTCGCGCCTTTGTAGTGGAAGAATTAAGACCAAACACTTGGTCGCTTAGTGAAACAGTGTGAAGTACAGACCTTCTGTGACAAAATGAAGTGCTGCTCAACAGTTGCACGAGGAAGAAGCACCGAAACACTGTCAGAAACGAAAGCAACACCAAATTAAGGTCACGCAGAACTTGTGGTGAATTGCTGCAGAAATAGCCCACTACGGCCCATTTGGTCTTTCTCACCTGAGAAGTACTTCCAATATGTAAATGAAATAAATAGGAAACTCTACTGTGTGAGCCCAGCGTTGCTTAATAATATGGATTCTACACCTATACACAACACCGTCGAGCTATATCTGGCACACCAAAGCCCCTACAGGCTGGAACAATCAGGCTAGGAAGCTCCGCCTCATATATCATAATCAGCAATCCTTTCGCTCAGCGACTACCACTTTCCAGAGAATTTGGATGACTTCTTCCGGAAGAATTTTTTCGAAGACTAAAGGATACCAAAACTGCCCTCCGGAAATTCGTCGGCGCTGAAAGGCCCAACTCGAATTGTATGGTAATCGGAGAACATCTACCTTACTGCCAAGGATTTGCGGATTGCAATAGTTCTAAGCCGTTTTAAAAAGATAGATTTTGAAATGAGTTATGGGGTTCGGAATCGAAGGCATGAAAACGCGCATTATTTTTGCACCAACCTAGTACATTGTAATAGTTTACAATGCGACCCTTCGAAAGAAGGTACATATATAGTCATGAGGACTTACTGGGATACATAACTAGAACACATCTCAACAGTAAAAAAAAATACGCAAAGCGTCGAAGCACGGAACTACAACAATGTATGCATAGGAGAAAAACCGTTCTAATAATTCGAATCCAAAAAAAAATCTGAACATACAAATAGATGAGAAAAACCCACAATGTTTCTTCCATATCTTGGAAACAAACATCCTTGGCGAGAAACCCGGCTCAAAATTGCAGTCCCCGCAGAGATCACCACTGAAATTCGCTGAGAACTCTCTCTAAAAATTTTAGAAAAACGGTACCATGAGGTCAGAAACAGTCCTTGGAAACCCATAATCCCCGCTAAATCAGGGTGCGCATGAGAATTTGCGTGGGTACGTAAATTTGCGACGTTCAGCATAGCGCGACGGGTAGACGCGATGGCTTGGCTATCCGTCAAGTCGCGCGTGTTGTCGCCGACACGACACCATCGCGTCGCCAAGAAGTGTAAGCACTTCCAAATGCAGTACGCAAGTCTTTTGCTCAGAGATTTTCAGCTGCCATGAGTTCACATAAACGACTAAGATTCGTACCATTTGCAGGGTTTCGTGGCGGGACCCATTGCGGAACACCCATGGACACACATGGGATACCGCCATCATTTTCTATGTTGTTCGCGTGTTTCACGTTATTTCGTCGTTGTCGATGAGTTCATCGTCCCTTAGGGACCCCGATGTACCGCGAAATTTCCAACCCAAAAATTTCCGTGCGTGCTGCCTTTAAACATAGGCCGCGGCGCGTCAAAACCGTGAAAACCCCTTTACGAATTTTCAGACTACTGGAGCTATAGGTGGGATTCAAGCCTGAGAGTGGAATAAAATGTTACCCTTATATGTAACGACTGCAGCATCAAGGGTATCCACCAATTTTATCTTTTCTCAAAAAAATTTGAATACGTTATCATCGAGCTTGTGACAGCTGAGGGCATTTGTGTTCGGCTGCAAATCAGCTTAGCTTAATTAGATGTTCTTCGTGATTTTGGGAACAGTTTCACCTCAGATACTCCTGTGCGCTCACCATTTGGGCATGTTTTGCTTCCGATAAGGTGCTCTGCTACACAGCGTAGTCGGGACGTATTGTGAACGGAACTTTGCGCTACAGCTAGCTGGCTGGGTACATCAGTGCACTGATAAGGTGGCCTTTTATCCAGCTATAATAGAAATTTCGCCATTTGTTTCATCTTTTACTGAGCATAACAAGGCGAGCCTCCCCTATTTTCCCTTTATGCTCGTTGTTTATCGAATTCCACGTCAATATTTGTGAAAAGAAATATTTATTGTTATTGTTTCTGAAGCCTCACCACAAGAAGTCCAGATCCAGCACCGGAAAGTCATTCATGGACACGGAAAGCCATTCCCATGTCCTCAGAAGATTTCCTTATTAATATGCAAGAAAACCAGACTTACAGTTCAGAGACGGAGCAGCGAATTGTTTACTTTACTTCTTCAATTACTGTTTTACCACGTTTTCTTGGCAAATTTCTGGCCTGCTCTTCACTAGGATTTGGATTGCCCCCTTTGGTGCGTAGAAATCAAATAAATCCACGCAGTGGACTCGCTGTTGATCTTGAGTAAGCCTCCATTTCTCATACTTGGGAGTAGCTCTTTGTAATTCAGAGTTTGGACTTTCCATTTAAAATAGTAGATTTTTGCTGTTATTGACGTTCTTCTAATTCCAGGAACACAAAAATTAGATGTAAGTTACGTCGTTGCAATGACATCTAAATATTTTTGAAAATATTTTATACAAGTATGACCGCCTCAGCAACGCCAGCTCCCAAAAATCTTTTTGAAGAACGTCGCCCCAGCACTCATGGAAGATTTATTTTGCTATCAACATTGTAATACCTCCCACTCCCATTTTTCAACGAAAATTTGCGTATTGTTCCAACTTCGTGCACTAATCCAGAACTATTCGTGTGGAAAAGGTGGCGTTCCAGATGGCTTCCATCTACGACAAACTTGTCTCTGATCTTAACCCTCACAACCTTCGATACTTATTTTACTTGGTCACTCCAAATGAAACGACATACAACACCGTGGAAGAAATCCCCAACATTCTTGAGCCGGTAAGAATGCAGGAATTTGCTACTTACACTGTCTATATCAGTGATCACACCATGTTCAGATGGAATCTTGACGGTTATTTCAAGAGGAGAGATTTTTAAATAGATTTAAGTAACTAATTGTTCTGTATCTGATCATTATTCACGAATATTTGCTAAGTTGAGGCTACCACTTGGATGCTCATTCTTGTTGTTCTGGAATTTCTCCTGCTCGACGAAAAGAAGTACGCCTTCAACGACACGGTCACTTCAATTAATGCCGGCATCTTATCCCTTTTAATGAAGTTGGTCGACTACTTACTTTGTTTGATCTGTTTTTTTTTCGAATTATGAAAATAGCATTATCATTATGCATTACGTTATTTTACCGTAATTTTGACGAGTGGGCACTTCAGGATCGGAGGACGCTACCTATCCGCTGCCTTCTATGCACCTCTCTATGATCGCATACACATTATTGACCTTCCTAAGAATTCTCCCTACACCTGGATTTTGTGTTTTTTCACTCAGGATCTTGCGTACTATCTTGGGCACAGAGCTGTTCACGGTGAGATCGCCACAGTTTCTTCTTGGATTTTCTTTTTGAAGGCATCATCATCCTAGGATGGTAATTAATAAAGGAAAATGTCCCCTGAGCCGGAGAATTCCATTCTTGAGAGAAACATTCAGAAATGGTGTTAACTTTTAATGAGAGATTTGATAAAAACATGCATTTCTTGTGTAGATTCGCTATGAAATACATATTTATCGGTAGCATATCCCAAGGAAAATAACGAAATTGCAAGGATCACAACGATAAAGAATTGTTAACAATAATACTACTGTGGGTAAGGGATAGGATAAGGGATGGCGTTCATGGCAGGGAAGAGCAGCGATCGCCCAACGCTGCAAACCAAGAATGGAGGTTCCGGATACCAGCTTTGTTGGTCCGTCAACCCTGCCAGGCCCAACAACTGATCCGATGGAGTCACGGTCTGCGAGGTCGAGGACTAGGTGAGCGATGTACAAATGATGTAAGAGCAAGATTGAATGTGTTGAGAAACACACTTCCCTGAAAAGCAATAACATTCAAGATGCTTCATGCCAGCCATTGACAGAATGAGTACTCACCAATTTTTTACCTCCGGGATTTCTCTCTCAATCATTTGTATGTCCCTATATAGCTAAAACAATTCTTCTTGAAGCAGCCTACCCCTAACCTTATTACGGAATGATCGCGTTGTTGAGGAATTGATGGTGTGACACGAGAAACCATTCCACAACGTGATTACCCTCTGCACAAATGAGCTACTGTGCTTACTTTCTGTCATTGATTTATTCTATCGTTGGTGATATTTATCTTGCTACGAGGAATAAATTGGACCAGGCCAAAATGAGTAACTAACAAAGTTATGAGAATAAAAAAGGAAAGAAAGTGAGGGAAGTAGGATGACGGTGGCAGCTTCGAGAGGGTAAAGATTAGCTGTGTAAAAACATCGAGAATCTTCTGGCGCATTCTTACGAATTCCTATGAAACAACAATTTCCTAAGATTTCCTAGATGACAACAGAGAAGCTTTTTTCTTCTTTTTGTCACACCTCCGGGATTTGCAGTGCTTCTCGTAAAAATCGTTATCGCATCGTCCAATGTGTTCCTTAGGTGGCGACTATGCGTTATAACTGTACCTGTAGCTGATAAGCAGGGAACAACTGTGATAATACGACGTCTGAGCGTCATTTATTCAAAGTAGGCTATCAACAGGACAGCAGAGTGCAAAGAACATAACGACACTGGTCAGATGAAACAAGGGATTAGCCGGGTAAATTTGAAAACTTGGTTGACCCCTCTTCTGAATGTCTCAATCATATTAACTCTGCCCTGCCCGTTTCGCGTCACCAAGGGCCACATCTACAGTGAAGTGTACAACTGCGCCATATCCCGATATCAATGAAAAACGAAACAAAAAACCGAGTCGGTCGCCAATTGAGGCAGAGAAACCGGAAAATCTGCATGTATGTATAAAACCCATCGAAGACTACCACGACTTTCCGACCATTATCGGCATTGCATCACTATTGTGACAATCCCTCAGCTCTTTTTTTGTGGAAGAGATCGCAGTCCCAGCGGTTGTGATACCCTGACAACCCCTCACAAATGAAAGATATTCTCGTCAGGAAAGCAAATTCCGTTGGATTCTGTTCAAATATTGGTGCTAAGCAGCACAAATCTAGCCTTACACCATTTTCAGAAGCTGGCGTCTTCTGGTCATTCCATCAAATGCATCATTCCTCGGAGTACTACAATCTCAGCACTGCACTAAGGCAAGGAGCTGTCCAGGTAGTAACAGTGTTCAGGATTTTCAACATATAAGTACAATACTTGCATTTGTAGTCCAGAGAAATCATGTTATAAGTTTTTATTTATTTCAGGATTTTGCCACACTATTCTTCGACTTACTGCAAGCCGTAGCCATTCCTCCGAATATCTTCGTTGTGCACCGATATTTGAACCTCATCTACCAGTTCTGGTTGCACTCTAATGTATGTAAGCCGTTATAGGAAATGTCAACTGGACGGTACCACGCACACACGCCACCGCCAAATGCTACGCGGTTAGCCTCCGGCAGGGAGCGAGGGGTGATGATGCTTAATATTTAGTGCTGCGACTTTCACAAGTCAATACGCTTGCATCAATGTTTTGAACTGTTTTACCAATTCCAATCAAAGCTTACAGATAAACAGACAATAAGAGTGCCACGCTGGGGGCGGCAAGGCGTGTATGCGTGGGTCCCGACAGCAGGCATTCACTGTAGCAGCATGTTGATTAGTCAGAGGGTACTTTGAAGCCCCATTGTTAGTAATAATACTTCCGTTAACCCCCATAAATTACATAGGTTTCCTGTGCTCCGAATTATAAGAGCATTTAATAGAATTTAATGTGCCGTTCTTCATCCCTCAACCCTTTCACATCCTTTCATTCTTCTTCAGAAAACAGTAGTCGTTTTGGCGGTTTCACCATTGGACAGTTGTCATTCTATGAGGTTGACTAGGTAAATAAATAACCTCTAGTAAAAACATGATTCAGGCAGTCCCTTATTTGGGCCCACTTGAGTACTTCCTCAACACACCATCCAGCCATCGTGTTCATCATGGTAGAAATCCATACTGTATCGACAGAAACTACGGCGGTACCTTGATCATATGGGATAGGTTAGTAATCCTTCAAAGGTACTTCTGCGCACCATGGACGATGGAACCTGAAAGGAGCTCGGAAACAGCTGGTTGCAGGTTGTTTGGCACTTACGAGCCGGAACGCCAGGATGAGGAAATCGCATATGGCTTGGTTACACCTGTCGCTTCATTTAATCAGCTGTGGTGCCAGGTATCCGTACTGACCAATTGGTTGCATTTCATTCAGAAAAAAATGTTTCAATTTTTAGTTTTTTGAATTCAAAGCACTTGGATACGACAAGGGACAGATGAGGGACGAGAATGGAAAGGAAATATTTCCTGGTTTATTAAATAAGGTGAGGAAAATTCGATCACCCATTGCAGCTTCATTTCTGTAGCACTCAACCCATAAATTATAATGTTTATTGAAGGTAAAAGCAGCGCTTTGGCCCCCAGGCTATTTCCCTGGAGTGAAAACGAAGTACTTCTTCATGTGGTTGTACATGGACGACAACACTGAGGGCATCCCGAAGGTGAATTCACTCACGTAATCGCTAACAAAGTCAGTGGCAGAAGTACTGTCCCGCGCGTACGCCACGTGTCCACGTCAGTAGCGCAGAAAAAATTATAGATGTCCGAGTCGTGCAGGTGTGGTGCATCTCCAGGGAAAAGGGTAATTGATGGACTCGCATGTACATTCATGAGTCTTTCTCCGTCCTTTAGCATGAACGTGCACCCACCTGCCCACAATGACAATTAGTTTGAACTTTAATGGACGCTCATGAAGCCGCAACGCTAGCATGCGCGTCGCGGTCACGCTGGTCTACATCTCTGACGGCACCATTCCTACGATAGATGACTTTTTTTTTTGCCTTTTAACAGGATTTCAGATCGAATACCCCGTTGTGCCGTACAACCCTCCTCTAGCCACACCTCTTCGAATCTATCTCCTGCTGCAGTGGGTAATTCTCATCGTGGGCTCGTTACAATTTGATGCACATCGACAGACGCTGTCCTGGCCAGACTTTCTCATGAACCTGGTGTACCTCATTTCGTTCTTACAAATGTTTGGTTACTACTTTGATCACAGGTATTTCTCCAAAATTGTTCAAGGTATAGCCGTATTTTTGCTGGAAATGTCTCCATTTCAGTCCTGTGTCGGTAAGCTTCGACTGCAGCAGATTAGCCTTTGCAACTGCAGTAGGCCTTTTCACATGGGACATACCGTTCGCGATCTACGGCATTGCATCTATAGCCATTGTCTACTTACTTCAATCGACAGGGGATATAATGGCCATTGAGAAACAAAAACAATTATAAATTATAAATACATAAATAAACTGTGCATATGTAAAAAAATAGATATATGTACTTATGAAAAGATCCAAAGGAAAAAGTGTAGGCAAAAAAATAGAGCAGCCAATAGAAGGTTAATAAATGTTCGCCACATTCGTTACTCTACTTCTCAACGGCAGTTAAATTTATGGAGGTGAATGTATGTTCCTGTTGAACAGTAATCTATGGCACCGCCTGTCTGTGTAAGTAGATGAATTATGCAGTATTCCTCAGCTCTCGACTTTTAAAGAAGAATTGGCATATGACAGACAAAAGAAGGAATTTTCGCTTGCTTGTCGAATAGCCTTGAACAGAGGAGGTCGACACTAGAATTGCAACAAACCTTATCTAATGTCCTTATAGGAATTGTGCTCTGTCACTTGACCAAATCCGTTGTCTTTCGAAGATACCCTTGAATGCTCTTGAACGTGGGTAACTGAACTCAAGTCGTGGGCGAAATTTGCTCATTTGCGACTGCATCCATTCCCAGATTTGGATATGGATGTCCACCAAATCTCAAGTGGATAGACAGTGCTTGACGCCACCAGAATGGCACTTACTTTCGTAGACCAATCATCCTTGAGCGCAGAAAAATCTCAAGAACTTGGATGTTACCAAACCTTGGATGGATCACTATTTTGACTCACAGCAAATCGAATGGAAACTATTGGTTTCCTGTGTTGAAGAAGGGAAAGTGCCAGTGACTGAGGAAAAACGTACGTCTCAGATTGGGTTGATGAACTGTTGCCTTCATACAAGTTCTTGTCATGAGATGTTAAAATCTTGCTGAAGAAACTGAGTTCTTCTGTTTGAAGCGAGGAATAAATCCTCAGCTGAAAAAGCAGCAATGCCATGTTGCAAGACGATCGCGGAGAAAAAATTGCAGTGAGTTTCACCGCAGATGTCAATCTTCCATAATATTGCTGATGGAGGAAATGAAATGCGAGTTTTATCTGATCAAATTTCGTTGGTTCTCTTCAAATGAATAAAACGTACATTCATTGTGATTGACAAATGATACGTTCATAGGAAGCACATCAAGACGGCAGAGCAGAGCGACACAGTTTCGGCTGTAAGCGGTCCTGACATGTAAGTCTCAATAGGTACCACCATTCCCTTCCATTTAGACACATTATGAACAACATGTACACTCGTCAAAGCATGTTGGAAATATATCTGCAACCGCTCCAAGTGTGAATAAGGAGGAGCGCGATATATTTATGTGAAGGTAGGAATATATAGCGCAGCGCAAGTATCAGATTACAAATTAACAACAAAATTCCGTAGCAGTGTAGGGACAAATATGTACACGTGCAGAAGATACGTAGATTTAAGAGTCAAAAGACCATGGAACACTTAAGATAGTGAACAGAGGCCTTCAAGAAAATTCCCATAGTCGTGACTGGTCCACAGACGTCCTTACTGCTATGCTACTGGCATGGGTTCAGCTCAATGTAGAGGAAGAGCATGCTGACGATTCTTAGCACTACTATACATTCCCTAAAGGGAGTAAGGAGGCATATCGTAGGATAGTATGTAGGTGGTTAAAAGGAAAAAGGGGAATAATACTATGGTTAAGAGGCTTTTCTTTAGCTCATCAGCTCAGAATCGTCAAAATAAGTACGAATTTCTATGAGCGGCTGTAAGCCGAAGCTAATGAAAACACTGATGAAATTTGGAAAAAAAAACAGAAAAAAAGACTTCTCCAGGATATGACACTCGTGGTTTTATATCAGCATTTTTTTGGGTAAATTTTATCGCTCAACATTGCTTAAAACATGTAATGTCTTGGTCCGAAAGGATTAGTGCCTAGGTTTCGGGGACGAGATGGAAAGGAGGCGGGGTGCAGCTAGTAGCAAAAAAATCGGTGTGACGGAACGGTGCCATTGGTCAATTCAACCAGCTGACCAATAGCAGTGCGGGGTGCTCTACTTCCATTATCAGATGAACTCCCAATGCGTTTCCTTGTTTTCCTGTGCATTTCTTACTCTTTGTACAAGATTCTAAGCGTAAAATGCTTGTGAAGAATTGGCAGAGCATTAGGAACCATGGCTTTCGAAGAAAAAAACAAGCGAATAAGAGATACATCACCATAGAAGTATTAGGTGTTAACATAATTCCTTGCGGTTATTTTCTTCGAATGCACTTTTCTCCAGCTATTTGTTAACTTTTGGATCCAAGTCAATATGGTTCGAAAGCGCTAATCTTCCTCCAGAAGAATATTGTAAGCAGTTTTCTTCTAAGACGACAACTACCTGTATTTTTGCTTGAGTTTTAAGCCTGCAAATTGGAGCAAGGAGTCAATGAAAAACACCGCAACCGACAGCTACCTCTCTTGTCATCTAGTTAAAGCTCGGAAGGCCATCAAAACTGGGAGTGCGTCCTATGATATGTATGGAAGAAACGTTTTGCTTAAAATGACTGGTCATCAGCGATTTTCTAAGCTCAATGAAGACATACATATTTGGTCTCAATGATACCATCCACTTCGACCAAACAGATTTCTTTCAAGAACGGCTGGGAATTGATCCGGAGGAATCGTGAAGTATAGATGGACATTATAATTCTCGAAACCCACAAATAATGGGGGTAATGCTGCTGAAAGAACCCAATCGCAAGGGTCTAGCCATCCTACCCCATGGTACCGTCGCGCGAGACTGACTCTCCAACACTTCCACGGATGATGTTCTTCCGTATTTATATTCTACAGAGCTTACAGGTTCAAACATTATTGGGTGGTTTCTGGTCCATATTGAATACAAGGAGAAAATCGTGTTTTTCCTCAAATTGGCGTTTTTCTTCTTGAGCTTAAAAATCAAGTAATTCAATAGCTGTGTGAAGACGCTTGTTCATTGGATTGTAGAGGAAGGAAAGCACTTTCAGAAGGTATGACACATGTTAGAGAAAAATGATAATGGGGCGGGAAAAATCGCATAAAAAACATAAAATTGGCTTGATTACTATGGAATTTGAAATCCGCGAGTTGATTCCACATTCGAGGAAAGTCTCCCAGGCATGGGCTGAACCTATGACAACGCGTGGGAAATGCAGTGGCGAGTCTCATAGAATGACCAGCATTCTTCTAAACTATCAACTGGAACTAACAAAACAAGAACTCTAACTTAAAGAAAAAAAGCGAGTAAACGAGTGCAGCTATTGAGATGACCCTCGGTGGCAGTTTGAAGGTGGCTATGAACTCCGACACCTCACAGAAGCCTCGAGTATTGAGGTTAATCGGAGCGTGACACCACAACCCGTTTTCCATGCCAATTCCAAATCGATCAATCGTCGTCGCCGGGAACGCGCGATCGTCGCGCAGCTCGCGCATTTCACATGATTCTTCTGCCGCCGCTGGAGCTTCGCTGCCACACGTAATCAGCTGAATGATCAGTCAGTCGTGCACGTTGTCAGGATGTCGTCCAGAAAATCATCATTCGTGATTGCGGTAGGTGCTGTTTTGATTTCTCTTTTACAGTCATCTGATTTCTCGCAAATACTCAACTCTGGGGCAGAATTGATCTTCGAGCTTCCTCTTACATCCTCCTCTCCGGATGATAACTATGCAAGCTTATTCCCACAGTCCAAATTCAGGAGGGTTTCCTCATAACCTCTTCTTACATACGAATTCTTGGGAATATTTAGTGTTTCTATTGATCTACTTAGTCTTCATGCGGAAGGTTGCAGATGTTCCCTAGATGCTCATCAGCTCATGTATTTCAATTTCAAAAACAGACTTCAGAATGAATTCAGCTGTTGTGCTCTAAATCTCACTACCTCGACATTCAAAATTTATGTATCACGTTGCATGGAGAACGTGGACAATGCCCTTCAAAATTCTTGCATCCAACATGGGCTTGAATGCATCATAGAGTTTACCCAGGGTAAACATAAAAACGTCACACAAATTTACCCATAGTTAACACGGTCACCAACCCGTTTGACCCTGGGTGATCTCAGTGTTGCATGCAGCCCATGATCTATAAGTGTTGGCTGTCAAGGTACTAGGATTTACAGCCCAATATCCCTTTCATGCTCGAGGCTTGTTTTGAATTCAATAGACACTCGCTAAAATTTCTTCTACCATAAAAACTTTTCAAAAGACTGACACCCATATATTTTGAGCATCTCTTCCCTCAACCCTTTTCTCCGGAATTTGCCGCTCAGGCAAGAAAAAACCCTGATTCCTCGATTCGAGCTTCTTGTAAAAAACACTGTTTTACGCTTCTTGCTGGTTTCATAGTGGGCGAGTTCCCGTAGCGAATAATGATGTATTTTCCTCTTAGCAATGTGGTTCTCCTTTTGATTTTTCCGACTCTATATGCAGTTTTTCTTTGCCAAGAACGATTTTCTGCGGCCATTGACGATCTCGTTCGTATAATCGTTGTTTGGGATGAAATTACCCGAACTTTACCCTATAATTCTCCCGAAACATCGTACAAAATAGACGTGTGACCAATAGCTCACATAAAGATCTGTGATCATCTCTTACTACAAAATTATCAGTATCTTGTCAAAAACTTTCTACCTCTTCAAACTTTGCTTTGATGGAGATTCTTAGCTTTTTTTTGCGACGCGAAAGCTCGTGCAATCCTGCATTATTCATCGTTTTTGTCATAGCTGCTGCTGTGTCCATTGGTTCCAGATTTTTTCACACCCATAATTTTTGAGTCTGAGGCCTCAGATTCGCAGGCCCTGTCATGCTGCGGCTACTTTTGTGAAGTTCCCGAAATCTGCACTTTGGAACCCTTGAAAACGGGGTTATCCGCCGTTTTTGTGACATTTAATGTACATTATGAGAATAGTGTGGCTAGTAGGACAAAGAACTGCTAGTATCCTCATGGGGAGATCACCAGAACTGCAGTGTACGGGTGCACTTTTTCCCAGCGGTGATGGTATGCTTGTAGATTTCTGCTTCCAAAAAACCGTGGCGATTACTCAACGCATGCAGTGTCTATCGTTGCGATAGAATCGCCGAGCTATAAACATAGTCTGGCCTTCAACGACGATATTTGTCATTGTTTTTACTCACTTCATTGCATGAGTTTTTCAAATTTTTAATCGTTGGGTTGGAATGGCGCCGTCTCTTTCAGCGAATAGTTGATTTGGGATTTTGTCCTCTCGCAAAAATTCTAACCCAAAAATAAGCAACATGTGAAAAGACACGTGGCTCCTACGTGGCGCAGGTGTTCTAAGTAGTCTCTGCAAAATATGTGTAGATATCCCAGAAAATGACATTACGGCCTCGCAGACGTAATGAATGCAAAAAAGATTCTGTTACGCAGAGCATAGTTGTATGAGCCATTTGCTGATTAAGAAACTGACTCCTATGCTTTCCCTCCTCTATTATTAGAAATTGTTTACAACTTTGTAAGATGCATTCATTACTTTTGCGAGGCCGTAATGTCATTTTCTAAGATTTTTTTCATTCATTCATTCATTCATTCATTCATTCATTCATTTATTCATTCATTCATTCATTCATTCATTCATTCATTCATTCATTCCTCTGCAATATTAGAAATTGTTCCATTCATTCGTTCGTTCGTCAAATTCGTTTGTGCTTTCTTTTTTTCCTTGGAAGTCCATAATCCTTGTTCCAACATCCTTTATATTCCAATTGGTATGAACTATGCGAAAAAATATCGGCTATACTTTCTGAGTCTGACTATTGTGGCTCCTATGAATGGATTGATGGACTTTTTAGGAAGGTTCTATAGCAAATTCTATGACAAATTTCACTTTCAAATCATGTACTTATCTGTCACTGTTGAGTGAGGTGAGTTGCTAGGACAATGAAGTATGCGCGTTTTTGCCCGGAAAACTCGTCCACTTTAGATGGGCGGGCGGGAAGACATAGTTTCTCGGAGAGTTCTTGAATCTCTCACACTGGCCAGTCCATCGTAATTGACAGGCTGGAGACCACCTTCGGGATGAGAGCTGTTTGCTGTATTACAGATTAGAGAAGTTACCATACATTCACTGGCAACAAAAACACTGCCTTCACTTATGATTCACCAGGCAGAGTTCCAACATACACGAACACGCCCCTAATTACCATCGTCAACATCGCTATGTCAAATCACATTACAGACATGTCATGTTAAAAATGTTTCACGTTTCTAAGGGTGTATTTATAACTTGGAATGATCGAAAACATTTTCCTGGAAAAGAAAACACATGATATCAGCTGGAGCCAGGGCACCAAATATTGTTTATTAACAATCTTTACAGATATTTCTATACATCTCCTTCTATGGTACGGAAGGTCCGTCACTGTTCATTAGTGTAAGATACTCGCGTCTGCGTACAGGAACCACCCTCGAGTGCAGTGTCAAGTCCTTCTGAGTTCCTGAGTCTAAGCAAAAACAGTTCTGGTCATCCCAGACTAAAACTACACTTTCTCCGAAATTATCAGGACCTAGCAGTTTTCTATGATTTTCTACAGGGGCTTATCTCATGCGTATTTTCTTTTCTCATACGGCGTGACAATTGGATGCACGCAGCAACCTCGTGGAAAAAGATCGTTGAGAATGTCGATTTATTTTCTTCTCTCTTCACTATTATAACTTACTGCAACTCAGTCATTTATAGGCCAAACCAGATGGGAAGAAGGGCAGTGGAGTGTGCTATCAATCAACATAAATTCAACTAAACTTTCTTTCCGAACAATTTTTTTCAAGTTTTCTTTCGCTTCCGCCAATTTGCGCTACAAAGCGCTACAAAAATAACGACGAACTGCACGTCTTCTTAATAACCAAATGGGTTGTTTTCTGAAATTTTGATGAAGTTTCGCTGCAAGACCCGATAGCTACGCTCTTACCTACATTTGAGCGATACCTGCTAAACTGAGGAACCCCTGTTTTATTTTTGCGAAGCTGTACGATACGGAGATATTGTACAGGTAGATGCGTACATATGTATGCATAGCGAACATAAGTAAGACATAATCACAATGCAGAGACCTACCCCGTGCTCTTCAAGCCTTTCAGGTGATGTTTCTACTGGTGCACCAATTTTATTGTTAATCTTGTTCAAAATATGAAATTTCGTTGCGCGAGACGAAAGGCTTATTACACATACATAGAGCTCGATTCATTTTAGAGTAAGATCATTGACATCTCGGGAGAAAAGTTTCAAGAATATAGTGTTTCTTGTATAATCAGTGTTTGCGCATTTCTTACAAGAAATGGTGGGTATGCGGAAAACATCCAGAACTCTCCATCTGAGACCTCATTTTATTTTTGTGGCAGCTCAACAAAATTTCATTCGGCCGACATGTTCCTGGATTTGTGGCCATGATCTTATTGCTAATCGAATTTTTCCTACTTAAAAAATCACAAAAAATCTATCTGTCTATTATATCTTAAAAAATCTTAAAATCTTCTATCTATCTATTATATCTTAAAAAATCTTAAAATCTATCTATTATATTTTCTCCATTGCCCTGAAAATTCCTCCTTTCAATTACTTTTCGAACACTTCGAACGAAAAAAGCCTTTGATAAGCATGTCTTAGCAATATTTTCCATTTTGTCGGTCGCCGTAGTAACCAGGGTCTGTTAAATCGTGCAGACCGCTGTTTCATCTCCGAAAAGTAAAACTTTTTGTTGGACTATTGAATTTCTCCGAGACACTACAGATGGAATTCCCATGCTATCCCAGTTGAATCTGATGCTATGAAGAATCTTAGTCAAAACTCGATCAGCTAATCAGGCTTTGGAATCTTTCCTCTCTGTATATACAACAAACCAAAACACTGCTGCTATCTGAGTCATGAAATGGTGCTGCAACGACTGTTTATCTAGGTAAAGTAAGAAATTCTTTTGCAAAAGTTAATCTTTGCCCGGAAATCTTCGCTTGAAAATGTTGAAAAGAAGAGATGAAAAATACAGACAATGCACAGATGCTACAGCATTTGTAAAATGCTTTTCATAATAAACTATGCATGAATGTAAATTAGGAGTGAGGACTTTTTTTCGATCAACTCGAAGCAAAGTAGATAAAAAGCATAAGAGCTCCCTCATAAATTTATTGGTTTGTCACCCATTTTTATTCTTTCTTCTTCCATTTCATTGGTTGTTCTTGTGGTGCTTGAGTAGTCTCACCACTTCTTACTAGAGCTGCAGTTTCAACAATTTCAACATCCTGTTATTTCTACGGCCCAATACACTTTCATCAACATTGCATATGGGCTTGAGAGTGAAGAACGTTGGCACTTCTGAAGTATGTTCACTTCTGATCCCTAGTTTTTGATTTTTTCTTTGGGACGTGATTTGAGGATGGCTTTCCACACGGTTATGTGGAGATTTCTTTTTTTTTCAGCCTTTCTTATAAAAAATTGAATCCAACGTTAAGACTTCTGATTTCCTGGTTAATAGCGTTATGTGTGCTCTTCCTGTGCATGCTGCTTTTCTATGAGCTTCCACAGTAAATCAACCTCATCTGTTGTTCATCTCTTCACTGTTTAGGTTCTTCGCGCGGTGTTACCGCAGGTGTTTCTCGTATGCTTGTTAGCAGCTTATCTTCTTTGTGGTGCTGTTTTCTTCCAATACATCGATCCGGAGCTGGCTAAAGTTCCGTTCTGCGACATCATCTTGTTCGAGTTCGCCACTTTGGCCACAATCGGTGAGCGTTTTCGCTTATCTTCGTTTTCTAACTATCCATATTATCGGGGTTATTTGATGTACTGAACACCAATATCGGATCTACTCTGCAACCTCATTCTTGTTGAGGTTCTGTGGGTTCAGGTACCCAGGAAATCTCATGGAATCTTTTCAAATTCTGCATAGTTGAAGTTATGATTTTTCGGAAACTAATCACGATATAATCGATATCATTTTTGATGTTACTGTTTTTTTCCTTGTCGCTACTACCCCGAAAACCTCACGGCAATCCTATCTTAGCCTGCATGAGCGAGCTTACAGTATTCTATGGATAAGATACCCGCGAGCACCACTTCAACTAATCCTTCCACCCACATTTATATGACGTTTGAGTGAATTTTTTGGAGAATTTTTGGGTTTGGCTTTGGTTGTCTCCCAAATTTCTTGAACTAAAAAGCGCATCATGCATCAGATGTGTTGTAATTGGAAAATTCGATTTCGAACAAGTTAGTCATTGAAATATTCGGAAAAGTGGAAAGATAAATCCCCTAGGAATGATAGCGAAAGATTTCGCTTTTCTTTTCTATTCCGAAAGCTGAAATTCTTTCGAGTGGCCGTTCAATCAGTATGTAGTTAAATTAATTATGTTATTTAATTTTTTCTTGGCCTCAGGTAAAATAGTGAAGAGCACTTTTTAGTCTGAATTTTCAGGCTATGGAAACATTAGTCCCACCACCGATGGCTCACGAATGTTCTGTATTCTATACTCGATTTTCGGCATCCCTCTGATCCTGCTGACAACTGCTAATTTCGGCAAATGCATGACGAAGGCCTTCTGGTACCTGATGTTCTGCTTGAAATTGGTTAGTTTCCAAGAAGAAACTTACAGAAATTTCTGAGAAATCTAACGCCATAATAGGATTTCCCACATTTCAGCCAGTGGCTCGCTCGAAGCTCAGCAGCGATGCCAATATGCCTTTGCCGATTATTCTTTTTCTTTTTGCATGCACATTTTATTTTGGATCGCATTTCATACATCATACGGGAATTCGGCACAGCGTCGACGACGTCTACTTCAGGTATTCATTAGGATGGTACTATACTTCTAGAAAAGTGTAGTGGCTTCGGTCCGGCGCTGCGACACTGATTTCGGTACTTATCGATTGTTGGGGAAATTTCGCTGGCACTGTCGCCGCTGTCGCCGGTCTGCGATCGATGCGTATGTGAACCAGTGGCGACTCTGCTGCTGCGACCAGCAACGCAACAATTTTCGAGAAGTATAGCCTTAGAAATCGCTTCTGTTGTGCTATTTCAAACTTATTGCTATACTTCACAGCTTCATCAGCTTCACCACGGTAGGTTTCGGTGACAAGTTACCGGTAACGGATAACCTAAGCAAACTGTGCTTCACACTGCTCTATCTCTCCTGGGGAATTATGCTTACCACTGCCCTATTCAGTGTTCTTAACCAGTATCTCAGAAAGGTACTTCCCATTTCATCGATTTCCTGGCCTTATCCTACTCCCAGGAGTAAAATTTGTAGATACATTACCTGGGTCGGCGGTTTACCGGAGCTAGAGACGTCCCGGTTTACCTCGGTGGCCAGAGTATCACTGTTTCCGAGCTGCTACAAATTGTTGCAAATGAATTTGACGTGGGTTTTCAATGCCTTGACTTGCATTCAGGCTGGTTAGGTATCGAGAATGATGCTAAGCTTTTCAGGCCCCACCGAGAGAAGTCCGCTCAATGTTACAGGATCTGGACGAGATCATATCAACTGCCGAGATCACCAAAAGCGAGAGTGTCCCGCTAGCCACTGATATTGAAGATTTTGACGTTTACGAGTAGATTTCTATTGAAAAGTTGAGCTTGTACATATATAAATATTTTTATACAGTCCACCTAGTCATTGCAATTCATTATGCGCGGCATCGAGTTATTAGGAAAAATTGAGAGGTTAAAATTTTATATCAAGTTGTAGAACAAGTTTCGGCTGTTTTAGAAATTTTAACAGAGAGGAGTTTCATAAAAATTCGAACCAAAGATAAATACCAATCCAGGCATGCACCACAACAGTCGCTGGTGTCAGACTTGGAGAGAGACTGGGGTCAGGACAAGTGGGACTTCGTTTAGAATTAGATCTTGGTCCCCCGAATTAGACCGGTAAGAAAGATCTTAATGCTACTGTTCATGGCAAGAGTTATATACAGTTGAAAAAGTACCCAGCAGTAAGCAAAGTACCACTTGCTCAAATTTTGCAGCAGCAATTGAAATACCATTTGCCTTTTTAATTTCGAAGAAAACTGAAATCATTTGGTATTGGCAACTGTTATCGGGGACATCATGAGAAAGTCCTGCCAACAGGACTGCCTCCACCAGATACAGGTGGACAGGTTCTGCATGGATTTAAACAAAAAAATTCACATAGCTGCAATTAGTAGTGACTACACAAAAATTCAAGAAAAACTAGCCCTACTTACAAGCGCTTACACACATCTCTAAATTTGGAGAGCAACGAGTATGAATTGGCCCACCAGAAACCCAGGTTTTCACCATTACATTCCAGCTTAACATAACGGGGGGGGTTTATGAAGACGCGGTCCATCTGCCACAAATGCTTCATCTGGTGACGCACCAACGTGGCAAATTTCTTGCTTTATAGTGCACTAGCCGGTACGCTCGGCTTCGCTCGGGTGTTTTTCTACCCTTCCACATGGATGAGGAAATTTGCTACTAACAACGAATCCATTCAAAATGCTCGTCATTTTGGTATCAGCATGCTGACGGACTTGGATGGCCCTTTTTACTCGACATATTAGCTAAAAATGAAACAATGAAGTTAATTGGATGATAACTTTATGGAAAATGCATGCCATACTTCTGCCCAGCATCTTTGAGAACCCCAATAACCGCGCTCCTACCCGTCTCCAAGAAGGAGCGAAAAAAGTCAAAAACTCGATTAAAAATCCGACAAAACTAATAACTCGATGTTTACATGCACAGTCATAGTTACATCCCCGAATGAAAGTTGTAGAAATTCGATAGAATCAATAAATCGATATCGTCATTAAAAACGGTCGTCATTTTTGTGATCAGCGCATTCGGAAATTCCAGTGAACATGTCCTCAATGATCCCCGAGCAGAAGTTGTAAAAACAACGATAAAACCAATAAATCGATACCGCCATTCAAAACGGTAGTCATATTCGTTCAGCATACTGAAGAACCCTAGTCGGCATGTCCTCAGCGACCCTTGAACGAAAATAGTGGCAAAATCGATAAAATCGGTATAATCGATGAGCTAATTAATAGTCTCGGGCAAAGCAGCCCATAACCTCCGCCGTCCCCTTGTGGACTTACACGCAAAATTTGGTTCGAATCGGTCAACCTTCCGCGATTTCTATTCGGAACACACATACAAACACACACAAACACACACGCAAAGACACAAACACACGAACAAACTTTCACTTTTATAGATACAGATATGGTCCGTCTCGAGTCTACCTAAAGTAAGAAAGGAAGAGATTCTTTAACATTTTTGCAGAGTGTAATGTGAACCATTGAGATCAGCATCTCCTTATAATCGCAGTCATATAAAAATCTCAAGAAAAGGACTGGTTCTCCAGTGAATTATGACATCACAAAGTTCCTGAAATCCTTTATTTTTCATACAGAAATACATGACAAGCCCGTATAAAATACTGGAATGTAGGCAAAGGAAAACGAGCAATTTTTAGAGTACTGGATCACATTATTCTGCCTATTTTGATGAACCCACAAACTCTATTGCAGCTTTAGGCTATCCAACAATGTCGTTGATAGAGGGGAATGATACTCCTACTCCGGTGTTCACTCCGACTCCAGCGAATGGTACACCGACACCGAAGTTTGTGCCAACCTTAATTACATAGAAGTATTTTTTACCCTTTTACGATTCAAAGTGGATTTGATGTTCGCGTTTAGGACTTCAGATAGGTCTCCACTCTTGAGAAGAGTTTGAACGAAAAAAGAAGAGTTTTTGAATTTTAGGAGCAGAACTAGTGCCTCAACGTAAAGTATAAGAGCAATTTCACCTGGCCATTCATGTAGTCAACTCCAACATGCTGATTTTGCTGGTAGTATGGACCAACTCCTCCTCCGACATCCACTCCAATTGGTTTGCCAAGGTCTCCTTGTTTGATGGGCACCGACACCTATTTTTTTTTCAGAATAAGAAAAAGGGAAGCAGAAAATTTTTCAGAAATAGTGAGTTGAACGAATGAAAAATACCAACCAAAGCGTGAGTATCTCCTTCAACACCCAGCGACTGCACTAGAGGAACGCTCCATCCAGATTTGTAGCCGTATTTTCCTTCGTACCAGTTCGCTCCCACTTCCATAGTTTGGGACCAGTAATCTCTGTAATCACCCGTCGGAACAATCGTTGTTACGCGTATTATTACTACGCCGGGGAAAAAAATTTTTACGATAGAAACTCTTTGGAACACACCTCACGCCAAGGTTTTCTGAGTATCCGCCACCCCAGGATCCGAAGGGTACATTGGCGATTCTACCGACTCCAATTGAACCTGAATGTAAATAATGATGATTTCTGTAAGCCTGTAAGACCCCAGTAGTACGCGCCTGTTCGGAGCAGATCACACAGAATACGTAAAATATAACTGATACGAAAATTATTCATCTGCATGAAATTCCTTACGAATGAATTGAAAAGAGATGGTATTTTTGGAAATTTTGGCGAACTGTACAAATACTACAGCTTGATGCTGGTCATGTCAAAAGAAATACAGTAGAAATACAGGGCGCCCAATCTGACTTTGTCCGCAACTACGACTTCACCATTTTTCGGCTAACTGATCTATTTTTTGCACTTTTTTGGTATTCATACGGTGTGGTTCCTTCCATTCTAATGTTTCCCCTAAAATATCCTTCCAGACGCATTCTGCAGGCAAAGTTGTAAATGCAGACAATGTCAGATCAGGCGCCTTCTGTGAGCTAATAGACCATAGAAGGAAATATGTCAAAAGGAGAAAAACAAAAGAAATAAAGAAATGTCCCCAAGCATAAGAAAAGCGACTACAGGCAAACAAAGCCCACAGGTAATGAAGTTCGCTTCTTCGCCCTGGTCGTTTAGATTATAAAGCAGTGCCTGCCAATCTTTTTTTGCTCCTCAGAAAGCCGCCCATCTGGGGCGCCGCGCCGCACCTCCTACGCAACGCGGCTGACCAGTTGCGTGCTGTGGTTGTCGGACGTTTCCGTTACTACGTTTTCACTTGTTCTTTTCTTTATTTCTTGAAAACCATAGACAAAACACCAATAAAGGCACCATCCTGCAACTACGGCGCCGGCTAGCCGCGCCGCGTAGGTGATGCTGCGCGGCAGTGTAGATGGGTGGTATTCCGTGATGCAAGATTGATTGACTGGCACTGCCTGTATTATATTCAATGTAATAATAATAAATACATATTTAAACAAATAGAATAAATAAGAAGTCATCATGGTTAGTCGTGTTTGAATAGTTCCAAAACAAATGTAAGTAGTTTTGCTACTAAACTTGCAATTAATTTCTTTTTACTGTAGTCAAAGCTGTTATATTCAGAAGAAGTATTCTTTTGCTCTCAGTTGCGCACGTCTGTAAGCGACATAGAGCAGTTGTAAACAAATAAATCAAGAAATGCTCGTTGATACAGACAAAGAGAGGAACTTGCTAACCTTCTTCATTGATTGGATAATAAGGAATTCCATTAACTTCGACAGTGCCAAGATTCAATCCGACGTTAGAGCTAAACGCGTAGGCAATGTTGTAGAGGGGATCAGTTCGCGGTAGAAAACTCCGGCAATCCTGAAATCAGAGTTTAATTGAAGATATAAGTATATAAGACTTATAAAGAGCGGTGGAGGATTAAAAAGGCACTGGCAGCTTGAAAAGAGGAAAAAGCACGTAGCCCATGCCAACAAACCTAGGATATTTTGCCTGGACATCCTTCAAAATTGACCAATTATAAACACATACTGCTTAGTTGTTCAAGGCTTTGTAAAAAAAGAAATGCAACATACTAACATGGAAATATGCAGCACATCGCTTCACGTATTCCCTCGCTGTCTTCTCTCCAAAGCAATGTTTTCGGACCGTAGGAAGAAACCTAGGTGTTCAGATTTTTTACTGTTTCTGACAGTCCTTTCGGCATTTACTTACCGTGCACAAAGCGCCTCTAGCGCTACTGCTTTTCTGTGAACGTCCACGTTCTCTGGCCTAGGAGCAGTATGTGATGGTGGTTGCGGCTCCTAAATCACATCTATCTTAGCCTAGAAACACCTACGCACTAGGAACGACTCACAATTATGTTCGGAGGATCTCCAACTGCGTCTGGTGGATCTGCTCGTGGTTCGCGAAGGTGTTTGGGAACTGGTCTAAGGTCGCCGAAGGGACTTCTTAATTGTAATATTAAAAAAAGGCTTGGTGTTATCGTCTTTTATGATACATCCACTTTTCAAGGACCTATCTAAGGAAGCAACTCCACTATTGGGGAGTAAAGATGAGTTATTTATCCAAACCAAGTGATACTTGAATCTCCTCCTCCATGAGGGTGTGAAGAGTTTTCGGCTATGGTAAAGGAAACTGGTTCTGCTTAAGAGCAACGACGACGATGCCCTTGGTTGAGCCTCATCACATTGTCCCGAGCTTTGCCTTGTTTCTCTTCACAACAATTTTCACGGATATACCAGTGTTGATCACAATCATGCTGAGGCCGTATCTAACAATAAGAACATATCCGTTGGAAATGAAATCCAGACGGAAATGTAACCGCATAATGGCGTCTTTTCCAATTTTGCGATCCAAGAACGATTTATCCAGTTTGGGAACATACCCGTGGACGAGTTTTCAGTTTCAACGCAAAGATTAGAAAATGTTCGCTGTTTTGCTATTGGAGCAGTTTTCTTGACCCGTGGTCGAACAGTATCGCATGCTATAGGTTTAGAAACGACTTCATTTCGGGGACGGGTCTGAGTTTTCAACTAGTTGCGCACATACCCCCTATAATCAATGAGAAGTGAGGGCTCGTTTACATTTTTGGAAATGATAGAAAGTCATTCGTAATTCTATCCCTGGAAACACCTAGATTACTACTTGATCCGGAGAAGTTTCTTCTTCTAGTATCAAAAGATGCATATATGGTGTACACTTCCTCTTAGAAGTGTAAAACCATCCTACACAAGGAGCGTCAGTCGAGTTTATAGACGACATCTTGAGAAACTTGATCGGAAAGGTTATCACAGATTAGGTATCCTAGATTACCTGCAGATAGGTGCAATATCATTGGTGCTGCCTCAAAAACTGATTAGTCAAACAGGTGAACAAAACAAGTCTTTGCTCAATATGTTTAGAGTGAGGCAACCATCAGTATTGTGGACATGGGTTGCAGTGAAAATCATGAATCAGTCATAAATTTTTTTACCAAAATGCGTTTCATAGCTGCTAAACCATCGTTTATTAGTAGAACGAGTATTTTTTACTGAGGAGTTCTCTCATTTTTCCCATATATCCAGACGCTTTCACGCGGATTAATATTTCTCCGTTGGGAGGAAAATTTTCGGCGGACAAATCCTCTTGGATCGCAGGAAAAAGCGGGCACGTCCACTTTTGCTGATTTATCCGATTTAACCTATATTTCCAACTTTCTTGGATACGACCCCTGATCAGTCCTGTTGGATTAAGTTCAAAGAAATCCATGAGAGTGCTAGAGCTTGAGGATAGTTGAAGAAGACTCCTCAACAGCATTTGGCCTTAATTTTTTTTTGATTTTTGGAAAGAAGAGGCAAACAACAGCTCTATCCTCACTGCAGACTATACTGGTCCGGTTAGATCAACACCGATTCTTCATTCCTTGGAATAAAAGAGATTTGTTCGTAATTTTCTAACTGTTATTCTAGAAAGACAGCACGTGCATGCATTGCTGGGGAGTGTCTGGAAATCCAGGTATCGAATATCATTATCACATGGATCATTAAGTGCAACTAGACTAATATCTGAAAATCCACGGAAATCTCGAAACTCCATGATAATTGCAATCGTATCATGTTAGAAACAGGCGCATTCATCAAAGTGCCACGCAATCGTGGATGGGTCGAAAGGAGGTGTGAAAGGGATGTGAGAAGCACGTCAGTTATAAAAAGTTTTTGCGGTACAAGCATACATATGTTTGGAAGGTTTCATTAGAACATAAGCGAAATTCTAGTTTTTTCCTCCTCGAGAGTGTGGCATTCCTCGCTCAAATTTTGTTTTATTGCAAATGTGAAACTGTGCCAGCTATCGTCTCCTCGGAAGTGCGCTATAATGTGATTTCCAGGTTTTGTTTTTACCACGCACAAGAAAAAAAGAGGCTATTCGCGTTTACAGCAGCAGCCGAAGTTTGCTTGAAAAACAACACTTTCTCAAGGACTAATTGAAAACTTGTATGATTTGATTGTCATATCTGACATTGTTGAATTTTACGACGACAATTCTAGAGCTATACATAAGCGTAATGTACTAGGAATTAGGGATCGAGACAAGGGTAAATATTCAAATTTCACACTAATCCGGTTTCAGGGCTTGAACTAGATCGGAGGTGTGGTCCCATTGACGCCCCTCGTCATAAGTTGCAGTTTTTATAGGTTCTGCGCTATTATACGTTCGGCAAAAATTTTTGTTCCAATATCGTGTCCCAAAATAGTTCGTCAAAGCCTTGGATACGGGACCAAATTAGACTCCGTGAGAAGTCGTCGAAAGATTTTGAACCGCTGGGTCCGATTAAGTATGAAGATTACTCCTCACTGAAAATAAACTTTAAGACAGAATTTCAGGCGACCTTCCAGTTGTCTTATTGGAGTCCCAGGACAGAAGTTACAACTAAACAGTATTCTAATCATTAATTTCAATTATATGGTCGGCTCAATAAACGAAAGATATGTAAATAAAAACAAACTTTGGTCTCTCTTCCGGTGCTTCGGCGACCGTCGATGGTAGATCGCGGTCAGACACTCCAAACTGCCTCATTGTCTCGAGGTAACGTTGTCTTTCTGCGACTTGTTGTTGAAGCAATTGGTTGTATCTGAGGAAAAGTTAATACAGTAAATGAAGATTGTACTGTAACACCGATTTCGCAAGGTTACAGTAGGATCACTCTGTAAACTTGATAAAAATGGTCAATTTTGGAATGCAAATGATGGTGTCAAATATTGTTGATATCTCCATGATCTCGTAGCAACCTCTGAACCAGTATGTGACATGATTCTAAGATACACATGCGTCTGCTTACCGTAATCCTACAGAAATGGGTAAGTCGTAGGAGTAAAGACTACAATGTCAGAAAAAAGCAAAAGGAAAGGAAATTTCATCGTAGCAAAGGGCTTGATAAGCTATATCTATTTAAACTTGAAAATTTTACTTATCGACTTGAGTGATCCAATCAGTTTTACCTCCTTGTGTACACCTGCGCCGCGTACTCCTTCATCCTATCGAGGTAGTTGTTGTAGTACTGATCCTGAGCAGCATTCGCCGCCTTCTTGTAAGCCTGACGTTGGGCCTCGTACTCTTCGAGCTGACGAAGGTGGTCGTCCGACGCCGTCAGATGATGATGCCCTCTCGATCGTCCTCTTTAAATATTGCGTGCATTAGCTATTTAGAGGATGTATGAATTTTTGCTCTAGCTCTACGGAACAAATAATTTCTCTGCGGATACCTGTACCGTCGCCAGTGCGGTCTAGCACGTGCTCTGGGTAGGTCCCTTAAAATCGTGAAGATTATGTGCGAAAATTTTATGTTATATAGCTTAATTTTCGTTTGCTTCGTGACAGCATCGGATTCCTGAGATGAAAAGTACGATAAAAACACTTCAATGGATTGCGATCATTACTACTATGTACCTCAATGAAATTTTTGGACTGGAGCAGAGGAGGTCTAAAGAACACCGCACAATATAACTAATAAATTTTCTTCGGCTTTATGTATGTTCTCCCCTTCCAATGGTTGTACTTAGGTTTGCATTCGTACTTGCTCTTGCACACTATCTTTTTTTTCGTTTTTTTTTTCGCGAAGGATAACGATTTCACTTTTTTCCAGGCAATATTCCTTCTCACCAACAAAAGACATATTGTTCTATGTCACTGATAAGAAAGAATTGATTGTCGATAAAATGAATGTTCTCAGTAATTCAGCTCCACGTTTTCAGAAGAGGCCGTTAAAACTGTGAAAAGAAGGAGATTCCTTCTTCTTTTTCAGCTTCAAATATAATAAATACTAAACTGGAAAGAGGATATATTTTCTTCTGTCGGAAACCAACGTCATAGGCGCTCTGTGTGATCTTCTACGTTTCTTTGCCGACAGCGTTAGTACAATAGAAACTGAAGAGTCACTTCCAAGTGCTGGGATCGCCAGTTAATACATTCTGAGGTTTGAAATGTCGTATGTAGCAATCTCGTCTTCAAAAATGTCAGTTAGGCTAAAGTTAGCTCAGGGAAACCTCACAAACCGATCAACATACGTCCAAGTTTTTATTTCATCTCCGTTTTTTTTGCTCTTTATATTCATTTCTTTCTGAACAAAGAATTTCTCGTATAAATAAGGAGCACCTGTGGTGCAGGAATTAAACATTGAAAATTATACAGTTTCTTGTACACATCCTCATTAACACCTTCATAAAATTTCTCATCCTTCATTCATGCCAAAGATGGAAAATATGCTAAATAGATTCACTAGACTGAGAGCATTTTTCAAGAAGTAGATACTTATGTTCACGAACAACCTTGTTACTCATTAACAGAATTGAGTCATGAATTAGCATCCACCTAATTACGCCTGGGGTTCGTACCAGATCAAAGAGGCGCTACAGCGTCCGCCCCAGGATGGCTCGTCCATCTGCGTTTTAGGTGTGATTATCTTTAAGGTCTTTGCCTTTCTCATACTGCCAGCACATAATTCCCCTATGTTCTGACATCATAACAACAAAGAATTCATTAAGAAACACCAGCCTGGTAATATTTTCCCCCACTCGCCGGGAATAACATCTAGTTTGTAGGCATGGTGTCGCCACACTTCAATAGTAAACAATACACGGTTCCTGTCTCATCCATACGGTCTACAAGGTGCTATACATTAAAAAAGAAGCGGGTTTCAAGACTGACTTTATACACGTTTTTATTTTCTGCTGTAATAAGTTCTTTATGTGTTCTTTCTTTTTTTTTTATTGTTCCTAACATCTACTTCCGTTTGATAGTTTAATTTCTTTCATGTGGACTCGCCACTATTCTGTTACTAACACCTGCCACATGGGCACACCTTCTGGTGTATTAAAAATAAAATAAAATAAATTACCTGCCAATAGGAATCGCTTCCTGTTCAGGATCTGCTGAGACGGTTGCGTAGAGCAATAACGAGAATAGAAGCGTTGTTGTTAACATCACCTATCCCTATCCTGAATGAGGTGAGGAAAACATAATCTATGGTATGTATGGTCTAACAACGATAGCAAGACGTTGAGCAAGTGAACGGCTTAAGCTGGATAGGTGAATCAATAAACTAGCGGTAGAATCTCGTTGCGTTGCCGATGAAAAAAAAAACAAGAAAAAGAAGATCAGGTTAAGGCAGCCAGCGAAATTACCGTCCGGCCCTAGTTTGGTGTAACTATTGAGGCAATTGTTGGTTTAATTTTTTATGGGGCTGTACGTACCTACGTAGTCCTCGAGATATTGGGTTATCAGATAAGCTCTTATCACTTCTAAAATTTGGTTACGTGGCAGGATTGCTCTCCTCTTGTTCCGTGGCTGTTCAAGAAGTGATTTTTGGCGATAGGGTTTCCAATGTCCGAAACCCAGGTGGATAATAAATAAAGTAAATGAGAGAAATGATATGATTGTACTGCAAGGAAAATGCTTTGGAACGACAGTGTGAAGTGAGAACTGTTATTTTTTTTACGAATTTAGAAAATACTCGAAATCATAGGTTTTAGGGACCTATAAGGAATACACTCCTCCTTCAGGCAAGCTTCGCTACCAGTAGAGAATTGTCTGAGTGAAAAATCAAGATTGGAGCACGGAGCTCCATATATTGTCTGATTCCGAAAAAGTTTCCCAAAACTTTAGTGGAAGTATTGTTGCAGATACCCAGCTGCGTTGGAACCATCTTTCGTCAACTAACTTCCGATTATGGGCTGAATTTTGATTTCCACGCATCCTGCCGTTCTTCTCGGTCTTTGGTACTCTCGCTGGAAGTTTCTGAGCAGAGTAAGAATGTGTAAGCACCACCTGTCTTCATATTTCCTTTTCATTCATTTGTCTTTTCATCTATCAAATGCGCTCATGATCCCCTATTTCTTGTTAAATTAAGGTAACAAATATCATAATAGTAAAACAGCTCAGAAAACAACATGATTTCTCGGATTACTCAGTCAAGATAGAGAAGGGCCACCACAGCATGAAGCAGCTTACTCATTGTCAGATGTCCACCTCAGAAATACAACTAATCAGATAAAAAATAGTAATGTAAAATAGTAAAATAGTAACTGAACCAGATAAAGAATAGTAATGATAAAATCCAACTACAACAACAAAATTCCCCTTCAATAATTATGTTTTATATGTGCTCCTTGATGGGATTCGTTCCCACTTACCTGTAATTATGTCTGAGGTTTTCACTTTTTTTGCAGCGGTTTATGAATAAAGTTGCTTAATTAATAGAACATCCTAAGTGGATAGATAAGTGGAAATTGGCTGAACCACCAAGCTTCACCGGGAGGGCATGTGTATGTTCTAAGTAGAAATA
Organism: Ancylostoma caninum; assembly: GCA_037903475.1. Taxonomy (NCBI): domain Eukaryota; kingdom Metazoa; phylum Nematoda; class Chromadorea; order Rhabditida; family Ancylostomatidae; genus Ancylostoma; species Ancylostoma caninum. The sequence goes on along the minus strand of JBAJFG010000415.1, from coordinate 321,497 downwards.
TGTAGGAGAAAATGAAGCATGAATTGAAGGTGGTACTGAGGTTTCATGATCTACAGTCATGAAGCACCGAAGAGTAATACGAAGAGAAAAAATGAAGAAAATCTCTGAAGAATGAACAGTTTCATGAGCAATGAAAACTGGGTATAGACGATAATCACCGAGAATTTGAGTTGTGTAATGCGTGACCTTCCGCACGCATTGTTCCAATCGGGACTGTTTAAAATCACATTTCACGTGACGTTTTTGTTTGCGGATTTAAGCTTTTTACTACATGAACTTAGCTTCTGGAGTGGAGCAGGATGGGTGCGATAATTCTCAAGCGTTACTGGTCAGGATGTATTATTCCTTTTCATTCTATGTCTGTTCAGACGGAGGGTGATTTGGGCTTTTAAATGGTGTCTCAAGAAGCAACAGAAGGTGCCTGTACTGGCGCGTAGGATTCTAGGCTCCTACCTTCACACCAGTTACTAGTGTGGAGGGATCTGATCCCTTAGACGGTGGTTCAGTGATAATAACAAGATTTATCTGCGATTTTATCCACAAGTGCTCGCTATGAGCCACGAAAACAGGAATAATGCGGGAGGGCGGTCGTCTTGGTGAGATACCGCCCTCTATCTTGATTATATGTTTACAATATGGACCACAAAGGCACAAAGGATCGCAAATCTGGGACTTTTAGAGCGTCCTGATGCAAATATCAGGACAGTGCCTGTCTCCTCCTTCGGAGAACTTTGGGATCATTGAATTTTGGGACCATTTATCAGGATTTAAAATGGTTCGCCGAGTAGCTTAAATGCAAGCGCGGACAGTTTCAACAGCGTGCGAACAGGTGGACTCCAATTCAGCACAAACTACAGGCGCGGTTCTCTCCATTAGCGGAATTCCGCCACGTCATTGAACGAATTCTTTTTACACTGTAGAAGTCCATACCAGTAAATGAACTAGCCCAAGAAATGCTTCTTTTTGTGGCGAAGCCAGTGAAAATACATTTTTTAAGCAACCAGTTGCTACTTCCAGTAATATCATTCCGATCAGTGAGATTCTTTCAGAAAGAGAAAAAATGAAAAAGGGAGAACAGCATAGATTTCGTCCAGTTCGCGTATATTTGAAATTTGTCTTTGTAATGATGCATAGAACCAGGATTTTTCTGCATCCAATTCTTGTTGGATGCAACCCACACCTACTTATTCGATGACTTTAACAAAGATCATGCTTATTTATCCATAGATGACTCTCCTATATACATCTATACAGTCGGCTTTGTACAATGCACATGGTATAGCATATTTCGGATATTTCAGCAGCTCTGGATGGAGGCAAAATGTGCGAGCTGACCGGTACAGTGTCTTACAACGTGATTCGATTTCGCGGGTGTAGATGTGTGTCTCATCCTGAAAAACAACTACACTCTCTAGGTTTTGCACCTCCAACAAAAAAAAAAACGCTCACCTCCGTCCTGAAGGGGACTGGTTCGTCGGGAATCTTCGCTTTCGGGCAGCGTTCCGTATAACGAAGACAAAAATCAACTGCCTGAAACAGTAGCTTCTACGCTGCTGTCCGAAAAAGATATGGAGTGTTGTACTTAAGGAAAGTGGCTGCGGTTGGCCGGTCCTGTAAATCGACTAATCATAAAGCTCGACTTCTGCGCACTTTAAAGATGCTCCAACAAGGATAGCATAGGTTTAGGAATAGTTGCAGAATTATAGCGGACAAAAAGTTTGGTGTGCTGTTAAGTTCGTAAAAAATGTACGATGCATTCCTCTACAGCTCATTGCCCCTCAAAATAGTAATTTTTTTAATTGGAAAAAAATTAAAACGGCAATTACCAATAAAAAAACCAAGCATAGTACCTGTTCAGCGTACGTTTTGAATCGTAATGGCTTCGGACAAACATATTGAAAGCGTTCCTTCAATTGCTTGCAGTACTCAGAATAGTCAATCTTGAGTTCTCTGTAAATCGAAGAAAGTTACGGCTGCCTCTACACTCCACGCTGAGTATAGCACCACGTTCCGCCGGTCCCAGAGGATATTGATAGTGGGCGGGACGCCACTAGCGTTGCTGTGGCGAGGTCAATGCGCAATCAAAATGGAAAACCGATGTCGCTCTAGAGACTGCGACAATGTATGCTATAGTCCACGTGGAGTTGAGTTGTCTCTATTAGGTTGGGCAATAAGTTCGTGCGGTGTTTCTGAGCATTCAGTGTATTTTCACGAAGTCCTTGCGAAAAATCGTCCCATAACTCTATGAACTGAACAGAACAGAACAAGATGCAACCTCCAGCCCATAATCGACCTCGCTGAAGCAGGCACCCACTCCTGTGATGTCCCTTTACCAGCAATGGCTTCCACTTAGACGGTGTTCACATCACCAGTACCTCGGGCTGTATTTGTTCCACTATTGTAGTGGAACAGTTGCAGCTGTCGGAGATGTCTGCGCTCTTGTCGAACTGGAGGGTCACATTTCATGCGGCAGTAAAAGAAAAATAGCGGTAATTTGGGAAACTGGTTATAGTATTCGTAAAGAGCAAAAAAAAAGCTACAAGACTACCTATGACAGGCTATCAGACATAGATCGAATCCTCGTAAAAATATGAATTGAAAAAAAACCGCACGAACTTATTGCCCAACCCAATACTTGTAGAAAATATGAGAACAAGTATTTGCGACAGATGTTTATATAAGCACAATTGTTGTAAGGAGAATTCATGGTAAGCCTAACCCTGTATCCGAAAAAAATGTGAAGGATAAGGAGGTCCACGAAAACTTACGTCAAATGTGTGAAAAGATTCGTTTTCAACGTTTGAGAGCATGTCTCGACAAATGCGTCACAGAAGGCCTAGAACCGCACTGAAAAATTGTAGTTCTTGATTTTTGAAGAGTAAAGATTGGCCAACCTTGGTCTCATCGAAGGCTTGAGGCGGCGGCGGTGTGAAACACACCTGGTCGTACTCGGTTTTCAAAGTCTTGCAAGACTAAACAGTGGTACACTCATATCATCGCACAAATTTAGAAAATATACTGAACTAAAGCTCTACCGGATCGTCACCAGTTTGCCGAGCGAGTCGCAAGAAGTTCTGATCGTCTTCCGGGAGATCACGGAGACGAGTCCATGTCGAGTTTGATCCTAGAAAAGCTGGAGGAAGATAACAATCATGGTGGATAAAATTGGTTTTGGCAAATTTAGGCGTTCTCGCCTCAAAATGACAGAAACTCAAATATTGTCTGCATATTGTATAATATTACTAAAAGAGCTAACTGTTACACATTTCACTTGATTGATTATATTCAAATTTCGAATATTCACTGTTTGAAGGATTTTGAATCTCGAATCAGTGCTAATACCGGGTATTGAGTTGACACGACAATGTTTTCATTATATATTAGGGTGGCAAGAAAGTCTTGGGCCGATTTTTTTGAAAGTTCCAGAACTTTTGAATATTGATCGGTACCCATGACCTACCATGTGGTAATCGTAGACCAAACTCGGGGCTTCTCCATAATAGGCATATATAGCCGAATTGGCTTTCCTAACTTCAATTACGACGTCAATTCCAAAAGAGGTCCTCCCATCCAAGATCAGTTTTTCCTTCATTGACCACACCGAAAGGAGTTTCTGGAATAACTAATTACTGGAGATGAGAGTAGTGTCCTCTACGATTCTAATAAAGATCCTGCCATGTGGCTCCGTCGAGCAGAAGATCCACCAAATCGCACCCCCACCCAAACAAGTGTTTTCTTTGCTACTCCTAGAATTCGCCAGGGATGTCGTATTGTAAGCTGCTCCCGCAAACATACAACGTCATCAGTAACATATACGCCAATCAGTTCCGGAGGGTCGCCGATGCTGTTTGAGAAAAACGGCCAAGACGAGTTTTTTGTACACCTACGCCATGGTGACGCTAGGCCTCATTTTGCTTAAGGAACCGCTGAAAAATAGGAGCTGGGTTGGGACACGCTTCTCCACTTGCCGTATTCCCCTGACGTTGCCACTTCTGACTGTCACTTATTTCATCCCCTCGTGGCATTCCTGGCTAAGAAAAAATTCACCAAAGTTGACCATGCTGGAACGGAGGTCAGCGATTTCTTTGGCTTCCAGTCTTCCCAGTTCTGGGAGAAGGGGAACGCTGACCGGCCCATTAGGTGGGACACAGCAGTGACTAACTGTGGCTATTATATTGTTGAGCAAGTTCCACTGTGTGCTGAGTAATAAAATAAAGCGCAAAAAAAGTCCAAAACGGCTCAAGACTTTCTTACCACCCTAATATATAATAAGACACTTTTTTTAAACATTTCACACATTATTTTCGTTATGTAAATTGTTGAGGAGTTTTTATTAGAATAAATGTGCTGGCAACAAACAACAGAGTTCAACAAACAGAGTTCAATAGTAGAGGATGTATGGGCGGAGGTAAGGACTGTTACGTGGTATCTACTCGGACATTCATGTAGTGCTTCGATCAGCCGAACATGTTATGCTAAAGCAAGTGCCTGTGGTTGAAATGTAGTTATCGTAATCAAGTACGTGTTTAAACAGGTCGCAGAGCTTTGGACGCTGGCGCTCGCGTCAACCAGCAAGATGCCCTCATTCCATGCGAAGTCATAGCGGCAGTGCCTTCAGTTCGACAAACCAGTATACTTGTTCAACCCATGCATGTCGCAGCTACTACTAGCTCCGGAACTTCTTGAGCAGTAACAGAGTAAATAACAGTTCAACAAGAGTTCTCATACAGTTTCAAAGGCAGCACCCACGCTAATCTTCGTCTCTGAGATTTTGAGTGGACTCGAATTCCAGGCATAGTCCCGACAACTTTGCGATGGGAACGCTGTCGGAGACTGCTCCTTTCTCTAGATATTACTAGTACGAGTTCATTTCAACATTTCAACTTCACCGCGGTGGTACGAGTTGTCGCGCCTCGCAAGGACTTCGAGCGCAACAGCATCACGTATCAGCTGATTTTCTTATGAAATTTAGGTGTTCTTTGAGTTTGCGTCCATAATTCCGTGATCCTACCTTGGGTCATATATAATGTAGTACCTCCGTCTTCTCGACATCATTCCAACTGTATCCTGGAAAGAAGCGAAGAATCCTGAGGAAACCAAAATGAAACAGAAATTATGTTGCATGCCCTAATCAGCTGATAGCTGCCGGCGGCATCGATGTCATGTCATGTCCATCGCTGCCGACACCGAAGGGCGGATCACTTGTACAACGCCTCTTGCCTGACCAAAGTTGGAGATCTTGAAACTGGTACAATTTGTCATTTTTGGTGAATTTCGACGTTAGATCGGAACTCAGCGTACTCAAATACCCCAAAAAAACGTTAGAATCTCAGATGAGAAAATTCGCGTGGGTGCTGCCTTTAAATTAATTGTATTGTTTCAATCTCACTATACATAGGACATAGGACCATATATAGCTACGCACGATTTCAACCATACCAGTGATTGGGCTCCTGGGCCTGGAGTTTGAATGACACAGACTTGATGAAGGCTTAGCTTTGCATAGTTGTTCGGTCACTGATGATGCGTCGGTCATCCACAAGATAAAACAACAAATGAATATTATTTCATTCATTTTTTGTGCACCTGAAATAGGTAGAGATATTTGAGATTATAGCACCGAAAGAATATATCTCGTAATTTGTACTAAAGTACAACAGAGGCTATCGCTGTAGTTATTATATGTAGATCGGCTTAATTTTTTTGGTGTTGAAGAAGCTCGGAATGCTGGTATGAAACGTTGAAAGATCAATGGCTGTTATTACAAAGTGTGATCACTACGTGAACGCGCGAACCTGTTCAGGAAGTCGTCACATCACATCACGGCGCTTGCGCCCTCCTACACAGAAAATCTGATTTTTTAGAGCGCTTTCTGCATTCTCCGAAAATGTCTGCAGATTATTTCTGAAATCACAATTATGCATTCGATCTGAAAGATGGTGCTGATTTATTTATTCATTTCTTTATTAAATATTTAGTAAATTATGGGATATAAAGAATAGAGACATGTTGGCTAATACTGATTGACACGACGTAATCATAGCCGATAACTTTTTTGACTGTGATAAACAAATCTTTGCGCTATCATCTTTCCTCTAGGTAGTAATTTTGGAATTTTTTTCAAACCAAATTTGCTCGGCAAGGGGATGTTTCACACACTAGAGAGAATTTTACACGCATAATAATCAACTGGGGGGAATAAGGCAGTCACTCTCCTTTTCACTGAAACGAAGAAGATCACCCATAGGCTAAGATGCTGTAGCGGGCTGCTCAGCTTGATTATCATTAACCACATTGAAGACAGGACCCTCTCAAATCTTCGTGTTTGTTCTTTTGCTGGACTTCCGAGTTTTGAAGAAACTTGAACTACACACGAGAAATTTGCAAAATCATGATACTGTTTGCTGTGCGATTAAGAGCGCACTTGTGCGAGTGATCGCGGCATGCGTGCGCTGGCGTATGCAAGGCAGTGGAAACGAGACTCCGATTTGGATTTCGTAGCAGGTAACGCATGATTCTTTGTGTACATTGAACATTCTCAGACATTTGGGCGCTTGGAGCGCCGATGAAGCTTTTGGCCGATGCAGGCTTCCGGCAGATAGTCGCGGGTGAGGCAGAATACTTGCTGGAGGTGCGGATGAAGCAGGAAAGCCTGCTGTGAGCGCTCATGAGGCAAGGTATATGCAGGTATCCCTGCACCCCTGTTTTTTTTTTCACCACTGCCACGTGGCGACCAAAATGTATATAAGCGGGCAGACGGCTGTGAAAGCTTAGTCTAACCTCCGCTTTTGTGGAGACAAGACGAGCCCTACGGGACTTGTCTGGCCAACTGAGGCCCGGTTGAAACTGTTGCCCAGTGTACCGTTTGGCTAGATCAGATGCGTGGGGTGCGATCGCGTGCTGACGCGGACGGGAAAATCCGCCTCGACACAGATGTCCGGCTGGTCGAGCGCTGGTACACGGAGCAAATACGTGCCCGGCGAACTCATTTTTGCACTATCGTTGTAGTCATCGATTGCAATAGAACATGACCTGTGTCAATCCTGCTATCCCCATAGCAGGATCACAGCACGTCGAATGCAGGACAAGGCGCAACTAACGCGAAAGAGGCGCGTCAACTCTACCCACTTTTGCCTTTGTCCCGCAAGTGTCATGCCGCGACAAACGGTGTGGGCCGGCGCTCCAAACGCCCGAATCTCTGAGTTTGTGATGTGGTGACAATGTGTGTCGTTATTGGCAGTCCAACATGGAGCCGAGGATTTCGACTTGTGCTGCTTTAAATTCCCATTCAGCCTGAATTGCGTGAGCTACTACGTTCTTGTAGTTGTACTTGACGCTACAGGGTGGCGAAAAAATACGTGCGCCATAAAAGGCGTTCAAATTTTATTTTTTGCCAACGAACATTTCAAGGAATCTATTCCTGTACAACTACAGGGCGCGACATTTCATAATTACACAAAATTTTTGATGTGTCTGCCATAAGCTTTGATGCAGGCGTTAATTCGTTTCTTCATGGAGTCGATGGTGCGGCGCAGGTAGTTAACGTCCAGATTATTTCAAATTTTCATCAATTTTCTTCGCAAATCCACCAGGTTTTTCACATTTCCTAAGTAGCTCTTCCCTATACATTTAAACAGAAAAGTCCAGTGGATTCAAATCCGAGCTATTGGCAGGACATAAATCTTTCGTCAAAAAAAAGAGCTGATTTTGGTCTTCAGCAAGTGGATCGTTGTTTTGGCTCCATGGGCTAGAGCCCATTCTTGTTGGAAGATAAAATTGGAATGTTCTTGTTTAACTAATAAATATTTAAGTAGGAAAAAGTATGTAGGAATGCTTCACACAAAAAATAAAACAGAGTCAAATATCACGCGCACGTAATTTTTCGCCACCCTGTATTTCAGTTGGTAGAGTAAGGAAGACTTCAAATTTTAGGTAATCGCTGACGGGCAACAACTCGTTCACTAGTTCGCATAATTCATCGGAAGTGCTTTGGCTGCGGTGATTCACAAGGAATACCGTAACTAGATCGAATAGACAGGATTGGAACAGTGAAGAAAATGGAAATTATGAGACTGTCATGCCCTCATTAAGTATGCTAGAGCTGCGAGAACAGAGACGCGAGAGCAGGGTCGTAAAACCAGAATTCGATAGGTTGAATTTTCCTAGATTTCAACCTTCGTTGTACACACTTCACACATTCTAAAAGCTACTAACATTGTTCTTTTCATAATCAGTATCGAAATTCTGCGGGTCTTCAACATCGCCGACATGTTCATTCCTTGCTATTTTCTCCGTTACTATTTTCTTCGTTCTTTCGCTATTAGATATTTAGATATTTTTCCATTTACTACACACTAGTGAGCTATAAGATGAAGAAATAAGATGCACAGGGCAAAGGCAGAAGTGAAGCTTCTAGTCTGTGGACAAACCGTGATTTTTTGCATCCGTTATCTGATCCATAGTGATAAAAGAGGCCGCTTTCCTTCGATGGACGGCGAATATACAGGGTAACAACAAAGTGTTTGGCCAAATATAATAAATTGTAGGACTGGGATCAGGTAGGCTAGCAGCTTGTAAATTTATGAGGGCTATGTAGAATTCATGCGCTTTAAGAATCCACTCTTGGATTTTGGATATCTCTTCTGGCTCCTCCGTGAAGTCTACAAAACCGTTGGCTACTGCAACGCACGAGGGCCACAAGTTGATCACGCATTTATGATCTTGTTTTCTCGTTAGGTCTAAACCAAGGATGCTGATATTTTACCAAAAGTTAGCTCAAGATCTGTGCTTTAGGGACTTCACTTCGGAGATCCAGAAGCCTTCAGGGAGCACGATAATTATCAAACAAATACGATGGATTGGTGAAATCAGGAATTGAGAAGTCTGAACCAACTTCCTGCTGCCTTTTCTTTCAAAACTTGATGGAAAACGTTTGTCAAAAGCACACCTTATTTTTATCAGATGTGCTTAGGCCTAAGAAATAACATATCTCTCCGAATTTTGCTCTGCCTACTTTTGCCCTTTGTTTCGTGCATTCCACTGCGAAAAGGGGCTGGCGACAGTCTATTGACCATTTCCGGCCTATTAAACGAGTTTACACACTGTTCTCCCTAGAATAGAAAGATCCTACCCTCTTGAATATTAAGCAGAAAATTGGTGATTTGCAGAGCCAACTAAAATAAGTTCTTGGAAAAGATGTCATCGACACTCTACTTGCGGCCACTTCCGTCTGTACTTCGTTTCATGTTTGCAGATCATACAAGGTTCAAATAGAGCTATGGATTCTGAAATTTTGCATATGTGTTCGGGACATTTGGGTAGTTAAGCGAGCACAAAGTCATGGGTTTTCTGACAATGCACAAGAAATGATTGCTATAAAGTTATTGGCCAAAGACTTTGTTGTCACCCTGTACAACACGAAAGGACTCGTTTCTACAGAATTAACGAATCCTTACTTGAACCTATCTGAGCAATTGACGGTTGAACAACTTCCGCTCAGACAGCCTGATTTCGCTAGAACTGCTCTCCTTAATTTTTCCAAGATCCGTTGAAGTGTACTGCACAAGGTCTGGTTGTGACTGCGAAAGTTTCTCGAAAGAATATCTAATACATAACACTATAGTTAAAGGCAGCACTCATGGAAATTTTTGGATTGAAGATTTCGCGGTATATTGGGGTTCTTAGGGACGATGAACTCATTAACAATGATGAAGTAGCGTGAAACACGTGAAAAACACAGAAAATGATGGCGGTATTTGATGTGTATCCGCAGCGCCGACGAGCGTTCCGTGATGGGTCCCGCCACAGAACCCTGCAAATGATACGAATTTCGTAAACAAGCCCCCGCTGAACCACATGCGCACACCCTGTCAACGGCGTTAGTGGGCGCGACGGAACCCTGATGTCCAGAGTGGCAGATGTGTCCACGGCAGTATCTTAGCAGGTAGGCGGCCATTCAAGGTGCTCAACTTACTGTTGCGATTGTTCAGCTGCCGGCTACATGGTAAGCGACTCATTTCAGAAGTGAAAATTTCCGTCAGTGCTGCCTTTGAACACTTTTCGACTTGTTAGGGTCGTGAGAAGTAGCGAAAGCATCAACTAGGATCTACGTTGACTACTCTGTAGCGGATAATAGCCCTTAAAGAGGGAAATGACTAGAAGGAGAGAGGGTCTCATATGGAATATGAAGAGTGCTCGAGGTTCCCGTTCTGGATCGGTTTGCCATAGGTGCTGTTTCTCGGTTGGGTTGCTCTTTGATGCCGTCACCATGATCGACGTCCGTTTAGTGTTCAATACTCATCTACTTTGAAGTGTAAAGTTCACAACATATGTGCCACTTATTTATTTTCTACATATTAGGTTTGTACACCACGGACCTCCCTCATACGAGGGATCCCAGCCGGTTAGTCGCGAGGCTACGTTGCGCGTCTCCAGTTGGCGTGTAGAGGGCTAATCGTGGACCAAACTCGTGTGCCTGCACTGAGACGGGGGATGGATGCAAGGGTTGGACTCTGTCTCTGCGGTGTCGGAACGAACCAACGATCATATCCGACTGCTCCAGCTACGTATAGCTGGGGTAGTCAACATGATGAATGATCTCACTTCAGAGCTGGGCAGGAGCAACAGAGCGGCTTGAGGAACTTACAAGAGCATCGAGGTCGTTGTGTAGAAGGCGGAGAACACCAGTTCAATGCCCATCTCTTCAACACAACGGTTCTCCCTGCTTTGACGTACGCCCCAGAAACCTTGGGTGTTGCGCAAACAGGATGAGAATGCGAGGAGCGTCGTCGAATGCTCCATCGAGAGGGTGATGCTAGGAATAATCCGCCTCACGCAAGTGAGGGCTGGAATACAGAGTTTTACCCTTTGTGAACAGTCGAAGATCGGGGACGTTGCTGCTAACGTCAAGTTGAGTAAGATCAGGTGGACCGGATACGTGATGCGTCTTAACGACAACCGCTGGAAAAGAGCCGTCAGCAACTGGGCTTCAAGGACCGTTAAGCGCACAACGGCAGGACCACTGAACCTATGGTCAGACTCTTTCACGAAGTCCTTCATGGAACGATATAATGCTGTCCCTCGAATGGACAGAATCCATTGGACGACTCGGGCACGCAAGAAGGATAAATGGAGGGATTGCTGGTGCCCGCTCGGTACATCCAAAGATCAACGGGAGTCAAGGTGAGGGTGTGCGCACAAAGTGAGCGTCGATGAGGGCACTTCTCAGCGGCCTCAAGAAGCACACGGCGCAATCGCACCGCTCGCGCTAGAATCCCCTGCCCGACAATAATCCATATGTTTTTCTTAATAGTTAGTTGATTTTCTTTGAAGTTGACGTCAAATATGATGAAAAACTATCAAGAAAACCCTGATTTGCTATCACAGCGCTGATTCTAGCACAAGTGGCGCCGCAATTCTCATGTTCGCGAAAAAAAGCACTGCCATCAACGCTCATCGTAACTATGGAGCGTCTACCCACACACTCACTGCTTTGTTGGAATTAGCGCTTGTTTGTTCCTTTCCACTTATACATTCTTAAGAATTCTCTCCATTGAAAGGAGTGCAGACAAGCATACTCAAGTCCGTTGCTACCGGGCGTTCTCCATTCGTGGTCCGCTGTTGCGTATGGTGCTTCATCATATTGTGTTACTTTTCTACCATTCATTTTCTGTTATGCTGTTTCGTCACGTTTTCTAATGCCGTTCTTTTTAGGAAACAGAAATTAGGCTCACTTACCCAAAACTTGAGGTGACGATGAACCATCATGACTTATAATAACGGGCTTACTCTGTCTGTGTGTGTATGAGTGTGTGTGCGCGTTTGTCAGTGTAAAACGAAGTTCGAGGGCGTGGCCTAGAGTGAAGCAGGAGGTCTACAGCGGGTCCAATATCGCTGCAGGGGTGCGCCGGCATCCAAAAGTGAGGAATTGCTTGGGGTCGGGTCCAAAGGGTGCGCCGGCGTCCAAAAGTGGGGAAACGCCTAGAGTCGGGTCCAACGGTGTAAAAAGGGTGCGCCGGCGTCCAAAAGTGGGGAATCGCCTTGGGGTCGGGTCAGAAGGTGTGATAAGAGTCTGCCGGCATCCAAAAGTGGAGGAGACGGGTCCACGGTTGTGATGTGGGAGTGCCGGCGTCCAAAAATGGGGAGAAGCCTGGAGTCGGGTCCAACGGTGTGATAAGGGTGTGCCGGCGTCCAAAAGTGGAAGAGACGGGTCCACGCCTGTGATGTGGGTGCGCCGGCGTCAAAAAGTGGAAAAACGCCTGGAGTCGGGTCCAACGGTGTGATAAGGGGTGCGCCTGCGTCCAAAAGTGGGGAAACGCCTAGAGTCGGATCCAAAGGTACGATAAGGGTGTACCGGCATCCAAAAGTAGGGAAACACCTGAAATGTGACTACAGAGGGAGAGGTGTGCGCAGATGTTCACTACTGAGAAAATGCCATGAGTTGGGTCCATATTTGCTCGATTAATTCGCTGGCTCTTAACATCGATCGTAAAGCACTAAATATTAGAGTTCAGCAGTGAATAGTGTGCAATCCCTGTGACTCCCTCCATTTCACATCCCCTCCCGCGTTTTCCTCCTCTCATTTGTTTACTTTCACCACACCCTCCTCTTTTATATGTTGAAGCTGGCTCTCATCATGTGACCAGTTGTAACAAACAAAAAAAATGGCAAACCATTTTCTGTTGTCATTCCAGGTTGAATCGGTCGTGAATAGTTACAAATAGCTATTTCATTTGAAAGAAGGATTAAATTACCCTGAGGAACGCGGTTAATTCTTTTTGGTAAGTCCGATTTCCGATAAGGGGAAGCAATGGAAAGGATGTGGAACGGTTATAGCGAAAATGTGGCAAGGCTTTGAGTCTATTAGAATGAAAACGGGATAAAGTCATGCGAGCGAAGCGAGCATTAGGGAAAGTCTGGACGTCCAGCGTCAGCCGGACGGCCAGACTGGTTGACAAATATATGGTTGCTAGTGGATCCTGTACCCTGCTAATCTCATGTGGTACCGGACATTTTTCCGAGTACTGGTAATGTTGATCTATTGCTATTATCCATATTCTTGCTATTGCTAATGATGGATGGTTCAGCGAAAAATATCCCTCCTGACGCCGAAGTTAGTTTTTTTTATCGGAAAATTTTTCGTTTGAAGTTACTATGACTCATTTCCCTCTGACATTTGCTGCATGCTCTTTTATTCAGTCAGAACTCTTGCCCTCTTATTACCTTTTTTTGGTAAAAGTAGAAAAAGTAGAATAAGTTTTGGCATTACTACAGTAATTTCGGAACTACAACGTTTTTCATTTCATTATGCATGTTCTGATCCGTTTCGTGCTTTATCCTTATACGGATACTAAACATTGGGATATGCCTTTTCTGCACTCATCAGTAAAGGGAAGAAGGCGTAGGAACGTCTACCAGCTCACTTTTAACTTTTTATTTTTATTTTTATTTTATTTATTTTTTATTGGGTGAGTGCGTTTTTCACGAATTCACGTTTCGGTGATCAAGGAGATCACTCTACACTTCTTTATATAAAGACTTAGATGTCAAACTTACGTATCCACGTTGTTTTCTTAACAACGGTGAATCCGCCACCGCATCTGGGAAGGCATATAGGTGAACGAAAAAGTGGAATGGGTGTTTACGGTGTATGGTTATTATGGAATGTTTATTGAAAATATTATGAGACGTTTTTGGTCATAATCATTTTCCCCAGTACCATCTTTGCATTGCGGTTGGAAGATATAAAATGAAGAAGTGAAGAAAATATGGATCTCGAAAATAATCTCGAAAATATGCTATGTTCTCAACTCAATTTTCGGTTTTGTTGACAAAAACTGTTCCGCAGTTTGTCTACAAGACATCACTAACAAAATATTTAAGAGAATTGTGGTTCTTGCTGGGGTTATATTTATATATAATGAAAAGATTTTTGGAAATACATTTGAGAATACAAGAAGTTATTATTGTTGTAGGCCATTTTAACGAGTTATTGTTTGGTTACTTTCAACAGAAGTGTCCAAATTTGTGCACGTTCTAGCAATTCTGAGAATTTCGGTGTAAACGATAGCTTTCTTAGTTGCGATTGACATTTTCGTGGTGAAATGGGGGAATCTTTTTACCGAAAAACAAAAATCATCAGTTTTGTTGTACATTAGTTTTGGTCATTATAGGATTATTGATTATTTCAATTTCCATGTCCAAATAGCTGCAGTAATAAATGGTTTTTTGTGTAGACTCAAACGTGAGAACGTCTTTGTAAATTTCAAGGAGTATTTTTTTCTATAGTGATTTTGCTTAGATTGTGTACGATCAGTAATTCATCCATGTATCGGGAAGGTGTGAACTGTTGAATGCTGGTATTGTTTTTGATGTTCGTTAAACTATACAGCAAACCAAATAAGCAATATTTAATAGACATGTACATAGCACATGCCGATGTGAAGACGAAGAATCGAATTATTTCTGACGAGAAGCATCCAAGAGCACAAGCATAACTATACAATAACCGGCGATGGGACATAACACTCGAGTCTATGACCTGCATGGGTGGCTGGCTGAATATGGAAGAGCAACGGGTTATGCACCAGAAAGCGTAACGACGGGGATGAACAGTACTCTGGAATGACCGACGACGACTCAATTAAACATCAACGAGTTGAGGTGTGCAGTGTGTATAGATCAAAGATCAGACTATGAAAGCGTTCGGGGATACGAATCAGTCTATCGGCCGTAGCGTTATCTGAAGGTGGAGTTCGCCGTTCACTAGTAGGGGTGAGTCTTCCGTCAGCAAATCGTTGATCTCCACTTTCCGGTCGATATCGAGTTCACTTGAATACCTGGAATATCTTGCTTTCATGAAAGTTTTCTTCGAGAGTATTGCGCCATTTATCACCCATTGATAGAGGAAGCCGCAGAGAAAAGGCGGGACAGATTCATGTCCCTCGCTGTCTGTGCTCTCGTCGCGCTTCCAGGTTGTCTTATCTTGTCAGAGAAGGTACTACAACAAAGAAAATACAAACTTGAGCATATTCACTACGAATTTGTAGGTTGGATCCAAACAGATTCAGACGCTGAATAACGCGCGTACACATGATGCAACAATTTGCTGCGGATTGGTCTATTCTCCACACGTGTACACATTCTGCGAATGGATGTCGAGCGATTAAGACCGCCTACGCTCGCGCATTGGGTGATGAATGGCGTTAAGAAATGTGAAAATAATTCCGTTACCTTGTCTTTGTAAAGTTCTTCTTACTCGACCAAGACCTCAGCACTCGCTTCTCGTCAACTATTGAAAGCATATATTCAATGGACCTTAAAATCAAGTTTAAAATTGAAAGTAAATGAAGTAAGGAGTCCCAGAGTGCCACCATGCTCTACGTGAGTGTACCACCCTCTTCGCCGCTACTCAGGCGATAATGGTTGTGATACTATCGATTACCGGTTGCTCGCGCAATGTGAGGTGTTATACTTCATGTAAAGTATGGCAGTAGGCTAACTGGCGGTTGAAGCGAACTCACCTTGGCTGATCGATGTCCTCTGAGATGAGGTAAGCTTTCAGTACATCGTCAACAGCATTTGAATAGGAGGATCCAGCTAGTTTCAACGTCCACTGCCAGGTTTGTAAGGGGAACGTACAGGAACGTGTGCGTATCTGGAAGAAATGAGAGAATGCTGCTACTTTTACACCAATCAACGCTAAGCACTTGATTTTTAAAATGCAAAGGTGGAAACCATACTTCGCAACCATCCGGACGTTTTTGGAAAATACATACTTTCTATCATAATCTGCAGCATTACTGTGTTTTGAGCATCGCTCTAATACGCTAAAACCGCTCTCGTAATTTTGCTTCTCTTATAGATTTAACGCACTCGGACATAAAAAGCATGCCCAGCGTCGGTGGCCCTAGCTCATTCCCTTCAACAAATAACCGGAAGGTGATGATTTCTTCAGACTAGTATTTAACAGTGCACTTACCTTTTATAATGCGACGGAACTCGTAGACAGTGGAAACCTTTACGTGTAGACGCCGTCGTATCAATGAATATGCTCACTCTGATACAATTGAGAGAATGATACACTGCTTTCAGAATGCAGGGAAATTCTCGAATCTTCCGTTGCCACTCTCGCTCGTCAATCATTGTGGTATTATAGTATTAACATGACATAATTAAAAACATTTATTAATCTCATCACTTCATTTCTATTTTCAGTTCCAGTCCACCGCATTTGAGCACAGCGCCCATTTCTTACTCGTGATCCTCCACTCTTCGGTATTTTCAAGGATTCCACTTTCGATCTCCGGCTCTTCGCCTTCCACTTCCACTCAACCCTGACTCAGATACCATATATACTGTTATTTCCATAAGATGTCGTTTGGGCTCCACCACCTGAGTTTATAGAGTTGTGTGAGTGTTTTCAGTTTACAAGGTAGACAAAGCGTGTATTTACACACATGCTTTGTATGCGAAGTATGTGCCCAATAAACCGTGTTCAAATTGAAGGCAACACCCATGGAATTTTTCGATGAGATTAGGCTAATTTTTATGACTTTCAGGAAGGCACATTCATTTTCAGTGCAGAGAACGGAAAGAGGCGTGAACAACCCAAGTTTCTTGAAACTGCAAACTTGTTTTATTTTTGAATGTGCTGTTCTCCGTGGATTGGGAGAAGCTGGGGAGTAAGGGAGGTTTTCCGTTTCTCCTTTCCATCTCTTGCTTCATTTTTACTGTTGACCGATGACTAGCTACCATGTGGGGCACATTTATCTCATCATCAAAAGCGAAGATTTCCATGGGCGCTGCTTCAAAAAAGGTAAGGAGAAATTAGCGTTTGTGTTGTTTGCTCGGTGTTTTCATGGGAAGGGAAAGAGAAGGACCGGTGGAAAGTGTTTTCAAAATATACCGCAAACTTGAACAGCTGTTACAGAGGAAATCGCAAGAAGCTAACTAGCAGATCGAAAGGAATCCTATCTGATTTGAATCTTCTCCTAACGACGTGCCAGAATATGACATCCCCTTTGCTGTCGCATCCCAAGCAGATAATGTAAAATAAGGAGATTAATGCATGAAATCCCTGTAGCTGCATTGCAAACATTCCGATCTGCTGGGTTAGCCACTCGCAGTTCTCTTTTGAACGCTGTGAAAATCGAAACCATGATTACTGGAACAATCGATCGCTCAGTTTGTGGAATAAGTTTCCCTCGTGGAAAGTATAAAGACTTGAAAGAAAAGTGGAACAACGATCACCTGGAACGAGTGATCCACTCCTCTTTGATAAAGCTGTTCATTTGAGATCGAAATCCGCTTGTCCCACCGTGTGTCTGTGTAGTTTCGAAGCAAGAATTGTGTTGTTGAAAATTCCCTGAAAAAGGCTTATGAGAATTACGACTTTTCTGTAGGTTTTTTGCAAGGTCGTGCTGAATTTTTGACACAGCAATTACCGTACATGAGCTGACACATTCGAATTATCGGGAAATGTGATAAACTGCACCATGATACGCGGAAGTAAACTGGAGATTATAGCGAATTCATGCTTTTGCGCACTTCAAGGGTGACACAATCACAGGACGAAGGGTAGGCTCGGGTACATCGGAATCAGGAGCTGACATTCACTGCGCAGATATTAGGGTGGTAAGAAAGTCTTGAGCCGTTTTAGACTTTTCTTGTGCTTTATTTTATTACTCAGCACACAGTAGAATTTGCTCAACAATATAATAGCCATGGTTAGTCACTGCAGTGTCCCACCTAATGGGCAGGTCAGCGTTCCCCTTTTCCCAGGAATGGGAAGACTGGAAACCAAAGAAATCGCTGACCTCCCTTCCGACATGGTCAACTTTGGCGGATTTTTTCGTGACTTGAAATGCCTTGAAAGAGCAAGATAAGTGGTAGTCGGAAGGGGCAACGTCAGGGGAATAGGGTGAGTGAGAAACCGTAACCCAGCCCAGCTCCGCCAATTTTTCACCGGTCTCTTTAGCTATTTGAGGCCTACCCTCATCATGGCGTAGGTGTACAAGAAACTCGTTTCGACCGTTTTTCTCAAACAGCATCCGCGACTCTCTGGAGCTGATTGGCGTATGTGTTACCGGTGACTGTGTGCGTTTGCGGGAGCCGCTCATAATACAATATTTCTAGCGAATTCCAGAAGTAGCAAAGGAGGCAGATGTTTGGGTGGGGGTGCGATTTGGCCGATCTTCTCCTTGACGGAACCACATGGCACGGTGCGTTTTAAAATCGTAGAGGACCCCACTCTCATCTCCAATAATTAGGTATTCTAGAAACTTCTTTCGATGTGGACAGAGCAGGAAAAACTGATTTTGGCTAGGGGGACCTCTCGTGAAACTGACGTCGTAATTGAAGTTGAGGAAGGCAATTTGGCTATATATGCTTATTATGGAGAAGGCCCAAGTTTGTCTACAAAAAGCACGTGGTAGGTCATGGATACCGATCAATAAGCAAAACTTCTGGAACTTTTGTAAAAATCGGCTCAAGACTTTCTTACCACCCTAGTATTTAAAAAGGTTTTCGACGCCAACTCGATGGACCTCTTCAGATTGGGAGTTTCAAAAAAAATTACAGTAAGAAGGAGAGGAGAGATGGCCTAGTGATCTAAGGCGCTGCTCTAGAGCACCATCTCGGGTTCGAGTCCCGCCGCCACCGCCTCCCACTCGTGTGACAGGCCGTCGTGACAGGCCGCCTCAGAAAGACCTCACGTCACCTCCATATGATCAATGACGACAAATGGTTCTAAGATGAAAGCTACGGCGTCCACGAGAATCGACGCGCTTTTTCGGGGCCCGGTTGGTGTGAAAAACATTCTTCTCGGCATACGCACCACAGATAGGCAATTCTGGCCAGGTCAAAGATGACTTCTGCGTGTTGCTTGACGAGAAGACCGCGGAAGTACCTCATGAAGACATAATCTTTGTCATAGGAGATCTGAATGGCCACGCAGGAGTGGAAAAGGACGGATACAGATGCCAGGAAGGCTTCAGACACGGGACGCAGAATGAGGATGGCGAGCGCATCCTGGAATAAGCCGAGTCTCACCACTTCGCCATAATGAATGCAAAGTTCTGAAAGCGCCCATCTCGTGTCCTTGTATGTACAGAGGCGACGTGAAGAGCCAGATCAATAGACTTTGTTCCCGCGATCACAGGCTAGTTACCGACGCTAAGGTTGTACCTTACGAGACCGTGGCCATGCAACATCGTCCGCTTATTCGCACCATGAAGATCACATCGCCAAAAGCGAGGCGCGAAGAACTGTATGGACCGGCCCGAATCAAGTGGTCATAGTTAAAAGAGAAGGATGTTATAGTAACATCCACCATCAGGTTGCCGCCGGTCACGACCGTCAACGATACGTAGAAGAACGCAACCGTCGACGATACAAACCATTGTAGAAGTGGCATATTTGGAGCTTGGCACGACTAAAGCAGGTCGCCAGAGAATTGTCGGACAAGCGTGGCTATGGACGGATGAAATGAAGATGAGGGTGCGCGAGAAAAAACGTCTATACCACGTACTCTCTGGTAACAAGACGGATGACAACTGACAGAAGCCCCTAGAGGCGAAGAGAGCAGCAAAGAAGGCTGTGGTTGCCACGAAAGCTCAGCACTATGACTACTGCTAGTAAGAAGCTAAATAGATGCAAAAGATGGCGGAGAACGCCGACTGGCGGGTTATCGCCAGCGGCAGGAAGAGAAGACTCGAAAGATCTATGGAGTTACCGACGAACATGGTCATCTCTTAATAGACTGCGAGAAGACAACGAAGAGGTGGTGTGACTAACTTCGAGAAGATCTCAACGGAAAGATTCAGCCATCCACCCAGTCCAGAACAACAGCAGACCTAGGGTCCTATGAAGCCGACCGCCTTGGATGAAACCATGGATGCGTTAAAAAAAGGATGAAAACAGGAAAAGCGACAGGTCCTGGTGATGTAGCAGCGGAACTACGGAAGTCAAGACTTCGGAAATCAGCTGAATGGCTGATGGCGTTCTTCAACCAGGTCATCGCAGAGAAGAAGACTCCTGTGAAATGTTGAAGGAGCACCACAATCTGGAAAAGGAAGATCAACCCTGTAGATTGCGCAAACTATCGGCCAACAAGTCTGCTGTCTCAGAGTACGTAGACATTCGAACGAATTATCGACCGACGAATCTGCGGCATCATCCGAGTTACCATGGGGGGTTTGTTCGTAGTCAAGTGCGGAACGTCGGATGCAATCCATGCCGATCTACTGATGATCGGGAAGCAGAAGCCACTGCATCTAACATTCCTCAACCTTGAGAAAGCCTATCGCGGGCCAGACGAAATCATCTGGTACGCCTTCGGTGGTACGGCATTCCCGAAAAGCACATTTAAAAGTGAAAGAAACGGAGTCCTTTTCTTGGTTTTCGATCTCAGGATTTAAAACTGAAAGAAACGGAGTTGGGCCGCCCTGAGTAAATTAAGGCACTATTTGTAGAAGTAGAAATTCAGTGTGTCAATTAAGAATCAACATGATCCCTTGTGTTTTCAAATGCAATTTTTTAGTGCATGGACATGTCTAACAGCACTGATCTACGATAGCGGCAGGAAATGACATCTATATAAGGACATTTGCTCCTAATCCGAATCTAATTTTTCTAGATTTCGACAACTCACGTGATCTACCACTTGTCTATCCCCATCAATAATTCTACTAGTAGCGTTTTAACATTGTGAAGACGTTTTTCTGCATCTGACTAGTTTTTTTTGTCTTGATCGAGGATTCCACTCACGTTCTCCAAACTTCTTGTAGTTTTGCGTTTCAAAACATGTGCTGCTCCTTAGTTGTTACTCTCATTTGCTTGTATTACTTATTTTCCAAAACTACTTGTGCTTCACAAAATACTTGAAATTTTTGTTTTAAAAACATTTTTTTGAGTTTTATCATTCCTCAATATGGTTTGAAATAACGCCATGATTATTCACCATTTAGTGGAAGTCGTTCCCGGAAGAATCTAATCAGATAAAAGGAAAATGAAAGTTGTCTAGAAAAGAGTAGCAAGCCTGTTTAGTTGCCTCTTGACTAATGACTTCCTTATCTTAATTAAAGCTTATGAGATCTATGTTCGACCTCTTCTAGCAAAGGTCTCTCGCCCTAACAAAGTGAAAAACGCCTGTGAGCTAGGAAGAGTTTGAAATGGTTTCACGTGCAAGGCGAATCGGCGAATTCAACTACAACAACATCTCATACAGTGAAACTATTAAATTTTGGCTAGGGATCTTTGCTAAAAGGAGGTTTAAACAAGACATGATAATGGCATGTAAGATCATGTTAAATCATGCTAAACTTGATCCTTCCACCTTTTCGTTATCCGCTGCTCAAGTATTCGCGGAGATACGGAGTACCCCCCCCCCCCCGACAGCATTCTTCAAATACCGGATTGATAAAAACCTCACCCAAGTATTAGAGAACTGAATTATCTCCTTGTATTTCACAGTTTGAAGCAGTTGATCATGAGTTTCTAAAGCGAAATTTTCTTTAGTTTTTTCGTTTGTCCTATTCAGAATGTGGTAGGCCCTAGTACAGGCATGAAATTTTGCACAACATGTACATATTGTATCCCATGTTTTCACTTTAGCAATTCTTTGTCTCTTTGATGCAACACTTTGTATATCACTTCTTAATACTACCTATTTTATCGTGCATGTGCGCTTATCCGCGTGTAATTAAATTACTTAATGAATAAAAAGAGATAAGCAAATGAAAGAGGAAAAAGGACAAATAGTATGATGAAGCACACAGAGGATTAGAGCGATAAACTCACTTGCAATTCACTCGGCTACACAGCGGTAGTGCTTGAAACTTGTATGCTAAGAGTATCTGTGGATGAAAGAGTTTTGGGTAGCTTTCGGCAAATTGAGAACGTTCCACGTGAGTTAATTCATCGGCAGTCATGAAAGGAAAGCTGAAATTAAAGCTTTCTAGTTTCTCCTCCGTGCTGCGACTTTAATTTTCTTCACCCAAATTTAGTAACTATGTTCCAGCAACTCTTGAAAAAAAGGTATAAGAAACTTTGTGGGTATATTTTAAAATATGCACTTAAAGATTCCCACCGTATATAGGGCAGTAAGGAGGAGAGAAGCGGGCTGGCTGTAGTGCCTCTGCGTTCTGGATGATTCGGCGCTTGCAGCCATCGTACGACCGCTTCCCAAAGACGATACTCATCTGAAATAAAGTTTGTAAACATAGGACAAATAACAATTAATCAGACAAGCTGAAGTTTGACAAATCGGATTTATATTGAAGCAAGCCATTTTTATCGGAAAAAAGTTGTGGGGGAAGATGGGGAAAGTCACTTCCTGAATTTTGAAAAAATTTGTCATCCCAAGGCCGAGATACCCCCTTAGGACTTCGTTTTTTTATTTATTGACTTTATTTGCGAGGAAAAATAAATAAGGCAACAAATAGGTGAACAAATAAATAAAAATGGACGACTTACTAGCAACCACAAGTTGATTGCACTTGAGAATCTCAATCATTTGATCCCTATCCAACGCCAACCAACTCTTCTCCCATTCCTCAGTGATGAGCAGTTCAAAGTCTCTAGCAATTGCTTGTATACAAGCCCGGATGAGCAGCTCAAATACGAGTATGATACTGGGATCCACGAGCTCAAATACTTCCACTGACCAGTACCTGATGGTATGCTTTGGTGGCATATGAGAACCATATGCTGAACACATCCTTCAACGTCAGATTGGGAAGGATCTCAGATATGGCAAAATCGATGCAAACCTGGAAAAAAAAATTATTCATTTGAAGAGGTGAGAAATTCGAATAACTGTTTAGCTACACTCTGCCTTTAACTGCAAATGAAACAAGTATTCATTTTCAAATTGCCTAGCATTTTCCAGAAAAATAAAATAAAGTCTCAATTTGGCTCAAATATCGATTCCACTAGTTCAGTTCATCCATTTCCACAGTTACATACATGTTATTTCCAGTTCAAATAAAAATAATTAAGGCCCCTCGAGAAATTCCCCCCCCCACCAAAAAAAAAAGAAAAAGGAATTTCTGAGCTTTTCTGGAAGGAGATGATGCTGTATTAGCTCTCAGTTCCACGCCTTCGAACAAATTTTCACGTAGAAAGTTGTCTTTTTTCAACGTTAGACTTTCGAATGGTCGCAAATGTTGTCGGAGTGGTCCACTTCAACGGACAATAGCAACACTTCAGCGATTTCGCTGAGAAAGTTCTTTCGTAGTAGAGTTGACATAGAACGTTCGAGAGTCCTTGAGAAATTCTTTGCATTGGCAAAGAATGAGATTGTACTTGAGGACAGTAACCGGGTAAAATTGAAGAAGCGGGCACTTCGTTGATGAGTGAACAGCGAGCGGTTCCCATAGAAGAAAGGAGACAGCGGAACTCACCTTTTTCAAGCTAATCACATTGTATTTGTCAGCAAGTATCAGTATAGGAAGGCAGTTATCCTGATGCAGCACCACATGGTTACAGTAGAGAAACCGAAGAAACGCTGGGAACACCTTCTGACACGGCGCATCCTCGACCATCTCGAGATCCTTAAAACAGGAAGTCAGTGAGAAAAAACGGAAGAAAGTCGTATTTGGCCTCTCAGCCCTGGGTGCACAATTGAAAAAATGGGTAATCTCATATCCACAAATGTGATCATTCATGAGTAGCAGGTGAGCATAGGCAAAGTCATTAATGGGTAAACATGTTGATGAGTGCCAGCTAAAGCGCAAATTTGAGTACGTTCAATCGGTCAGAATTGCGGCATCAATTCGCCGAAAAACATCTTTAGTCATCCCAATTTTCATGCTGATCCCGGCAGTTCCCCATATCAGGGTTGGCATGCATAATTGAGATTATCCATGGGTATGGTACCCAACGTCCCCAATTTTAGCCATAACCTGCAACCCATCAAAATGCTTACCCACGAGCGAATGGGTAAAGGGGTGGGTATAGCCTACCAGACGCTGAGCGTGTGGTAAACTCTACCCAAAGAGGTTATTTGATGTGCATAACACAAATATCGCATCCATTTTACATTGTGACCCCATTTATCTAAGCTTCTGGCAGCTCCTCCAGTGACAGTCGCTGACCCGATCAGAATCAGCCTCGCGCACGTGTCCTGGTACCGGAGTTCATAGTTGCGCAGATACTAGAGAAGGAGAGAACGCGAGAAATAAAGCCGTATTCGGAGAGGCAGACGAGAAATGCATATCATAGATACGAATACTCAGCTATTGTTGTTTTTGAAATGGACTATCAAAAATAGTCGTAATTGCGGCGTGTTTTTTTTTTCAAGTAGAAGTCCGCTTATTGCGTTGGTCGTGATTAGACATTGGGCACTTATCAGGCATTACCCATGGGTAGCGCTACCTACCATGGGTAGAGTTTCATGCACCACAGTTTCACATTTACTCATCTCTTACCCATGGGTAGCCGTACCCATGGGCATGAGAAAACCTATGGGTTCAATGATGCATGCCAGCCCAGAATGTGAAAAAATCAAAAAAGAAGAATTTGAGCAGAGATCCCAGCAGTGATTAGTTCTCGAAAAAGCTTTGGTCCCCACGATTACCTACTTCCCCATGTTTAATCTTAGTGATTTTTTGCTTTAGAGATCTTTTCTTGAATAATTAGTATAATATGATTTTTTGCTTTAGAGATCTTTTCTTGAATAATTAGTATAATACTTTCTTGTCCTTCTATTTCTTCTGCTTCTTCATCTGGAAGTGCTCGATAGTAGACCACCGAGTGGCAGGCGAAAATCAAGGCTTTGAATGAGCTTTTTTCGAACTTTTTCCAAGGAATACATACGTTCAAACTAGTATAGTGGCTTTCTCGCTTGATACCGTTGTACTCTGCAAAATTCCCATCGTTTTAGCTGGATAATTGATGCGCTTCATGTTCTGTTCTTTCACAAATATTTCAAGCAAATTGCAGCAAAAACCCCTCCAACTGCAATAAGCGCATTTATTTGTTTATTTAACAGAGCGCAAACATAATTGATATAGCTACGTTGTACGTGTAGTTGTCTCTGAATACACACTTTACTAGATAAATGAATATATATTTCTAACGACATTAAATAAGGAATTTATCAAACTGGAAGTATAGTTGCATACCTTCTTTTCGCCATTCCATCTTTGACTGAGCATTCGATCGAACACTTCACTGTTCTTAGCCAAAATGAGGCGATGAGCGGCAAATCTTAAAGAGAAATTATGATTAGGAGACGAGGAGAAGTGGTGAGATAATGCGAGGTTATTTCTTAAAAAAATCCTTCAAAAGATTATAAGACCTGTGGTTTGTCTAATTTAAAAGTTTTTTATGGACTACATCGTATAGCGATTATATCGTATCGTTTTAAGTCTTGATTGTGTATTCTTCACATTGATTACTTTTCTGCTAAAAGCTCGAGAACCCCGATAGGAAGTTGGGCAAAGTTCCACAAAAATGGTTCCTTGGGAAGCTCGTAATCCCTGCAAAAACCCTGGCTAACCTTGTCAAGAAAACCCTTGGAAAAGAAATCTGTAGATGTTTTCGTGGGTTTCACGTACATTTTCGCACTCCAGTAACTCACGGAGAGTCTACTCCGTTGAAACAAAGACCAGAAGGCGATTTTCCGATGTGGTCCTATTTTCAGAACTCCTTCCCCGGAGCAAACTCTTCTTACCCCAAGTGAATTCTCGAGCGTTCGATATTTTTGGTCTAAGACGTCGTCAGCGGCAGCAGTTCCGCCAATTCCCCGAGAAAGTGCACGCAGGTACGAGCACTTTACCGACGAGTTGCTGGAGCGGATTATTTGCCGAACTTTTTGCCCACACACCTACTGTGTGAAAGTGCGAACAAGTTAGCGATGATTGATTATCTGCGAGGGTGGTGATCGCATCGTAGTTCTGCACAGTAACAACTGGTATAGGAACATGTTCTCATTTAGGGATGTTAGTACTTTGTTCCTATGGCCTTTGCACCCTAACATATATAGACCTTGAGGAAATTAGTTCGTTGAGGAAATTACATTTGCATTGATTTTATTATTGGTCATCTCCAATAGTAACGTTCACATGCCTACCATAGACAGGTATGGATCACATCGCGCTTTTCCCAATGTTCTAGGTCTTGAGGCACCATTGCGATTACCAAGGGTAAACACATTGACGTCCGTGTTAACGATGGGTAGACTAATGTAGGGTTAATACATTAACCCACGGTGATCTCAATGATGCATGCGGTTGCTGGACCCAGACGCATCCTCGGAAAGGTGGGTAATCTATACTATGGTTAGCAGCTAGGTATAGACAACATCGCGTGAGTAAACATACTGATGAATGCTAGGTGAAGGTGAGTTTGAGTAAATTAGCACGTTTACAAAGTATAGGTAGCATCACGTGGATGAACATCTTGGTGGATGCCAGTTAAAGGGTAAATTTGAGGAAATTGGCACATTAACAATGAGTAGTCTAAATGATACACCCCAGCCCTGAAGGTGAACCTTGGGGTAATCAAGATTACCACGGGTAAATCCATTAAACTCAATGATGAATACCATCTCTAGCAGCTAAGAACAAGGAACTACACTTCGCTCCAAAAGACCAGTCCAAACTCCGACTCTCCATGAAAAAGCGGGATCATGGAATTTGTCTTTCAAAGGGGCAAGAATTTTAGACTAAAATACCAGAAGGCAAGCTATGGGTGCCTTCTTCTGAACTTCGTGCCGGGTTTTGTGGAATTGAGCAGTTTTTTTTTTGAGAATCGAGAGCCAGAAATCGATGGGTATACTGGGTAAGGTCAGAGGATGGCCACGGTAACTCGTCCGCTACGATTGAGAGCCCCCGCCCCTCGCAACTATGCTCCACCCACGTGACTTCGAATGTTGTACTACAATTTTGCAGGGGAGTCGTGCCACATTTTTGCAGAGGATTCAAAGCCATTCGTTAGCATTTTAACCAGATTGAAAAGTGAGACATTGCAAGCGTCGAAAACGGTTTTATCGTAACTAAGAGTTTTCATTTCCAATGAGGAACTGAGAGAAAAATCAGCGATAGAGAAAAATGGCACGAACTTCGTTTACGCCCCAATACATATGATCAAAAAAGTTAGAACAATTATAATCAGTAGGTCAAAGAAAGTTAGATTTCCTTGCCCAGAGTAAGTATAATTCTCCCGCTGGTGTTGAGTCAGCCCCTCACCACAGGTATGTCCAAGCCGTTAGACGGATGCAGGCAACCTATTTCATGGAGGTTCCACCCAAACTATGTGTTCTCTATGAAAAGAAGTTCTACGGGAACGAATGTGCGATAAATGGGCTTGTTTTTGACAGAATCCGTTCCGCCTGTCACTATTTACCGCTTTCTGTCGTGTTGCCTGTTCTTCTAAACCAGTACTGAGATGCATTTCGTGAAGAAAAAAAAAACTAAAAACTTTTGTGCAGGTCAACTACCACAAATGGAAATATCAAAATTCAGACATAGGAGAAAGGTTCCTCGTCATGGTAAAGGAAGTGGTCGCAGGTGATACAATTAATTGGCAGGAACAGCTGCCCATCAAAACGAATAAATCCACAAATCCAATAAACATATTTTAGCAAAAAGTATGTACATCATAGGATTGGGCACTAATTGAAGGATAGAGGACTTGTGAAGACTACACCATCGACTGGCCCTGTCCGGACACCTATGGGAGAGTATTCAGCTGGACTGAATAAAGAGAGGAGCAGCACAGTGTAAAGATAGTCTCCCTGTAATTCGTTTAATGGACTGATACAGCAAGTTTCCACACTATTTATACCACTGTAGCCAGGTTTTCAACTTTTTTGCTTCACATAGTGCTATAAATCGAATTTAGCACCTTTCTAAACTATTTCCATCGTCGCACCAGTACTTTCAGCGTTTTTGCATTAATGATATAAATAGCCTTCCTGAATAAAACTTTGAGAAAACTATTGCAGGGTAGTGGACCGCCATTCTAGGAACGGTGCAGGCCAAGCACTCTCGATTCACAGAGTACCGCCCGTCTGGTTTGCAGCGCCGTATCACCTACACGATGGGGCAGACCAACTGAGTGTAGTGGTTGTCGGACGTTGCCCGTATTGATGTTTTGCTTATGTTTCCACCCAAGCATTTCGGAATGAAGACAAAGGCAAAAAGAAAACGTTGGGAAATACCGCCCGGCAATGACGACCTAGGTGGTCTGCCGCGCCGCATAGGTGGTGCAGCGCGGCAGCCAGACAGGCGGTATTCTGTGATGCAAGAGGGATTGACAGGCGTTGTGCATATTCTGTACTGTCCAGCTCAACACAATTCATATTTGCATCCTCAAGTGTTTTTCCTAGAAGTGAAAACAGTTTAGCACTTAGCATTCCGAATTTATGTCCTGGTTCACCTTTGAGCAGACAATCTACGAAATTCTCTTGCATCAGCTGTGACGTAATCTTTTACGTAAATCAGGTTTTTTTCTGCTTGCATATCAGTCATAGCTAAGTTTCCACGTTTGTGGCCGAGAAATCTGTGAAAGGCTACTAAAATTGAAAAACAAGAGGCAGGAGACGGGTCGAGCAGTACAGCGCTGGCGCCAGTGAGTTTTGTAGATATCGATTGTGGGCGGGTAACATCTTGTACGACTGCGCGAATAGACATGTGCCAAAACCAGTGAAAGTGCTCACTGCTCGACGAGTATAGCAGTAGACAACGCTGCCTGGATTTTCTGAAGCCTGTCTCTAACGATATGATTTGAAAGAATCCGGAAATTACAGGATTACGTGATGTTTAGCCTTTAAAAATTCATGACCAGATTTTTTCCGTGTTTACAAGGTGATAAATAAGAGAGAAAGACCTCAAGAAGCCATGCAGATCCATATACAAGAAGCTCCAGCCGTCGAGGCCCACGCGACGCAGTACGCCGCCGCGCCGCAGCATTCTGCCTGCGACACCTCACCATCGGTAACTGCCCTCTCCCTCCCTGGCGAGTGCCAGCCGCGAAGCGACAGAGTGAGCCGCGCCGTAGCAAGAATTCCCTCCCGAGTCAGAATTCTCTCCAATGTTTGTCGACGCAATGTACGACATAAACTGCCCGACAAGAATCCAGAAACGTTCTCTAGAAAGCCGCTCCAGTGTCGGAAAATGGACGAAATTTTTCCTACTTTTTACCCAAGGAATTTAAAAAAATAGAAAAATAGCTCAAAAATAAACAAAGAAAACTCACGTATCATCTCCTACAATAATGTTAACGTCGCTAAGGTGAGCGTTGTTGTAGTATTTGGCGAAATCATTCAGCGCATCTCGATCGTCAGCAAAGCAGTCCATGCCTAAACACACACAGCTCATCAGGAAATGTTTACAAGGATTCGAACCCCTTCTGGTTTCCTATCCATATTTACATCCTAGAATAGCGTTATCCATGTCAATGTTCATCGAATCAGCCAATCAGCCGGCCGAAATCGAATTATCCCCACTCGAATTCGACCTGCCCCCGGAGCGTGTAACGGTCGGTTACCCGATGGTTCGTCGGGTGCGATGACGAGGCGATTCGGCACGTCACGAAGTTTCATCGCGACCATGTTGTCAGCAAGTGCTGCTATTGCTGCGGCGGCGTCGGCGTCCACTTGGTCTACAGTTACGCAGTGATTTTCATAGAACATCGCGGCGATCACACACACACGCACACAGAGGTGGAGCAACGCGGATACAGGACGACGATACAGGATGTGTGAGTGGATCAATGCTTTGTGGTATGTTGTGCAGTGGTAGTGGTGGTGGGGTGGTCTGCGGCTTCAGCGCTTGTACTGGCAACATCGCGGCAAAAACCGCGGACGCACACATTCAGAGCCGCGGTGTTGAATAGTAACGAGAAGCTGAGAATACAGCGGCAGGTCGAGCAGGTCCGCGGAATAATGCACGAGAAAATGAGCTGATTTTGCGCGGGCTTGGACAAAAGAACGCGCAATTCAGAGTGATGATGGGCTGCAGTGTCATTGCTGCATAACAAAGACTTATCGACACAATTGCGAAATTCCTGAGCTCCGAGACCTTCTACAAAAGTTTCCCCTACCACCAGGGGTTCAGGGAGAAGCTTCCCGAACAAATCTTGTCGCGATATCTATTAGTGTTCCCCGGCAAGGTTGTGAACAACCCGATATTCTAGAGTGGACGAATTCTCGAGGAAAATATGATAAATCTTGCTTATTTCATCAATGTTGTCAAGATAGACTGCGCCGGCAAGTGTAATTGAGATTACCCAAGGTGATCATGTCAAACTCCTAAATTTACCCATCTTTAACACGGAATCGAGCACGCTTACCCTGGGTAATCTCAATTATGCATGCCTGCCCTGGTTTATTCCCCCTGGGCTCGGATGCATCACTGAGGCCATCAATAGACGTTGACATACCCAACTGTACCCTTTACCTGGTACCTATCAACATGTTGACCCATAAGTGGTGTTCCATAGACAGTTGCTATCCAAGGGCATAAGATTACCGATCCATCCAATGCATCAGAGGTCACATGCATCATTGAGATTACCCAGGGTAAAGGTTTTAACATCATACAAATTTAGCTATCGTTAACAAGGGCGTTAACACGTTTACCCTGGGTATACAGCCACAGAACCCTGAACAGACGGGGCACAGTACCCGTGCCAAGAATCGAACCCTGGTGGAGTGGGTGAAAAAAAGAACCCTGACGCTGTACCTCATGGTACCCCTACCTCATTTAATTCAAGGAGACTAGTCTCAGTCCTAGACCAGAATATCCTGGCAATACTTGCTAGCTCACCGAAATAGACCGTGCGGGAAGAAAGGTATAACCCCTTTTACCAGTCCTCGTCCAAATCAGAGCTTCGGGTAAATCACTACCTTCGGGGACCATACGTAAGACCTGTCACTGCATCATAGGAGTAAACTATCGCAAATAATTCTCATGTAGAGAATCCTTGCTCATATAGAGATGCTATTAAATTTGGAGAAAGAAATTCAGTAACCTCAATCAATAATTCAAGAGTCGATTTGAATATTCGAATGTTCGAAAAAGAAAAAGCCTCACAACCATTCTGATCTTTCCTAATAAATTGTTTTCTTTGTTTGCTTTTATCCAAGTGTTTAAATAGTAGACTTATGTACGGACCAAACACTCGAATTCGAATGTATCAATCATATTAATACTGACTTCTTCATTGCTAATTACAATAAACATATGCTAGGCAATGCACAGAAGTAGTATGCTTCCATTTCTGGAATGGAATCCAGATGGTAAATAAGAGAATGATGGGATGGAAAATGAATGGAAAAGTCGAGAATTCAGAAATGCTCTCCTTGACTGCTGCTGTTGCCCGACCGAAAAGAACTTTTGAATGGCAATTTTTCTCCAACGAAGTGGAACTGAACCGGTTTACAGCTCTAGCAGGGATTTCACCCCTAAAAAACAAAGCAGCGACCTGAAATTCCCCTCTCCGCAAACGACTTTCTCCTTTCGAAATCTCCCAAGGTAAGAACCTAGCTGTTTCTGACTGTTACTGTGAGACCAAGGCTGAGAATTGGGCTACTTTTGCAACGTTAAGCCTGCAGACTTCCTGAGAAATGTCTCTATTTATCTATGTTCTTGAAAAAACATCATTCATCCGTACAGTAAACAGCTCGGGATTGAAAGTACATTTGTAAACGTTATTAGTAGAAGTGTTTCGCACGCAGTAACGCTGGCAGGGAATTTTGCAAAATGGTTGCGGAGAGCGTTTTTTCCTCCTCCAAAATCAATAGGAGAGCATTAATTCTAGCGTTGCTGTATTCACGCAACCAGTTCAGAAGTATTTTTCTTCGAAAATATCATAACAATCGGCTGCAGCCTCTCTACAAAATTCAGGACAACCAATGCAGCCAGAGTCATTGCAATAAATGAAAAAGCCCCAATGATCCCTAGTTCCAGAGACGCATCGAAGACGCATCGTTACAGCATTTCTCTTCCAGAAGATCTAGATTCTCAGAGGGATTTTTACAGAAAAAAAAAGACAAAAAAGTTGATCCGATTTGAATAGATGTCAAATACGTGATATTGAAAAATACGTAATAACAATAATATATTGAAGTAGTGCCTGTCACACATGAATGTGCAAGAGTTCTCAAAAAAAATTGGTTTTGGGGTGAGTTATTAAGAAATCTCGCAAATTCCGCGAATCCCGCAAAATTTTTCAGATTCTACAGCGCCGATTTAAAGGTATTTTATGACAAGCAATGCTCGCAGCGTTGAATAAATAAATAAAATTGGTAAATAACAAAAAAAACAAAAACATTGGAATCTCTTCATTTCCAAACGGAAATACTTGCCATAGATGTTGTAACCCTGCAATATACCCCAAAGATTACTTATTTTGTTTTTTTCCTCCATTGTATTTTGTACGAGTTTAGAAGATTTTACTGTGTTTTGTACTCTTCAAGAATGTAAGGAGAATTAGAAAAAAATTGGAATAGAAAGTCCTCAAAAATGTATAAAAATATGTAAATGGAGTCATGTGATGTGCTCAACTGGAGGGGATGAAGCGACGGTTACAGATGACCATCTCGTGATCGTCGATGTCGCGACTTTCGCGGCGCCATGGAAAATTGTAAACATCCACTTATGAAAAGGTTGAATCCGAATTATGAACAGAATACAACGGCCTGTACATTAAAATGAGCCCATTGACTTCAAAGATGAGCCCATCTGATACCCACATGTTCTCGTCAGATTCTTCAGAAGAGTGAAGCGTTCCCTATTTATCATAGGGAGCGCATACATTCATTATTAGCAAGGAGAACCGTAGTATCGAGCCTTCTTCCAACCTTCCAGACTTTTCCCAGTTAAATGGTATATTAAGGGAGAACATCATCACTCGATGATGTTAAGAAGTGTTGGATAAGAGTATTCCCGGACTTCGTCAGTTCAAAATGAATAATAATGAATTGGCGATATAAGAGATAAGGATCGTTGAAACGATACGTATTGATTGCCACGTAACATCGCCATGGATCGCTGCCAAACGGAGCTCATCGCCCGTACTCTCGAAGATGTGCCCAAAACGAACTGACGATGTGAGTGATAGCGACAGTGGAAACGATGCCTATTGATCGCCACGCCCCATTTGCTATCATCTCTTTTACGTCTGAGGTCTCGTCATTCACTTTATCCATGTGGTGATCGCCACGATTGCTGGTGAAGTCAGGGGATACTCTAAAGGGAATGATTCCAAAGGTATGTTCATTCCAACACAAATTAGCATCCAGAACTTGATCATTTGATGGCGAATCTCATGTCAACAAGTCAACATCTATTCACCTTGTATAAAATTTGCACGAGATTTGCATGACGTATCCGTGACGGAAACTTGTTGCAAATCTCGCTCCAGCCACGGTTGAAGAAATCTTTCATAGCAAAACCGAACAACCAATGAATAATACATGCAAATCCTAGACATGGACTAAAAATTTGTGTTTATCTGCTGGATGAGTTCTCCATGTGTACCCAGTATACACTGGACCGAATAATGTGGTCATCGCATTGAACTGCTTTTCTCCATAATTGATCATGATTATTATGATCTATTTGAATGAGTTGGGGCAACATCATTAAACCGCATCTATGTAGTTATTGCTGCTACTTGGGCTCACTACCGTTACCAACGATAGATACGAGTTCTTCGATTATGTTACTGTTACTAACACTGAGGTTTTGTTTGTTATTTTTGGTGCACCTCGAGTGTAGATAATAAATAAATAAAAATCGAATAATTATGTTACCTCAATTACCAGTTCAGGAAGCAATTTAAATGTCCAGATATTCGAGAATGAGAAAACCTCAAAGCTCTTCTTCTCCCTCACACATCATTGAATTTGTCTCCAATGGCGGAATACTCGATTTTTCCATTTATTCGAAATCGAGTATTTTTGCTTCCGAATATCGAAGACTTCGAATAAATGGAAAATTCAATTGTTTCAACATGGGAGGCCAATAAAATACTGTATGGAAGAGAAGAAGAGCTTCAGAGCTTCCTCATTCTCGAATTCCTGGATGTTTAAACTGTTTCCTGAATTAGTAATTGAAGTAACGAAATTATTCGATTTTTATTTGGCCTAGAGTATAGCACCCAGTCTAAATAAGGTTGTACCCTTATTTAGACTGGGTACTATACTTTAGGACTATATTCATATGCTCAATGAAATTCGACGAACGCCTGAAATACACGGCTGTCCTCAGCAAGTTACAGGACATTCAAATATTAGTCATTATATTTTGTTATGGCTGCGTAGAGTTTGACTAATGTAAACAAATGATGTGAGCAAATGAATGCTGGCGGGGAAAGCGTTCCAGAAAAGCTCAACGGAAACGTCCACTGCTAGGAAGAGTAGTTCTCATTAGATTGCTCGTACAAGACAGGTTGTTCGTGCAAGTGAACTGCAGTAATAACTCGTGCAAGTGATGTGACTGTTTCAAGGTAAAAGGGAAAGAAGGGAGTTTTCACAGAAACATCTAGCAGACAACATTTCTACAACAATAAGAAAAAGACTGATTTACATCCTCGGAGAATTACTAAAAAATTCCCTAGTGGTTACTTCATAATTTGATATTCGAAATGTTCATTTTTTGATCCGCTTGACCTATACTATCCAAAAATGCTCATAAAACCAATTTGAACTGGATACTTACTAAATAAATTTACAACTTGATTACTATTGCATATTTCTAGGTGGTAAAAACCTCATAGACCAAATTTAGCCGTGATGGACAAATTGCATTTCTGCTTCAGGATTCAAAGGCAAATTAGAAGCCTTTCTTGAGAGTCTCTTAAGAATAACGCCCACACGGCTAAATCAAGTAAGTTATTTCAAATTAATGTAAGTTATTTCAAAGAATTTTCGGTGTCCTCAAGGCAAAAAAGAGATTTAATCACCATGGAGGACATGAGAAAAATGACTCTTTTCCCATTTTGGAAAAAAAAACAAGGATTTCACCAAGATTATATGACTAGGACAGGTTCAATTTAATAAAATGACGTAGCGTAGGAAATTTCACAGTGCAGGACGTGGCATAATAAAAGTTACTAAACCATGAAGGCATCTCTAATATGTAGATAATGACGAATGGAAAAAACTGACACAGGTTAGCATATTGGCCGTTGAGCTCGTTCCATGAAATACCCGGATCCAGAATGAAATAGATAATTAAAAATCTAATAAAATAACATCAAATGTAGGCAATGACTGTTTAAACAGCTGGATCCGTTGGCTGCCCATGAATTTTCGCTGGAACCACGGAAGAAACAACTAAAATCAATGCAGTCTCGTCACCTTGCAAGTGCACATAATTCATTTGTTTCATAGAAAATATTGATGAAATTGCTGGTACTCTGTCCTATGAACTCGAAAAAAAAAAACTTGGTCAGGAACTATGTACTATGGCGCTGGATAAGAAGACAAAAATCGTAGCTCGTTTACAATGTTGTCAGCAATCTATCGGCTTTAATTACATGCACAAAACACATTCATCGCTGCTGGATACCACCGGAAAGTGGCAATTTTCGTCGTGCGGCGACGGCTACATGGACACCACCCACATACAACATACATTAGGTGATATACGAGGAGGGGGGGGGGTGGTCTGTAACACGTTCACAAAACCAGCTCAGCGTCGTGGCCAAGGCAAGCGCAGCCGAGTGTAATTGAATGTGCTTTTTTCGCTGATAGTTTCCCCTCGGAAAAACAACCCGACAACCGCAACTCGGGGCCAGGGTTTTTCGCGCATGGGGCGTTGTCACCCCGTTCGGTACGTGCGGTTTCCTTTCAATTTCCCGTGTTGTTTTGCCTTTCTATCTAATCCGCAGCGCGTTTCGTTTAGGGTAGTTTGCCGAGTGACAAACTGTGACATTCGCACACGGTTCATGTGCCAATGTGACAGTTATCCGGGGTTGCGCATGGCTGAATCATGGGCAAATTCGAAAGTTCGTGTTAAGTGCACGCGCTGAGACGGTGAACGAACAGCGCAACGGTGGAACGAGGATTACTGCAGTAATTCTGCACGGTTACCGCACTTTGCTCGCAGACTCTGGAGCCGCCGGATCAGTGTAGATCCAGCTAAGTACACAATCGGTGCAGGTGCACTGCAGCGACTGTAGGAGCTGCGTTACGATGAACAGAAGCACATCACACGAACTGGATCAGCGACGAAAAAGCCGACATTATGGCCACGGCTGTTTTCATTAGCATGTCGACGGCCAACAAAAAGGAAGGGCGACGCCAGAACAGGAATACTAGTTGCGTGGAGCGGGCGGCGACGACGGTCAGCTGATCTCCGCGATAAGTTCATCGTCAGCCGGCTAGTCGCCAAGGACTGAAAGGCGTTGCCCTCTCCCGCTGTTAAAAACGGGAACGCTGCGCGGGGATTTGGCCTAGGTCCAAGAGGTTTTCGTGTTTGGTGGCCCAGGATCAGTGCTTCGAAATATCTGTCAGGGTAGTACAGCCATTAGGGTCAAGAGGTTAGGAGGTTAGCCCATATGTTGGTGGGATTTATAGAATAAAATTCAAAAATATCTCGAGAAAGTTTTAGTTCTCAGCTTAACAAAATTAGACGGGGTACGAAGCCGGATTTTTAAGCTGGGAGATTGAAATTTTTGACCGGCTCCAACCACCATGGCCAAAGTTGGCCCCTGGGATTTGGTTTGCCAAAAATGTACACAAAAACACCCCATCTAACTACCCAGGTGCAGCTACGTTAAGCTGCTATTAAGCTTATTAAGCTGCTATAGATTACTTAAACCTAGATCGGTTCCGACGGGTAGACCTATATAAAGTTCTGTACCTTCTGGCAGGCCAAACCTCGGAGGCAAAATTTGCCCATACTGGGCAAACTATATGACATCTTTTAAGAGCAAGAATGGACATGTCTTTCTCGAGCGGGAAAAGAGGCCAAACAAGCATCGAGGCAACAAATTTTTAAGAATAAGGCTTTGTCCGGTAAAATCGCCCACATTAAATAGGCGGAAACACTAGAACCTCTCCCAAAAAAGCCCATGAATCCGCGCGTATGTAGGTGCAGACAAAATCACATATGAGTGGAAGAGTGAGTGACTCGGTTCTGCCAGCTGAATAAACGTTCCAGGCGTTGAATTCTATTTGATTTCCATTTCAAATGGAATGTAAGAAATGATCGCTGCGTGGAAATGCTCTCCTTTTATGTTCCATCGACGTTTATTAGCTTAGCCCAAGTACAAACATATCAATGAGTGCGGGAAAAAAACATTGAGTACCACTCCAGAGGTTTTTCGCTGAGAGGTTCAGGGTGGCGTAACCTAACTGCGAAGCAAGTGGGTAAAATATTCCAGTTCATGATGACTTTTACTGGATGCCTTGTGGTCGGAAAGAGGGGATCTTCCTGGAGAAAGCAAATCGTATGTAGCTAAAGTGATAGACCAACAAGGTCATCATGAAGTGCATGCATGCACAAAAAATTACTAGGATATATTTTTGTAATTTCTGAGACAACCTTCACCCCTGATTTTTGCCGTCTTTTTTACCCTACCCAGACGCTCCTTGTCCCTGTCAAGTTATTTCATGTGCAAGTAGCATAATAAACAAACAAACAAATAAATAAATGATTAAAACTACTTGGACATCGACTAGAACAAGAATAGCTCAGAATCGAGGAAATACGACAGAAGGGAGAACGACCACGACCATGCCGCATCAGCCTCGTTTAGTTTCAAAGCGTGAGACTTGAATTTAATGTCAGTTGTCCGAAAAACTAACACATTCGGCGCAGTGGCTCTCTTTGAAAAGAGGCATGAAACCGAAACCGGGTGTGCATAGAATCCTTAACGTCTTGGAATGCTCATAAACAACATCGTTGCGCCCATCGTCAGCGACCCGTGGAAACTCGTCTCTAAATGCGTGTCAAATGGAAGAGCGGCTTGTCATGGGTATGTGAAAAAGTGGCTGGGATATCTGGTGGCAGTTTGGGAGACTGTGTGGATTCTGTGATTCTGTGGAAAAATACGAAGCAAGGAGAGAAAACAAATTGTAGTGGTATTTGTTTGTTTGTTTGCTTGTTTGCTTATCTACTCGATATGCTACAGTTAGACAGTCATTCAGAGCAATACTAGAGGAACATCCAGAAAAGAAACATGAAAAAAATTCAATGTATTTAAAATCCATCAGTCTTCATTTAAAAACCAATTTTCGTTATGGAAAATCAGGGAAAATTTTTTTACCATGGAGCAACCAAAAAAGTCCGTGATTTGGCATCACTACCGAATCGCTTCGTGAAAGTGAGGGAATCCAGAAAAACCTTCTCTAGCAGTACTATACATCCACTATTTACTCGCTATTAATTAGATTCACTCGACAAGAATATTTTTAGAAAAATTCAAAATCTGCTTGGAACCCTTGTTTCACTAAACCAGCTGTGGATAACCAATCAATGGGAGCTTGAGGTGACCCTTTCGATCACATAAACAGAAGCGAGTATAAATCAACAGAACTCTCCAGCTTTTGTCTTTGAGACGAGTGCCGAAGCCCTCAATGAGTATACCGACAACTTTCTGTACACTGATCCGAAAATATCTTGCTGTTATCTAGAAGAAGAATGGCGGAAAATTACAAAATACCTAGATTGCGTTTTACCCTTGCAGTAGCATTAGTCAAGAGCTCTGGAAGTTCCCCCACCTCGTATAGCAAGTCAAGCACCAGAAATGGGCATTTAGTGAGCAATTGAAGGAGCTAATGGAAACGAATTCTTGTATTAGAGCAAATTTACTTTGTTAACCAACTTTGCAAAGTAGAAGGAGAAATAGTGATTTGTTAATGATGTTCAAGATACTTAAAGGAAAGCTTTCTTTGAATCCATCTGAATTTCTGGAGTACCGCTGACGAGAACCAGAAGAGAAAAACTCAAGCTTTACGTCCCAGTTGCAAGGTCACAGGTTACGTCAAATTTCTTCACTTACACAGCTGTAAACGATTTCAACTTGTTCCTACGTAGCTAAAAATTCATCTCAATGATTTGAGTTCGCACGATTCAGAAGTGGTGTAGTCATTGAAGCTTGTGGCCTATTTCTTTGACATTCTTCTGTTTTCCCTCGATTTACTTCTTTATTTTCACTCTTTTTGACTGTTCTGTGTTGAGTTGGTTGTTGCACGTCATTATATCGCGTATAACAAATAAATAAATAAAACGAGCATTTGATGGAATTGTCTTTGTAAGCTTTCAGAAAGCTTGTCAGGAGAACTTGTTTGAAACCATTGAATGTATGGACATACAATACCCGCACTAAGTTCGTTAAAAATGAACATTCAGAACGCGGATTTGCGTTCTTTTCGTTCCAGGGCGATAACTCATCGTAACAAAGCGATTCACAGACCAAATATGGGATCAGAAGCAGCAGTGGAGTGAACTAGCATATTGCATGAAACCAGCTCTAAATTTCGATTCTGAACATTGAAATCCCACAGCCATTTATAGTGCTCGGATCATGCCGCGCATCGAGGTAAGCCGCGCGCCATGCACGGCAAGGCCGCGGCAGAATTAAAAACTTGCGAATTTTGTTGTTGAAAATCAGAATTCAGGGCTGATTCTATGAAATATGGTAGCCCACTCCATTGTCGTTTTTGATCCCTGGTTTGGTCTGTGAATCGCTTCGTTACGATGAGCTATAACCCTAGAATGAAAATAACGCAAATCCGCTTTCTGGATGTTCATTTTTAACAAACTTAGTGCGGGTACTGTATTTATGTTGCTTGATATGTTGATGGTAACTGATGTGGTATTGTACTTATGTATGCTTGGCTCAGCCCGCGTCTCGAAATAAACAAATAAATAAATATTTTTCTTAAAAAAAGTCAGGTTGTCGTAATAATAATCAAATCAGATTTGCAGGGAAGACATCTTTATCAAATATGAGATTCTAGAATAGCTTTTTAAGGGCAAGACTGGTAAATAAATGCTTTTTCAAAGTAAAAGGTAATGATGTTAAATCAGTATCACTATATACAGATCCTATACTTGCAACAAATTTTTAGGAATTTTCAGATTTTGATATGTCCCATAAATGATATCAGTGTGATGACCTCAAAAGTGAATAGTACCCTACTGATTGTTCACCGCCAGCTTTTAGGTAGATTCCATGGAACTTCCAGGACACTTAAATGTTTCGATCTTCTCTCTGCTTCCAAATAAATCTTAGAAACCCGTAAAATTTCGATAAGCTACTCAAATCGACTCAAAACCTTTTCACGAAGGACTGGCAGATTTCACTTAAATTACGGGTAAAGATGGTAGGACAGCAGTTTTCGTTCCGAATTCCGCGAAGCCTGCTACCCACGGCTCAAATTTGGAAAAAAAAACTCTTCTATAGGGTTAACCTTTCTTTCTGTTACTCTCTCGGAAACTTGCATGTTTAATAATCATAGACCCATGAAAGAAGTTCCTCATGCCAGTGAGCTATTATTTGTTATACTTGTTAGAAGCCTCCGGTCATAAGCCTTGCTGAACAGACTAGGAAAAAGAGGGAGTTTTGTGCGAAGAATCTACATATGGTAGCAACGAGCAGCAAATTTTCGTTTACGTCATTGTCTGGCCAAATTCCTGGTATTGTCTCTAGCAATTTTTACGTAAACTACTGCTGTCGAATCGTTAAGAGTGCAAAAAGTGAGAGGAGCTCAAGGAATAAAGGCAGCAGTAATAGTTTTCATGAAATTTTGAGTAAAACTCATTCCTAGCTGCATTGCATTGCAGAGGCAACATCTCTCGGCCCTCACAGCCTTGCAGCTCTCGATGACGTCACAAACAAATAGGTAAGGTACGAAGAGTGAATAGGCAACAGAAGAACACATTTCCAGAGTGATTCCTTCGGTTAAGCAGAGCGTTACGAGAACAAAAGACGAGTTCCGTGAGCTCGCAACGTCTGCACAATCCTCATAATAGGATCCACTTCAAGAGAATAAAGAGTCGGGAAAAAGTCGCGATGCAGTCGAAGCTGCAGCGTCAGTCGGACGGGTGTCTCGACTCCACACTTCCAGCGAAATGACGGTGTTCGGTCGGCGAAAAAGCCGTTGTTTTGTTGGGAACGCTCAGACAATGTTTGCACTCCAACTTCACCACCGCTAGGCTACTGCTTAGCAGAGCGCGCCAGCCGGTACTGTGCTCAGCGGACGGACGCGCGCTCTGTGCACGTTTATCCACAAGTTTACCCAAACCCCTCAATTATCCGCTGCGGTTCGGCTGTCAGCGGTCACGAAACCGGGGGAGTTCCAGACAAGAAAACAACGCACGATTTGTTCGAGAATGCTTCGAATTCCTTCACATTAGGAGTTGGGAAGGAGCACTGACGTTCAAAGCCCAAAATCAGATATTTTTATCAACTTTTCTTTTATAGCTTTATTTCGATTGCTCAGCTGGTGACATCTACTTTAGAAAAAAAATTTCAACAACATTTGACTATCTATAATCTAAAACCTCAAAAACAAAGGATTCCGACCAAAGCATTCTTTGATGCCTTTAAACGCCAAGCCCCTTCCATGCCGTAATGGGATTTTTCTGGGGTTGCGGTAAAAATGCTGCAAACATGGAATCCTGTTTAAAGGCAAGGTCCATTCAAAATCTTGCCCACCCAGGTTTTCTACTCCGTGGAGTCTAAACCATAGGTGTAGCAAGTATCTCAAGTTTGAGACCTCGAAGACCTCGATATAGGCTCTATCGCTAGATTTGAGACAAAACGTCCGAGGATTACCGTATCCGTGGGAAAACACGCTCCAATCGACAAAAGCTGCGCGCGTGCATACTGAACAACGATGGACGCTTAGATACATACAGCCCAACGAACACTGCGTGAAACCTTCCCCGCCCCATCAAACGGACCACCGGTCCTTTCCATATGAATTTTTTCCTACGACGCCACAACAGACAGCACGTTGGGCGCACCGTATAACGTCATTTGAAAGCACGGACGCTGCAATCCCACAAATGCCGTGCCGGAATCGCTCGATGGGAAACGTTCGTTGTGAAACCTTTTCAGGGATTTTTCCATAGTTTTCGTTCAAGGCATCGCCGTGGGCTACGAATACAACAGAAATTCGGGAGATGGAATTTTGCCCGGACCTTGCCTTTACGGTTGAGTTATGGAGTTATTTGGTGCACTGAGAACAGATTACTTTTATACCATAGGAGCATTATTGTAGAGTTGTACACAATTGCTGCTCAATTACTATTAGAACTTGAGGGAAAATGCCGCATACCTGGAGGTAACCCTGCAAAACTGGCGCTACTAAACATTTCTCAATTATTTCCTTACAAACTTCGTATTTTTTCCAAACAAAAAGCTAACTTCAAATATTTTGATGGTAGAATTTCTGAAAGGCGTGTATCACCACAAAGTCAATTCTGAGATTTCTGCATCAGAAGAACCGTTAGGCAACGCTAATAACAAATGCGGAGATTATTCCCTTCAAAAATTACAAAAAACCCATTTTCAGCGCCTTTGTTTGCGGAGAATTCGAGGTGTCCGTTGAAACAAATGCCACAACGCTATTTAGCAGATTTTATCGAGCGTTGGGCACCTAGCGCTTGCTTGTGGTTGCTGCTGCAATGGGAAT
Source organism: Ancylostoma caninum (assembly GCA_037903475.1). NCBI lineage: Eukaryota > Metazoa > Nematoda > Chromadorea > Rhabditida > Ancylostomatidae > Ancylostoma > Ancylostoma caninum. The sequence continues at coordinate 278,893 of JBAJFG010000415.1, read as the reverse complement.
TTCGAATTCTCAACAAGGGAAGGGGTTCAAAAAGGGGTTCCCTGTCATTTTTGTCAGGAATCACGTATACCACTGTGATCAGCATTGCCTACAGATTCTTCCTCAGCACAAATCTTGAAATCTATTTGAGGTAAGGCACTGCCCTTGTATTTTTGGGTCGAACTAAATGGAGAGAACCAAAATTCCCTGATTCAAACTAGGGATGCGTTGTGTGAGGAACCCACCAATGCTCGTATACCCTCCGAAATCGGAACTAAGTAATAATTCCCAATTTCTGCAATTGCACAATTGCAGGAGAACGGCTGTTTTTTCCTCTCACCATGTCAACACCATTGTGCGCTGGTGTACATATGACTTCACAGAGAAATCAACCCAGTTACGTACTTTCGTAGTTTATGTCAATATGCGAATTCTTCCACTCCTTTAGTAGAGTGCAACACCACTGAAAAGTGAGTTGCAACGATTTTGACAAGGAATTGGTGACTGGCTCGATTTATGGCTTAGATTGGCTTTTTTTTTGAGGAACGAGTCCTTATATTTGACGAAGAGTTGAAAAATCAGGCACACGGGCACGATATTTGAAAAAAAAATGTGGGAATTCAAGAAGTCGCGGTGATTCCTTGAGGATAAAAACTGTGTAATTTGTGAGATGGTTCAGTAACTTGTGTAATATTTTGGAAATGCAGATAATTCGGAATCAAACGGAACTTTGGCTGCAGAAAACTGTTTTTCTTCCGTTTTTGGCTTTCAGTACCTAATGGCTGTTCTACACGCTCCTCGAAGTATGGAAGAGGAGACGGCAGATACACCACGAGGGTGGTGGGGTGGGGAGGGCGGGGGGGGGGGGGTAGGGGAGGGCGGGGGTGACAATTCACACTTCGTTCTCTTTTTTCTTAGATTTTAATATGTCGTGAGATATGGTATTTATGTACTACCACATACGCATGTAAACAATGTAGTCAGCAAAAGTAGTATTATGACATAAAATGCACAAAATAGGGAAGCTTTCCGTGATCAGACAAATCTAGTAAGGTCGCTCATCAGTGACACCATTCATTTGAGAGTTAATTTCGAAGAGGTGAGAATAAAATAAAATGAACTGATTCTCCGGTACAGAGGGGAAAAGTGAAGGAAGCAGCATGAATTTCTTGAAAATTTGTTGGTTATTGTAGGCTAAGTTTAGTTAAGTATTTATTATATATTTATTTATTATTTAAGTTTGGTTCTTCCCATCCTTTCCAACGTTATTTAGCCCAATCAGGTTCCAGAGATGGAAGATTTCTCTATTTTTAAGCAAGAGTTTAGAATTTGCGGATTCGTTAGGGTCTTTGGGTAGCAGGAAAAACCGAAAATGCTGCACGGATGGCATGCTGCCAATTGGTTCGCTTTGAGTTGATCTGAGAGCACCCCCTCCCCCCGACCTCGGTATCGTTTTTGAGATTTGGGAGAATTTCCAGAAATCGCTGATCACAGGGATAGACATGATTCAGCGCAAAAGTGTTGAGAAAACCCGTTCTTGAGCCGCGTTCTCCATGGAGCATTTGGGCGGAGTCAAGACATGGTACGGGATTCGCGGGTAGTGAATGTTCTTGATCGTGATGGAGGCGCCTCGCATTTCACTGGAGAGTATGAGAATTTCCAGAAATTGCTGATCACAGGGATAGACATGATTCAGCGCAAAAGTGCCGAGAAAACCCGTTCTTGAGCCACGTTCTCCATGGAGCATTTGGGCGGAGTCAAGATAATCATGGATGATCATGGAGTGCACCTCGTATTTCACTGGAGAGTATGTTGAAAGAGACACAAATAATCATTTGATGAAAGACAGAACACTACTGCCAATGGATAAATTGAAAGGAGCTCTCAAACGAATCTTAGAGAGCTAGAGTGTGTTAAGATTCCAGAAAGATGCCCGAAAATTCTCCAAATACACTCTGTTACCATCTAGGTAGTGGCCCCACCTAAATGCTCCTCAAAAGATGCGTTTAAAAAACGGGTAACCGACATTTTTGCACGTAACCACGTATAACGTTATCATCGGCATCTTGAAGCAATGCTCTAAGTGCCTGCAAACACTCCTGTGAAAGAGATTATGAATAAAGTCATAATTCAAAGTGACATCCCATAAAAACTCATACTAGTCTATGCTAATTCTACTAATCCCTTCTACCTTATCACCTGCTTATAGCTGCTTCGAGCATACTACTCAACGATCAAGAAGCAATAAAAAATCGTTGCTTATTTGAGCCATACCTCTTACTGGAGATGGGACACGCGCAAACGTAGAACGAATTCTCGACTATGAGCGTTTCAATAAGATGTCATGCAAAACTCTCTTCCAAGCCTAAGCAGTAAAAAAACTTGCAGACACTTGTGAACACTCGAAAAACCTGAATTTTCCAAGGAAATTTGAAACTGTTTGCTTACTATTCCAGATGTAGAGGGCATGGTGGCAGCGGCATGTTTGTACAAATTCAGTGAGAACGAAAAAGAAAGGCTGTGAGTGCTTGGCAAAGGGAGCTGCTGCCACTGGTGGTACAGTGAGGATCAGAATTATTGCGTAGTTCTCCTTTCGGTGTTCATTATTTTATTATCTCATCATTATTGTTCTATGGGATTAAAGTACAATAGAACTTGCCGGTATAATTTAATTCTTTTGTTTTTGGAAAAAAAACTCCGTGCGTAGACTTTTCACTCAGTTTTCAGTGCGTTATGCCAGTATATTAGACGTTAGATGTTATGTATTCCTATATCAGTTTGGCTAGAGTTTTCGAAACAAATACTAGGGAGAAGGTCATGCCCAGCTCGCACTAAACATCACCTGGGCTAGTAAGCAATCACAGCATTGAGAAGCAATGGGAATCATTGAGTAGATGGCGAGGACATGTGACGATCGATATGCACCTTTTTCACTATCGTTACAGGTTGTACTCAGACAAACTGTCTGAAGGACCGTTAGACCCTGATCATGTGGTTAAGAAGCGAGGGACTCAGAGATAGATAAAAAGATTAGGAAGGACCGCAGCAGAATAGATGCGTGTAGAGAATGATTCGAAAGGACGACAGCAGAAGGACAGCAGCAGCTATGAGAAAGTACCGCAAGTGACCGGTTGATGGTTCACTGCTGCGGTCCCTCCGAAAATGTCTGAGTATCGCCCTTCCATTCTGATTAATTTTGAACAAGCTAAGTTTGGGATTGGCTGGAGGGAGTGCACAACTTGGCATTAGTCGCGGACTCAGGCCAAATGAAAAGGGAGAACACATAGCGGACAGAAGTTATTTCAGAATGGTAACAGGTAAAATTATCAAGAAGCCCAGCCGCGTACGAGCACAAAAGCCTCAAAGATTATCACTGGAAAAGAAATTCAAGAAGGCAGTGTATCATAGTATCAGTTATCTGAGCATTGATAAACCCAGGAATAACAGCATGTAAAATGTTTCTTAGAAATTAATAGGTTGCGAAGCCGTCGCAGACCAAATTTGACTGGCATATTTTTTTTTGTTTTTACTCTTTCACGAGCTTTTTTTTCAATAATTACACGTTTGGCATTTTTACATTACTTCAGAAAACCTCTAAAAAATGGATGGTGTGGACTGGTGCACATACAATACCGTCGGTAATCTTTGGAAAAAAGACGAAAAAGACGCAAAGGCGCGTCTTTTGCGTCTTTTTGATATAACTCGGTTCAGAGCGGAGCTATCCACTAACATCTATATATTTTTGAAATCAGCGTGTCGAGACCTATAAGATGGTGCTTTTCGCATGCGTGCAAGCTTATGCCCTCAGGGCATTAGCATCCAGAATTTCATTGGAAACTAGATTACTGGGTGCAAAATTAAAGCCTTTGCCGCGAATGTTAATGAAATGTTATTGTAATGGTGTTTTTAGCGCAGTAGAACGAAGTTTCACTCCTTTTGCTTCATTTATCAAACTTTGAAATTTTCGATATTTTCCCGAAATAGCGCTTTGTAACCACGGAATTGTTGGGCCTAGAGGGCTCTCGCTCCATAGGATTAGAGTAATTTTTGTCGACTATATATCAAATTTCTCGCAACTTGGAGAGGATTTCATCGATGGTGGAAAAAGTGCCCTTTAGATCACACCTTATATTAGGTCACATAACATGGGACCATAATGAGAGCGTCATAGTGTCTCAAGCAGAGTAGCTATGGAAGCGGGGTCTTGTCACGAATTACAAAACATCTTGCTGCATCAAAATACACAAGACCACCAGAAGCCGTCTGTCCGCTCTCTAGTTTCAAACAGCTGAATTCTCAAGATTTGCATTGCTGCACTAGAGAATACACCTGTAGAAGGGTTGACGAGGGGCTATATGAGCTGGCAACCACACTTTTCGCCTCAGCCTGGTATTGTCTTTCGACGATCCATGAAACGGCAGCTTTGGATTCATGTCATTTTTTGACTTTTTTTAAACTGCTGCCTGGTTCGTCAACGCAGTGACCGCAGCCCACTCCAGCAACGCTATATAACTGCTGCCGAGAAGGCGCAACACTGCTGGAAACAACTATCCTAGTGGTGTGCATGATGTCAGTGGCGATGAAAATGGAAGGGTCGGATCGATCGATAGTGGGCGGAGCATGCGCAATCAGCAAAATAAAACCGAAAATGCCACGATATGCAGCGCTTTTGTGGGAGCGACGATCGAGAAAAGACCAAAGTAACCAACCCGCTCCATGAACAACTGAACTAAGGTAGCATCACGGTTTAGTCATAGGTGAGGCATCCGCCGCACTTCCCTAAATCGTTCACCAATTCGAGAAATCGTGTAAAATACTGCCCTCGAAAACAGACGAATATCGTCGTCGCAGGGTCGCGGCGGAATTTCAAAAGGAGACTCGTGACGGTGGATGAAACGTGGATTCATCACTACATTCCAGAGTCAAAAAGACAGTCTAAACAGTCGATTGGACACGGGGAAGCGGTCCCAAAGAAGGCAAGGACCACTCACTCCGCTGATAAGGTGATGGCTTCAGTCTACTGGGATGTGAAAGGCGTTTTGCTGATTGATTACCTTGAGCATGGCAAAACTGTCACGGGTCAGTATTACGCAGCGCTCCTCGACCGACTGAAGTCAGCAATTCAAGAAAAACGCCCAGGAATGGCAAAGAAAAAAGCATTGTTCCTTCACGATAATGCTCCTGCCCATTCAAGTGGCATCGCTCAACAAAAATTAGCTGAATTAAGACTCGAGATTCTTCCGCATCCCGCATAATCGCCTGATTTGGCTCCCTCGGACTTCCGCCTATTTCCGAATCTCAGAAGTTTCCTCGCTGGAAAAAGATTCCGATCAAACGAGGAAGTGATCGACGCTGTGGATGGTTATTTTGAGGACCTTGAAGAAAGTCACTTCCAGGAAGGAATCGAGAAGCTGGAGAAACGCTGCACCAAGTGTATTGAGCTTCGAGGAGACTATGTTGAAGAATAAGATATTGATTGAATTGCATTCGTTAAGTTTTCATTGTCATTCCGGAAACTTTTCAAACCGCCCTCGTATAGCCCTTCGTCAACCCTTCTACAGGTGTATTCTCCAGTGCAGCAATGCAAATCTCGAGATTTCAGAGGTTTGGAACTAAAGAATGGGCAGACGAGTTCCGACGTCCTTATGTATTCTGATACATCAAGAAGTTCTCTAGTGTGTGACAAAACTCCGCTCCCACAACCTCTCTGATTGGGTCACTATGAGGCTCTCAATATGGTCCCATGTTATGTGACGTAATGTAAGGTGTGGTCTGAAGGACACTTTTTCCACCACCGATGGAATCCCCTCCTGGTCGCGAAAAATTCGGCATATAGTCGACAAAAGTTACTCGAACCTCGTGGAGCGAGAGCCCTCTGGGCCCAACAATCCCGCAGTTATAATGCGCTACTTAAGCAAAACAGCGAAAGTTTCAAAGCTTGCCAAATGAAGCAAAAGTAGTGAAAATTCATTCTACTATGCTAAACACACCATCGCAATAACATTTTATTAACATTCGCAGCAAAACCTTATGTTTTGCCCTTAATAATTTAGTTTCCAATGAAGTTCTGGACGCTAATCTCCCGAGGGGATGAGCTTGCACGCATCCAAGATCCAGCACAGGACCTAGAAATCTTGATCGAGAATTCGATGCTGAACTCGATGGTAAAATTCCCGCAGCTCTATCTCTCCATTGAAGAGCGCTAACCTAGGACCTAGAAGCAGCTTTCGAATTTTCATGGCAGGACCCGCAACCCCCGGACGATCAGAACCCCCCGTCTCAGTCGCCCTGGCCGCAAGCACCCTTTGACATTGGTCCCCTCACGTCAGCCCTTCTCCCCGAGGCTCCGATTATATAGCATCTGGTGTCCAGTCATTGACCAGATGACAAAAAAGAGCCAAAAACTGACATGAGTCGAAAGCTGCTGTTTCTTGAATAGTTGAAAGACCATGCCAGGCTGAGACGAAAAATCTGGTCACCAGCTCATATAGCCGCTTATTAAGCCTTCTACTCGTGTGTTTTCAGCTGCAGTAGCGGAAATCTTGAAATTTCAGCGGTTCGAAACTAGAAAATGGATGGATGAATTCCAGTGAGCTTGCGCATTCTACAACATCAAGATGTGTTGTATTGCGTGGTGGAATCCTGCTTTTATAGCCCTTCTGGTTGGGATGTTACATATGACTCCCTCCTGGAGATGTGACGGAGTATGCGGTGCAGTATAAAAGACGTTTTATTCACAAATGCTGGAGCCTCATGCCAGTTTTAAAAGGTTCGGCATATCGACAAGAAAAATAACTTTGATCATGCTTAGCAAGACCTCGCCAGCTCTTACCATTCTGTAGTTACAAGGCGCTAATTTAGCAAATTTCCGAAAATTTCGAAGTATACCAAATGAAGCGAAAGTATTGAAACTTCGTTCCAGTGCTGCCATTACATCAATACATTAACACTTTATTGAGATTGGCTCCAAAAACTTGTGTGTTGCTCCATATTTTTTTTAGTTTCCCATGAAATTCTGAGTGCCAATGCCCTGAGGGCATAATCTTGAACGCATCCGAAAACCGCTGCGGCACCATCTTATAGATCTCGAGACGCTGATTCCAAAAATATATAAATTTATGCGGATATCTCTGCTCTGAGCTGAGTTATAGTAAAAAGACGCAAAAGACGCGCCTTTGCGTCTTTTTCGTCTTTTTTCCAGAGATTACCGACGGTATTGTATGTAGATGCCTAATGGTGACGTTGAACTGCCATTGAGGAGCACGTGGGTGACGTTGACAAGTAGAAACTACTATATAAACAAGAGAAATTAGGTACAAGTCAAGTTTAAGTCCACCTATATAAAAATTGTAATATTCCTATTCATTCTTGATTTTTATTGTTTTCATCTTTATTGTACTATCTTGAGAAAGAGAAGGAATTTCAAAGAAATTGCATTCTAACCGGCTTTATATGTGGTTCGTTGTATATGTACTGCTTCAAATGCGATTTCTTCAAAAATACTGACTATTTTTTGTGGGTCGCGGATAGCGAAAATTCAAAAAGTGGTAGCTCGTAAAACATTAGGCACGAATGCGCACACCCCTGACATACATCTCTCTCTCCAAAGTACAGGTAATTTGGACATAGCTCGGGAAATACATATTAGTAAAGCAGCAATAAAATAGAATCTCAGCTCTGCTATAGCTGTATTGTTTTTAAGCTCAATTGGCCTATTCGAAGTTATTGTACTTTTTATCAATGTGCCCGAAAGTCATGAATGTCGTTCATTTATCGCCGCTGAATAAAGTAGATGATTATTCTGAATAAGTCGCAGCATCCGTAATATGTACTTCAAAAGGAAGTAGCTTAAGGTGAGGCTGAGGCAGGCTCGAAGAAGTGTTGCTGTTCAAGCAGCAAAAACGGCTAAAACTAGAGGACTGATTAACCCCATGCCCTATCCAGACTTTTACACGCTGAACAGATGCTCATGTTATCGCAAAAAAAAAACAACAGCAGAGAGGAGTAGTTCCGCAAGGACAATAGACGTAGACTTCTGTCGGGAAATGTCCCTAGCAAACGACACGTAACGACTTATCACGTATCAAATCTTGTATGCAAATACTTTGTGTTACACCTATTTTTATTTTGATCGTTTGTGGAATTACATATTTTTCGTTGATGTTTATTGAAGTTGTTTCACTGCACTTAATATGAAGGCGAGTTCATCGGCCCAGGCACTGTATATTTACCAAATAGAACTATGTAGCCTGAACCAGTTACTTAATTGAAGTTAATTAGGACAATTAGACTTTCTAGGATTCAGGTACGTTTCATTAGGTGAAAATAGGACTGACGTTTGCGTGGAATTTCTTAGCAGCACAAATTACTACCGCCATATTTAACAATTCTGAACACATCGGCGTAGGCCCGTGTAAGCTCCTTCACCTCTGGAGAACCAGGTGGACATCTGAGGAACCCAGGATTTCGGTTCAGCTCCTCAATCTGATTAGTTCCATAGACGGCAAGGGTTAAATGTTAGTAATGGGTAAGGATAACATGAGTAATGGACATACGAGCATGGGAAGCAGTGACAGACGCAGATGGGGTTAGGCTAAGGGAGCCCCCTGGAACGAGCCAGCAAATTCTTCAAAATTGCTTCGAAAATCAAATGAAATTTTTGTATTATCTAGCTCTATCTTAATATATTAGGTCTACATTAAGTTGTGAACATTGTTACCAGGTTAAATTCAACGTTAGTGAAACCGCCAAAATATTTGGCTAGCCACACCCCTTTTTTACCCCTGCTCCCACAGGGAAATTTCTGCGACCTGATGAGAAGTGATAGAATCTTATCGGTAACAGTAGAGGAAGGTATGCGTTTAGAGTTCTGTGAGTACAGACTACCATAGATAAGATCGGAAATTGTGCACTTTTAGATAGATAATGCAGTTAACTCAGCGTTTTCAATGCATATGGAGGTGAAACTCGTTCTATTCCATGCGGACATCTGCCATATCCTGACTTATAGCCATTTCAAGCAGAAAACCACACCCGAAACCTTATGAAAACCTGAATAACAGCTCACCTTCATCGACACCACTGACGCATTTGTAGTGCTCAAAATACTCGGCCGTCATCTGAACCAGATGATGATATCGTTTCAGTGGAACGACGACGCTGACGACGACGACGCGACGCGAACACTTAGAGCAGAGTGCCCGTAAAAACGCGTAAAAAAGAGTGCAGAGTGAGAAGACGATCGTAAACGACGCGACGATGATAGCATAAACGCAGCGGTGATGCGACGATGCGATGCGATGATGCACCAGGCGTTTCATTACTATACAAATATGGCAAATACACACACACACGTGGGAGAAAGTGATCGCGGTGCGTTGCGGTCTGTGGGACGCGGCGGCGACGGTGGCGAAATGCGCCTCTTCTCCTGCGCCGTCGGGCGGGAGTGCGGACCACTCGACTGACCTTACATACACACAGCCATACACACACACACACGAAAACGTTCTATATTTTCAAACATCTAGCGCAATCGACGAGGAAAAACGCGACGCACAAGGATTTTCCCGTCAGTGTAAACACACTTGAAATATGTTGAGGAAACTGCGAAAATCACAGCGATCGAGTCTACAATGATGTCGATAGGTGTATGGGGAAGAAGTTCTTTCAGAAGGAGGAGTAGAACTATGAGAGAGGTAAGAAAAAGGTAGGAAAGTAAGAGGATACAACACACGGTTCTGAGAAAATACGCAAACTGTTATATCGCAGCCGCGATTAAGTAGCAATCGCTGCGATTAAGGAAAGTTTAAAAAAATTAGTTCAATATTCAGGCTCAGTCACATTCCATGACAAAGAGGGGAGCCAGTCAGAGAACAACAGCATGTGCATTTAAAAGCTGACGTGAAATATACGTGGATGTTACCGTTATTTAGAGAAGACACCAAGTCGAGACCCACTCGCACGCGTCGCACTACACACGCCGCGTGCCACTCTCACTCCCTTCTCTATCTGCACATCCACATATTAAACTGATATCACCGCTCTCACTCTCGGGTGATCCTCTTGCTTCGTGTCCTAACCTGTCCAAAGAGGTGGTGAGACACATGCTGGCGGATCTCGATCATTGCAATCTTCTTGATTTAATTTTTTTAGAACAAACTGGCAATAATGAAGACACTCGAGGCATTTGGAATTGCCATATTTCCATGGAAAAGCGTCCATAGAAACGGAATTTCCCAAATTTTCTGGCAAAGTGTGCAGACCCACATTCTAAGGACTCATTTTACCTAATCCATTTATTTTTTCCATCACTTCTTTTGAAAGATTTTATCTCAAGTTCAACTTCTGATTTTTATCCCACAAATTCCTGCAACGGACCTCTACTATTGAGACCATTGCTGTATGAGTGCGTACGAATCTGCATGAGTTTTCATGGACCTGCACGAATTTTCGAATGAGCACGAATGAAAAGGAATGTACGGGAACGTGCATGTACGTTCAAAGGTGTGCATGGATTATACTATCAGCCCCCCATGCAAGATTTTGCAAATACATATCCATAAAAAGAACCAGACGAACATGCATTGTTGTTTTTTCAATCTCAGAACAATGCAGCGTCCCAGAGACAAAAACTAGACTATAGAAGTGGGCCATCGTACTATAACACGTACAGCTACGTAGTTATAATCTGATATAATCGGGAATACATTCAAAATTCATGAAAAAGCCAACGTTGAGTTATCAAAACAACGGACTTCTATTCACTCTCACAGAAGCTTTTGAATGAGTACATTTCCTATGCCCTGAACGGCGGGGAGCATAGCGGCTCTTTCCCCCTTTTTAGTTAGTCTAGTCCCTTATCAGTGATCGTTCTTAATACATTTGTTGATTTCTTTCTTTATTACCTTTACTGTGGGGTAGGGAGTTATAAGCCATATGGAAATCTGGCGAAGTACAGCCTGCCAAGTCTAATTATCCCGAATCTAGGATTCAACCGTTCGCACGACTAACGCGCACTTCGCCCTTGCGCTATACGGCCGCAGAAATTCACCTTCCTTAAACAATGGTGTAGCTTTCACATTTTCAAGTGGTTACTGTTATAAGCATCAGCTGAAATCGCGTTGCCCCTTAATTAAACTCTCTAACAAGGGTATCAAGAGCTATTTTAAACACTGAAAATAACAGAACACAACCAGTCACATGTTGGCTGTTCTTAGTTTTACCCAGATAATAGTGGGTATGAAATTCCATAACAACTGATAGTTATGAATTGATCCCACATTATTACATATTATTGCGAAAAAAGGTGGATGTGCTAAGGTGAATAGGTAGTCTCCTACCATTTTATAATCCAGCTTCAAGGAAAACGTTGGATTTTTGAGTTTTCACCTACCGTGGGTAACAGGACCCGACAGCTGGTAATGCCTGAACGATTGGGCGACAGTAACCGTACCACGGCCGGCATGCGTCATCAGGATTACCCATGGTAAATGTATTAGCACTCTAAATTTGCCCATCATTACGATGGGCGTTAACACGTTTACTCTGGGTAATCCCGGCCCAGAGGTAAACTCAGTAGTGATAAGCAGTAGCATAGCGCGCTGAAATTTTTAGATCATCCTAGACGAACCAGCGGTAGAACAGCGCTTGCACACGATTTTTAGGGCCGAAACTAGCGAGGACAAGAACTTACCTAGAGTGATGGACTGGTGGGTATTACCTAACGGTGATGAACACCTCAGAAACATCATCTGCTATGCCTCCAGCATTCGGACTATTCTCAGTGGCAGAGCTAGGAGATATGAGGCTAGAAAAGATCCAGAAACCTTTTGCAGATCATAAGGTAGACTAACAAGCATATCACCGTTTTCTTTTTTTTACACCCGTTTACGATGTTGAAAATCACAGCGTTTCAAAGCCATAGAAGAATCCATAGAGAATTGATACGAGAAACGCAATGTGGAACGGTTATTTCTGGAGCTAAGTTTAGGTAAACATTTGTCCTTGCTAGTTTCGGCCACCAAACATCGTGTCCAAGGGCTAATGTCCTAGCGCTGGTTCGTCTAGGATGATCGAAGAATTTTAGCGCGCTACGTGTGGACACGATTCCAAAGAAATGAGGTCTACAGGATTTCTTAATTTGGGAGAGGGGTCTCTTGAACATTTCTATGACCAGATGGAGCAGGGGAATCCATGCGGCTTACGAAATTGAGTGTTTAGCTCCCTTTCGATTCCTTATTCATATTTTGGATATCGTCATTTTAGCTGTTTATACTTCAAACAGTACTTAAAGGACTTATTCTTTAAACGTTAAAAGGAAGAGGCCATACCTAGCGGTAAACCAGGCGCTGAAAATGAGAATCTCATCAAAACCAGTGAACATTATTGACAGCGGCGAACATCGGCGAGTCATAGATTCGCGAACTGAAATGAGAAACGGGCCTGAATGACTGATTCCCTGTGAATTGTCCATGTTCGGTTGCGAAATAAGAGGTGATTCCAGAACTACCACGCCCCTCGAATTCACCCATCGCCTGACGAGAGCGGTGCGTTTGATACTGATGTTTCGCGTTTTCTCATTGCACCTGAATTGAGTGGGCACTCATAAATGAGCTAATACTCGCCGGAGCGGCAACTTTAATCACCACCCGATGACATGCCCGACCGCTCTCTGAGTTCTGCGCGATGAACATTTGAAAACAGGTTTCCTAGAGGTGGTTTCAGGCGTTTATTAAAGTGCACACCATTAGTAACCACCAAGGAGTACCGTATCTCTAACGGTCCGGACGTACTGATAGCGTCTACAGGGACTTAGTAATGATTAGGAACGCAATCATATAGGAGAAGTCTGATTTAACTGTGCTGCAGTATTTCGAGTTCAAAGCCTATAAGGTAAAGGTTCTAAGCCTTTTCCGCTACTTGCTGCCATCCTCTCCTCAACTTTTGCTAAGGAGATGGGAACCTCAGCAGCAGTAAACCAAGCAGACAGTCAGAATGCACAGACGGATGGAGAGCACGGTAAAAGCGTCCATAGCGAATGTCAATGAGAAAAGTGCTCAATTTAAATCAGCACTTCCAACGGAATTAAAACTTTGCTTTTTAATCCACTTCCAACCGACTCTGTGCTCGTGGTAAGCAACAAGAAGGAAGTCTCTATTGAGCCTCAACACATGCTCGAACTTGATTTTGATTGCTCATCCTTCAGCTGAGATAAGCAGAAAATTCTGTGGTCCAAAATCGTGGGTATGCTAAATATGGGGCCGTAGCTGTACGTATAACAAATCATGGATCATGACTTTATCGCTTTTTTAACAGCACCTGTTCAGTGGAACTGAGATAGAGTTGCCGCCCGGCAGCTTGGAAGAAATCTTATGAAATGGTGCTGCGCTTTCCAGGTGGATATATGGGCAAGTTTGTCGCAACTGGCCTAACGTGTCGACTTTAGACTTGAAAGTGACCCTATTTGTGGACTAGAGCGCCAAACATCTTATTCCTCACGACAAGTTACTGGAATATGCTCTGAAAATTTGAGGTGTCAAGGAATACACACACCAGGGAGGAAGTTGTCGTTGTCTCACTGGTTGAATTTGCTACGCAGAGGCATTCATTCTACGCGGAAGCATTCTTTTTAAATATACAAATATTCATAAACATTTGCAAGAAGGCGCTAACCTACTCGTAAACTCAAGGTGAACGATTTCCCCAGAAGGGAAAATCATCCGTAAGTTTTGCCACAGCAAGAGAAGGAAATATTTGTAGTGGACAGCGAAGTAAAGCGGTTTCCGTTCGTTAGATCGGATGTCCACTAGTGGTCAGCGAGACCGCGAGGTTCTTCCGGAGAATGTTCACGTATCCCGCTATAGATATAGCGCCATTCACCGACCAGCAAGAAAATGAACCAAGGCCTGAGCCTGTTATTGCTTAAGTATTAAGCAGGGTTACTATCGTACCAACTACTCTATGTATAGAGGAGTAGAGATACATCTATCACGACTGTCTAAACCCAAGGCACGTTCCCTAGTGGTTTATGAACAATGCATCTTCGCCAATTTTGTTTCGTAGAAAGGGGAAGAGTCCATAAGAGGACCATGAGGCTCAAGTCATTTATCCCTGTTTTACTTCCCTGACAATTTTTACCACAAAGCTTCAGGCTATTTCTAACCAGAAGTGCGCGAGCAAAACACCCCTTTTGGCATCCTAACCTCATCTTTAGGGGAACACATCAAGTAAGCTAGGTTATAGCTGTTTATTTTCAATGTGACGAAGTTACGAGAAACTGTTGCACTATACCATGGTCTGGGAAGAATAATTTTCGCGCAGTAGGAAGGTTTTCCCGTGTAACGACGTATCCAGAGAGCGGGCACTTTCTCCTGGTTAGGAGGATGCTTGCTTGCAATTCGGAATGAAAAGGAAAGGAACGAAAATAAACTACTTGCTATGAAGTTCCCAGGACCACAGCACATATAGAAGAAGAGCTTTACTACTCGATAGAAAACACCTACAGAAATAAATTTGTTCGCGAAAACAGGCGAAAGCACAGAATGTCCATTGCAAGAGAGGTGAGCTTCCACAACTGTGCTCCACCACAGCACAAAGGACAACGAGCACATACGCTTGCGGTTATGACTTTTTCACGTTGTGGGAACAACAAACGTTTTTCGCATGGTCACAGCAGCTGTGCTAACTATTACGAGCTGTCCAGATGAAACGCTATGGTTCGGAAGCGGGGAGACACGCACAGATGGACACGGGAAATGCACGTCCCACATCACGATTTGGGGTTGTTGAAAACCTGCTCGCTGAGCCGTACCACCCTCGACCGAATTCGTCAACGGAAAAGGGCAAAACTCGGTCGATTACTAACTGCCAACACCAATTATATCACCGTTTTTCTGGAGCGGTCAAAAAACCAACATCAGCTGGGCACTGCGTGCCTGAATTCGTCGATGGAGAGGGTGATAACAGTGGGTTCCGCGAAACATGGAACTTTCTGGACGAATGCACTAAACGGTGTGTTTTCGAGGGTATGGAGCTTGCAGATATCCTTGGACAAGCATAATTGCTTGCTGTTGAGGAACAACAACGTAGTGCAACCCAAGAATAACATTTCTAATAGCTCTATCGCATGAATTAAGATCCAGCAAAGTATCCCTTGACTATTTCTGTAGCAGTTGTCAGGAACAAGCAAAAACCAGGATAATATATGCAAAATTAGGCCTTGCTCAAGAGGTGCAGCGCTCAGCAGCTTGCTTAGTACTTATGGTCCCTAAGAAAAGGTTGTTAACATTGAAATTCCGCCATACCCGTTACGGTTTCGTAGGCAGTACCAAAGAATGTTCACTAAAACTTTTATTTAGGCACAACTGGGAAGCCAATACAAAAGGAAAATATAGTGAAAAAGGTACAGTACGAAGGTGGATAAATTAGTTGGAAATTACCGTAGACACTGTCTCCCATGCCCGCATTCACGAAAGCTCCTGGGAAGGTTCTAAATGCCCCTCCTATCCACTGTGGACGAGTTTCTTCCAGCAGGATATATTACGTCCCACCACCTTTACCATTACTTTCAGTGCTAACTGGGACGAGTCGCTTCTACTAGTACAACTGTTCCAACCAAGAAAACTCGTACACTTCACAGGAGCGGGTAGAGAACCATATTCCTGGGAGCGTTCATGAACAGGGTAAAGCGTAAGGTAATTTACCAAGGAGGGTCGCCTCGGGGGAAGCAGCGGGGAATCGCCTGAGGAGGGTAGTATGTTAACAGGAAGGTAGGGAAGCTCGCTTTTCACCAGCGAGCTCCAAATTCGATTCCTTGCGGTGATGCTAGTTTTGCAAACACTTCAACATGCTCTTTTTCTTCTAGTACCATGAATAACAAGTGTAAAATTGTCGGTAAACACTTCCTCCTCAAGCGTGGACGTTTTACTTGGATGTGGATCGTCTCCTACTCAGAACCCCAAAAACAAGTTTCTGATCGCATCTGAAACTTGCTTTCTCAAAAGCTTGTCGACAAGTTGTTTTCACACTTCCTTGCCGACAAGTTGTTCGCCCGAAAAGCTTGTCGACAACTTGTTTTCACTGCCTCGTTGTTGAAAACAAGTTGCCGACAAGCTTTTCGGGCGAACAACTTGTCGGCAAGGAAGTGTGAAAACAACTTGTCAACAAGCTTTTGGAAAAGCAAGTTTTGGATGCGATCAGAAACTTGTTTTTGGGGTTCTGAGTAGGACCCAATAAATATGTGGCTCAAAATGCAATTCCCTGGATGTCCTAGGACCTCGCATGATGCTCCGAAGCTATGGAGGCGGTTCTCCGGGATCAAAACTTATGAGGATGCAGAACGGCTTCTCACGGCTTCTCATTCACTGGAGATATTTTATAGCGATAACACCACATAAAAAAAGAAGCAAAATTTGTTAAATTTGAGGTTGACACTCCACTCAATACCTGACAAGGTCAGAAGGTTCTGTAAAAAATTACCCTATGTGTAAAAAAGAGCAATCTTCCTCTATCAAATGCATTGAAGCTGTTCCCTCATACAAGGTAACTGTGAAGTTATTCGCCACAGATTAACACCACATTCTTGAGCTTGCCAAAAATTAGATTTCTTTCCATAGCTTTTTCTCAGCGTGTATTTGAAAGCTGACAAAACATTAAATATTATTCTGAAAGAGGAAGTCAAGCACTATAGTCCTGTAGAATATTCGCTTTCAATATTAGCTGGGACAAGTTTTGTTCCGTTGGAAAACCGATGGTAAAAATGGAAATTTTCTCATGTTTTTACCAACGAATTTCTACCCAAATTTAACCCTAATAAATCGAATTTCTTGGAATAAAAGGATATGCATCAGAAAGCACAAATCTTCCTGATAGCAGAACAGCTCAAGTCATTTTCCCAGGTCACGTGCCAACCCTTTTTAATTTCGTGACAAACAACAATCATACATCTGCATGTGCAATTCCGAGTGAAAAGACACCACCCACGCGCGAGTTCCACCGCTTAAAAAGGTCCTATTTGTTTTTGTTCATAGACATAGAAATTTGACGTCCGACTGCTCCACATTCATTTTTCCATTTTGCAAAAATTAGTCTCCGGCGGGGATCGAATCCTGGACCTGTTTGAGGATGAATACGACTTCTGTGTCACTCCAGTTGCTTATAATAAGTGTGTAGATGTGCGACATAGACATGTGCCACAGCTGATGGTTGTTTCATTAATAAAACTTGAATTTCAAAAATAAAAAATAAAAATTGTAAAATGAAAAATTATTTTTAAAAATTTATTGAATTCAAAACATACCTTCCAGCTATTTTGAAAGTTGTTGAGTTACAATAACTAAAAACGTGAAAAAAATAAATGTTCTGGAATGAAGCTGCATTTTTTACGTTCACAAGGGGGGGGGGCGGGGTCGAATTTTTACCAACACCAGGCTTGATCCTGTTCATGAATACGACAAAATAACCCAAACACAGATAGGATGCAGGCAAGTTGCCTCTGCGGCGGGATTCCTGAATGTTTTCGAGATGGTTCTCCTTCCCCGCCTTCTTTATTTGAATGACCATTCTAGGCAGAAATGCATACGTATCATGTTTTTGAGCATCCTCAGAGTGTAGTAGCAAATGATGATGAAAGAAGCGAAACTTCACGGATTTTGTCCAAAAAAACATCTCTTTTTAAAGGGGGAGCATGTAACATTCCCGGGAGTGGCTAACACAGCCACAGCACGAGTTTACACTACTTTTGGACACCGTTAGAACAACGAGATAAGAAGAAGTGTCACACTGCCAAAAAGTGCAAGTCAAGCCGAAATACAGCCTTGAGAGGTGTAAGGTTTGATGGTCACGTCATGTGGCTCTGTTTTCTCTGCTTCTGCAGCAGAAGCATTAGTAGTTCCCGTTATTATGAGTGTAAAATAATTTTCGCAACTTACTAGGCGATCTCAGCGATCCCACCATCCAAGGAAGATGTTTGGGAAAACTCCAGTAAAGTCAATCCCAAGTAGTTATTGTCAATGAAACCTTTTTTAAACGGGTAATTCGTCTCGCCGCCCCACCTTAGAATCCTTATCCACGAAAGAATCTCTAAGAGCAGCCGATCACAAAAATAGACATCATTCCGCACATTAATTGGAAACGGTTGTCAGCCCAATCTTTTACGCAGAGTTTGGGCGGGGCCGAAACAAGGAAACGAGACTTCTCCACTATGCGATACCTAGCTGGTGCCTCTCCAGAAAGCATCTGCTATCCTGTTCGCTAGTGTGTTCCCTGCTAGGTAGTGAATACTGAGGAAATTTCATAGTCCTATAAATAGCTCATCCATTCTATCCAATCCTATGTAATCCACCATCCAATTTCTTCCCAAAAAAGTGGTTCAAAAACCAGTTTCTTGGCAATTCTGCGTGGAATCATGTTAAAACCTTTGTTACCGGAGATTATTTCTATATGGGATTCTTAAAAAACAAACCTGGAATAGGACGGTTTCTTATCCACGTTATAATCTAAGGCTACATTTAAAGAATGAGGACAATAGATGAAAATTTCCGGACAGAAGTTGATCAAGAGGCCTGAACAGGGGGGGGGGGGGGAGGGGGGGGGAGGGCTGGATGTCATGGCCGTGGTATTGTTGGGAAGAGTCTTGAAACTGGACAGGAATTACTGGAATGCCATTACCCAAATGGCTTATTACCCCACACATTCAACCTAATCAAAATCAAAATCACATATGAGGACAAGAGTTATGGAAAAATCCCAGTTAATTTAGTAGTCAGGATTCCAACTTTCAAAATTCCAGCGTATATACGGCTGAACCCATAATCACAGTAATAGCATTCTCTTGCCTGACAAGAAAAAAAAACTCTTAGGCTCGCTCAGAATAACTAATGCAATGAGGAATTTTGTGCATGATATCAAATTCAAATGCTCAGCACAAATTAAAGTTAATTAACTAGTCACAAATTAATTGAGAAGCTGAAGAAGTTAGGATCATACAAGTTTCTGGGTTTTTTTTTGGTCAATTCTTACCTAATTTGCATGTAAGTAGCTGTACCAAAACTATTCTGCAGCACCCTAGGCACCGTCGTTCAGACGCCATCGATTTTGATACGTATTGATTGTTGGTGGCGGCGCCGGGACGCAGCGGTGCGTGTCAAAAATCGATAGGTATCGGAGACGCTGTCGTTGCCCCGGCGGCACAGGGTGTCATGCTCTGTGCAGCAGCGTTAGGAAGGATATTAAATAATCACTTGCAAAGTTTTACTAGTATTTGGTCGGTTCACAGTTGTGATCTACATGCTGGAAATTTTTTATCGCATTTTTTGTTACATTTTTGCCGAATTCAGGAGCCCAGGATTAATGCCTTCAAATCCATCACTTGCTTGAATAAAATCCACGAACCCGCAGTCCCCCTAAGTCCGAGGATTATTCTCTAAAAGTTCATCGAGATCCTGCGCTGAAACGTCACAACGCGTCGCTACAATGACGCGATAAAATCAACGGAAAACTCGTCTCTCACACTAACAAGTACGTAACCACTTACGCATATTTGCGGACCGGGAGCGGACGTGGAAAAACGCTCTGATTCTCAGCATTAGCGGAAACACCTCGACACGCCAGGAGAATACCACGTAAAATTACACCATACCAAAGAAGCAGTATTGATGAATTGTCACACAGTCGGTGTACACAAGAGCTATGATGATGATGGTGCGGTAGACATACGAACCGCGAAGACGTCACTCTGAACGACCGCAATATCATGGCTTGATAAGGATGCAGATGACGAGGAGGAGGAGGAATGGGCCGGAAGTGGAGCAGGAAAAAGAGGATTGCGATGGCATGTTCTGGAGACGGCTATAAATCCGTGACTATTGCATGGGATGGAACGCTTTTAAGCAAGAGATGTAAAAGAAGGGCAATCCCATTTGGGTTTAGAGATAAGGCATAAAATCAAATGGGAAGAGGTGTAGCGGACATGCGAAACGTGGGAGAATGTGAAGCGTAGATCATACATCCGGAAAGGAGTCGAATACTGAATTCTTCCCAAAAATAGAGCTCCCAGTGAGGAATTAGAGATCTGGCCTGTAAAGAAAGATGAACAGAAGAAAAAAGGTAGAGAAAGGTAAAACGAAATGATTCTATATATGCCCGTTAATCGTAATTATATTATTTTACTGCAAGGTATGATTGTAAGGTTTTGCAATTTGGGATTTGATTGCAAAATTCAGGGAGATCAGGTGAGAGAGTGGGTGAAACTAAGTAACGGCAAGAAGTTCAAGAACGTGGTGATCCAACGTAGTTTGAATTCAATATTTATATTCAAATCAATATTCAATATTCAATATTTTCCAAAACATTTCCCCTCCCTATTTTCTAAAGGTTCAAAGGGAGAGGGAAGACCGAGGAGGATAAAAAGGAGTGAGCTTTGGAAAAAGGATATGCTTGGGCTCCTGCTGCTATCGGGGCCCGGACGACAGGAATTTCAAGGACAATTTTATTGGAAAATTTAATTCTAACTCAGAATTCTGGAAGTAAATACCTTATTAACACTTATTAAAGCGAGAATATTAAGAATATTAAATATTTAAGGGTTTTAAAGCAAGCTTACCAAGAACTTTCATCTATTTTGTGAAGTGACTCTGAAGGCTTTGCCAGTTCCTTCGTAGAGAGTGTCTTCCCCTCCTTCCCACCTCCACCCCTGCCCTCTGGCGTATACTTACTGTGTGGAAAGAGTAAGAGGTTTGTGCCGTATCCAATAGAAAGGGCTCCTACCCTAATGCCACAATGCAGAGCGAGAAAGCAATGAAAACCTGGAAGTTCTCTGGGAATTCCTCGAGTAATCCCGGGATTGGGAAACTATATTTGGCGGAAACCCTTGCAAAAGGGTGAAGATTTTTTGAGTTTAGATTTTTGGCTCAAAAAATCTAGGATCAACACTTATCAATAAATCAATAGACGGCCGATTAGTAGGTAGCTTGTGAAGTTCATATTGATTCCCTACTATTTAGGAGTCTATTATTCAACCAGAAAAATCAAGTTCGAGCGTACACAGCACCCATTAAGCCAGAAACAATAGAAAAATTCTTAGGAACGAAAAAAATTAACTTATGATCAGTTCAATTCCTCCTTTCCTAAGATTTCCCAGGATATCCTGCGGATACTCCAGGAAGTCGAACCCCAAGAATTTTCACCCTTTTTCAAAAGTACTATTGTTTTTTTCAATGGCCAAAGTTCTTGGGCAGAAGAGGAATGAGGAGGGGCATTTTCTAGGAAAAGGTGGCAAGGAGCTGAAAAAGCCTATATTCCGTGGATAAATTGCCGGAGAACAGTGTTGGTGCAATCTTGTAACCGGTACAAGAGGTATACGTGAAAGACGTTCGCAACGAGTACGCAACTACTTGAAGCGTACCCAGAAAACGGTAAAAAACCGTGTACATTCGTCTGGTTTTTTGCTATTCTCCGGTCAAGTGTTTGCACCCAACTCGATCCTCCAGCTGCTATTTACGTATGTGTATGTACTGTTTTGGTATGGCCGGATCGCAGCAAATGCGCTAAATTTGACACAACACTGAACTGACGGAAGGAAGCCGCTGTGCAAAGTGGCTAAGTGAAAAGAAACGGACTCTTTGGGGAGGCTAGAATCTCTGGAATCACAGCAGATCCAGTACTTAGGCAGAAAATGCTCAGGGAGTGGTGCGGATTTGCTGTTGGCGGCATCGAGTTTTCCACTTGTTCTTTTGCAGTTCCACACGAACCGCCAACTAGCGCCATCGGCAAGATTTGTGAGCGTATTTATAAGAACAGGAAAAAGTGGCGGCAAAAAAGGAAAAGGAGCTCAGGTGGAAAAATTCCAGTAGATTACGGGTGCTTTCGAGCAGATTTCGCTTATTTTTCGCCGAAATATTTCCCGATTTCGCCCGAAAATTACACGTAAATCTCCGAAAAATAAGCGAAATCCACTGGAATTTACCCGAATTCCGCCCGAAAAATAAGCGAACTCTGCTGGAAAGTACGCGAAAATTGCTGCGACATCAACTGATGCGACAAGTTCCAGCCAGGGTCGGCGGCCACGCAGCGTTGCGCCACTGTGGGCCCAGAGCAAAATTGCTGCACTCCGTCAAATATTTCCGGGTGCAGGTGGAATTATCGACCACCCTTGAGTACGATTCCGAAACGAGATCACTCATGCAGTACATCTAGTTGACGTGCTCCGTAGATTCCGCTGGTGAACATTTCTCATGTTAGCATGGTATATTTATATGCATCATAGAAATTTACAAAGCTTTTTGGTAGTTATGATGAGTGAATTTTTTGGAATTTTTTGAGGCATAACCCATTTCGGAAGGTGGAGAAGCAACGGCAATAATTAGTGAAAAATGAATTTACCAGAAAAATAAACGAAAAATACACGAAATCTACTGGAATTTACACGAATTGCAGTTTCCAGTGTATTTCGCTTATTTTCCGTGTAAATTCCAGTGGAATCCACTGGAATTTACCCGAATTGCAGTTTCCAGTAGATTTCGCTTATTTTACGTGTAAATTCCAGTGGAATCCACTGGAATCGAGAAAAATTGCGAAATTCCAGTGGATTACGCTTATTTTACGTGTAATTGTTTCGGAAATTTATTTCCGAAACAAATACACGTAAAGTAAGCGTAATCTACTGGAATTTTTCCACCTGAGAGTGTCTGCGTTCTAGTGACAAGGATTTCCGACAGTTCCAGGAAAAGTGGAGAGTTTAAACCAGAACATCACTTTCAACAACCATAAAATTCTCCCACTTTTGCTTTTACTTCGTCTTGAGAGCGTTGCAACACCCCCACCCATTAACTTCTCACCCTTACCCTTTAATTTTCTTAGTCGCATTCTCTGTCACTTTTTCCTCTCCCTTATCCTAGCACTGCCACTCTGAACAATTCATGGATCCTAGGCGTCATTGGAAGGAAGGATGATCTCATACGCATGAGTTTGATTACCCATAGATTGCAACTATTAAATAAATAAGTAAATGAATGAACTTGGGCATCACCAACGCCATGTGTGGATAGATATATTGATATATCGGTGACAGGTAAGGGGTAACTTCGGACACGTTAGCACGTTTACCATGGGTAATCTCAAAGATGGATGCAGACGGAATGAACGGTGGGTGAGCGGACGCCGAATATCCTGAAAAGTTGGGGAAAAATCGGAGAGAAATCGAAAAAAGTCGTATTTTTGGGGATTTTTGGGGATTTTGTGGGATTTCAATCTGATGTATGTGTATGTATGTGTGTATATATGTGTGTATGTGTTTTGTATGTATGCGTGTGTGTATGTATGTATGATTTTGGTGGAAATTCTGGCTAAAAATGCTTAAAGGTCAGGAAAAGGCGCAGAGGCGAGTACTTGTGGAAAGTAGAATACATTAAAGCCGAATAAACTGTTAAAAATTGCTAACCACTCTTGATAAATTACTAAAAAAAAGAATTTATATGCGAGGAGGAGAGGGTAGAGAGGGGTGGGGAAGGGTTAGAGAACTGTGGGGCCAAGGCTCAGACTGTGGGCTGATTCTCACTCTCAAAAACGTAAGCATATGAGGTTATGTACCTCGCATGAGAAATTGCCTATTTCGCGTGGTGGAAAACCATTGATCTGATCGGAATCGGCTCTCTGCCCGAGGGTGCCGGATTTCGAGCAGTAATTCTCAGGGAAGGAGGGGTTGGGTCCTATTATTATCTGCTTACGCGAGGAAAGGGGGGGATACTATAAGGATCGAACTGCTGTCATCAGCACGCTTTCCAATCGAGAATCTCATTCAATTTTATGTGTATTTATGAGGAAAAATTCATTATACTTTGAAGAAATTGTTCGTTCGTAGCAGAACTACGTACATAGTAGTCCATAGCATTGAAATAGTGCGAAAATTCGTACGGTATGTGATGGATTCTGATGAGAAAAAAGTTGGATTGGATTGTGAAAAATCCCACCAACGGATAAAAGTTTTTCAGGCCCAAAAAAAAAAAACGAGTGAGACTGCAGCCAAAACATGAATCTGCAAAAAGTCCCAATGCAATTTGTGGATGGATGCATGGAAACTAACGTGAATATCTCGGAAAAATGAAAAAAAACTCCATATTCTTGCAAAACTGAAGATGGAAACTCAAAATATTAAGAAGTGATTGCCACTTTTTTCTCTGAATAATTTGTTAAACTGCAAATAAATGGTAAGCAAATAACGACTTATCACTTGGAGTAAAGAGAATTCCCTCTTGGAATTTTGAGCTTACATGTTTAGCCATTGATTTGCAAGTATGTCTTCAGGAAAAGGGAATAGGGAAGAATGCCCAGATATACAGCTCATCCGGAGAAATGGATGCAAAAAATGGATTCGCATCGAAAACTGCCAAGCAAAAGAGGAGTTGATCCAAAAAAATCTCCACGTCCGGGCAATTTTACTGATCTACCGATTTAAATACACCAAATGGGAGCCGAGGTGAGCCGTGCAAGTCCGAGCGCAGGTAAGTGCAACCGAAGAACATCACTGAACTTTTCGGCACCCTTTGCGCTGGTTTTCAAAAAGTACAGTATTCTCATCTGCACTAGTACAAATATTGAGCCCGAAAAAAAAACACCCACTGCCCTTTACAGGGGTCATCGGGGAGCCAAAACCAACCGCGACGACCTCGTAGCACGATTGGGTTTCAGAGGGATACGACGGCGTGTGACCCAACGCCAATATTTTGACCTACTAAGGGGAATTCAATGAGCCCACACACACCAGCAAATGTGACCCACTGCTAATAACATGACCTACTGCAAACCAGCTTATGAGAGAGAATTCATTTTCAGATGATAATAGTATCATAATGTCTTATTATATTACATTGCATTTGATATGAAGTGCCGATCAATCACTCTTGCATCACAGAGTACCGCCTGTCTGGTATGCCGCGCCGCACCACCCACGCGATGCGGCAGACCAGCTGCATGCTGTTGTTGTCTGACGTTGCCGGTATTGATGGTTCACTTATGTTTTCACCATAGCACTACGGAATGAGGATGAAGACACAAAGATAGTGGAGAACACCGCTCGACGACAACAACACCTAGCTGGTCTGCCGCGCCGCGCAGCTTGTGCAGCGCGGCAGACGAGGCGGATGGTATTCTGTGGTCCAAAAGTGGTTGACAGAAGCTATACATTCCTCTATTAGATGGTGGAATATTTTGCTTGCATTCCATGTTATTTATAGCACATCTGCCATAAACACAATAACACAACGACAATAAGAGCGTCCAGCTGGTCTGCCGCTTAGTGTAGCCTGTGCGGCGCGGCAGACCAGAGGAACGGTATTCTGTGAACCAAAAGTGGGTGACAGGAGCTATACGTTCCTCCATTATATGGTAGGATATTTTGT
This sequence comes from Ancylostoma caninum, assembly GCA_037903475.1. Taxonomy (NCBI): domain Eukaryota; kingdom Metazoa; phylum Nematoda; class Chromadorea; order Rhabditida; family Ancylostomatidae; genus Ancylostoma; species Ancylostoma caninum. Next base: position 253,523 of record JBAJFG010000415.1, on the reverse strand, counting down.
TTGCATTGCTGTTGTTTATAGTACATCTGTCACAAAGACCGACCTTCTTTTCAGAACTATTTCACTGTCTTCCTAATGCCTTTCTCCTTTAGAACTCTTTGTGTCCGGATATGCAAAGTTTTTCATGGTGTACTCAAATATTAATAAATGAGTATACGTTCTCGAAGCTGGAGTGACAGAAAAAATCGCGATATTCAGGAAATCGCGCGACTATAAACCCCACACCTCGTGACACATAGGTCTCGCAAAGAACGCTACTTTGTTGACAAACTGTAACTTAAAGGAAATTCGATACCATTTGCTTATATGGACTTTTTCCAGCAGCGCTGCGTCCCTTTGACGCTCTGAACGAGTGAACACAAAGTTTTTCCACGGCGAACACGTTCAACATGTCAACTCTGCAGCAGTCGGTAGTGTCACATCAACCGTTCGCTCTCCAGACTGACGCGACAGATTGAGGTGGTACCGCAGTTAACTTGTTAAACGCGTTTCATCACTCCCCTACGGTCAAGTGACGCGTCACGTTCTGTTGATTCGAGGCAGGGAGGTGAGGCGGGGCAGGAATGTTTCTTTCGACGACTGGTTTCTCTTCACCATCCGGTGTTCTCTAAGCGCTCGAGGAGGAAGGCATACAAGCATGTAAGAGCGCGAACGAATTTACAGCGATTATGTGCTCAAGCCTGCCGAGGACCGCTCGCGCCCACCTATTAGGTGATTAAGGTACTTTTCGAGTGTTTAACCCCTTTTTTCTTCAATTCTAACTTACGTCAAAGTACAAAAAATTCAGTGATTTGGCCGATGAATATTTCTTGATATTCAAAGAAATTTTCAGAGACCATGCCTATGGTGAAGTCTAATATCAGGACCAAAAAACACTTTGCTTCGAAAAAGGACTAGAAGAGTCCCAGAAAAATTAGCAGAACAATACATATTAAGCAATTCTTCTGGCTATTATCCAATACGTTCAACCCTGGGACGAAAGACGCAGCTGTTCTTATCCGTATTTACCCACTCTGCTATCCAGTATAGTTTACTCGTTCATGTTTTCGTTCATTGACGCAAATGCGGTGAGATAAAAATAATTAGATGTGAACTAAATAGTTTGTCCGCATCAGTTGGATGAACGAGCAACTTGTGAGTGAAAATCTCAGCCAAATTCTTTTTCCTGACTATATCCTTTCCTGCCTTCCCAGAAACTGCGATCTCCATGAAAGTACACTAGCCAGACGAGCTCGCATCAGCCGCGTCATAGAATCGAAAGAAAAGTAAAAGGGCAATAATCGAATGTGTGGATGCGCAGACAATCAGAGTACCAAGACGCGACTGGTGTGGTACATACATGAAAGCGGGTCCGAATTGCTGGCACCACTGTTTTTTTTCCACAGCGGTTTTTTTTTCGGCTGGATAAAATATTGAAGTGGATTAGGGCTAAAAAAGTTGCAAAACCACATAATGTATAATCCGAGACCTGGGCTAGGATCCACGGAAACATACTTAAGCGGAATCAGGTCAGCAAACAATCTTTCGAGTCCTGCGTCTCCCAATATTGCGCTGTCTACAAAATAACATCACAGTAACCATCTTCGGTTTGCTTGGTTATCGCTTTATAAATCCTAGCCCTGAGACATTGAAGAAGAATAAGTCCTAGGATTGATGACAGTATGGTCGGTTCAATTACCCAACTTCAAGTGATTGGTCATTTCATTTATTACTTCTGTTATTTTCGTTTTTGTTCTTAGCCTATGTAGTTGGACCTTTATGCGAGTTGTTTATTTTTTCGTGAGTAATTTCTTAGAGCAGGGCTCTTCTGCTTCTATGACGAGTATGTAGTTTGACCAGTGCGCTTTGACTTTAGCTTAAATAAGGCAATCTATAGCTTGGGACAAGAACTATGGTAAAATTCTTTTTTTTTTGCAGTGCAGTAAGTGCTAAAATGTCATAATAAATATTTTGAAATATGCAATTTCGAAATAAATTCTTTTAAAGGCTAATGCAGGTCTTGTACCTTTACCTTTACCTTTTCCTTAACCCTTACCCTTACCTTTGTATATTACTCTTGTATTGACGGTAACCTATTGTTAGTGACCAGCATTTTCATTTCTTTACTTTCTTTCAGTTTTTATTACCCTAGTACGTGTTAAAATGATATTGTATCTGTTGCGATGACACAATTTTCTGCTGGATATAACAAAAAAGATTGGGGGACATCTAATACCAAATTGATGGGAGGGCGTGGCAGGCCACGTTCAAACAGCAGACAGCACGAATAAGAAGGAATATTTCGAGACATTTGCTCACATAATTTCATTCAACAAGCTTGAAGCTCTTTGTATGACGGCCCAGGGTCGATCGAATCGGAAGACGTGCAGTAGAAGAAGTTCTGGTTGAGGGTATCTGTGGGCTCCCTACTGAGGCACTCCTGCATTGATAAGCCCTAGCTGTTCTTCAGCAAGTTGGTTTGAATGGAATAAATATCCTGTACAGTTTTGGGGTAACCATGGAACTTTTCTGAGGCCTTTCCAAGAACTGAAACCCTTAGGCTGAACAAGTGGATTCTTTTTCAACGTCGATTCATGCAAGAAATGCCAAGGACCATCCCAGGCGCCCCGACGCGATTGGTCAGAAATGAGGCTGGGTATTAGATGTCCATAAACGCCTTTTCGTTGTTCCTGCTCTCCCAATGTAGTGTATTCCATGTTCTAGGCTTGAAAATGAAGTTACAACTTCAAAAGCACTCCTAATAGAGCTATTATTATTCAAAGTCTCAATGTCCGCGTGAAAGTTCTTAGAAATAAGAAAATAAATAAATAATATATTTTTTAAATGAGCTCATTGTCACAGCGCGCACAGCATTAAAGCTGGCTATAGAGAATAAAAATAAATGGATTCACACAAGGAGCCGACGAGGAGAAAATGGGATGAAGACAGAAAAGAGCAACTAGTAATAGATATTTGAAATGATCAGTATCTATAGGAGATATCTGGCGGCTCAAGTGGTATCTGCGCACAGTAAAGCATCGACGCCACTAAGTTGAGCACGCATCGGTTGACACAGACTAGCACAAAATATCGAGGCGCCACATGAGATCCGCCGTTATCCGCAAGCGCGAAATTTCGACTGATTTCTTGGGTTTCCCTTCGTTGAGCGGACTTCTTCAGAAAAATGCGCACATATCCAAGCCTCCAATCCATGGACGGAAAAACCTAGGGGTTAGATGTCCATAGACAAATGTACATACGTATAAACATACATAAAATACTGCTCCTAAAATGAAATCGATCCCAAATTTTCTTGAAAAACCGAATTGTGCAATTGATGGGGAATCTTATGATATATGTATATATACTTTCCAATATCGTGATCTTTACTCTGCAGAAAATACCATTAAAGGTGAAGTATTTTGATCACTTTGGATTCAGGCGGTCAGGTACAAAGAGGTCTGCTTAAATTTGTAATAATGTTTTTGACAGGTACAGAGGACAATATTGGAAAATTCATGGATCATTCGATCCGTTGTAATACAGAGAATCGATATATTCAAAAAGAAAAAATGTCCTTACTTCTAAGAAAACGAAAGAAAGACGCTTTGCGACGTATTACGTAGTGCGTCGCGCGCGTCCTTTTTGCAAAGATTAGGAGCAGTATTGTATATGTTCGTTGTCACCAGTTTTTGCTACCCGATATAATTATCCAACCACATGATTATTGGTTTACGAAAATGAAGCGAATAGGTGGGAGACAACACAAACCAATGAATAACGAAACGTTGTCAACCGAAAATTAACTGGATAAATATACCCCACGTTGAAGCGCCGCGGATGAGCTTCTACTGAATTCCAGAGTATCCCACCCTCGTCATATGCGAAGCTCTTTCATAGATGTCTCAGTAGTAAAGAGAAAACAAGGAAATTTTTCCTGGAAAGATTGTTTGGAAAGACAGCAACAGCACAACACCAATATGTACTTACGTAAAATGGTAAGGAAAGCATAAATCACATGGGTTGTCCCTCAGAAAAAAAGGAAAGGAAACAAGGAGAAAAGCATTCTACGAAGGTTTTTTTTCAGAAGTTTTCCAGATGTTCCTAGGAAACTCTTCTGGAAATGGATCACTTCCTGTGACATCAATGGACACCCATAAGCAGAGGTGTGGGAAAGTTTCCGTCACGTTTTCCGTTTTACGGACATTTGGCATTTTGTTCATCCATAGATTAACTTTACTAAGGTCATGGAACAGCATGGAGCAGGATGCACCATTGAGATTACCCAGGGTAGACGTGTTGGCACTACACGAAAATACTCATCGTCTACATGGGCGTAACCACATTTACACCGGGTAATCTGGATAATTCCTTCTCATATGATTTCCACCTCATTTAATGCAACGGTTGAGCATCTTTGCTCGAATTAAGCAGTCATGCTCTGCTTCTTTAATTCTTTTTTATCTGCACTTGGCTTGGCGCACCGTAGTGTGCATATGAATGAATAAATAAATAAATAGATAGATAAATAGATAAATAGATAAATAAATAGACCATGGGAACAGATATAAGGAATTTCCTGTTTTGCGCTTTCCAGCCCTTTCGCTTTTCATTGCATGTCTTGTGGGGTTTTGAAGGTCACTTTTACAATCTCCTAGTTATGGATTAAGGTATTCTCCGGCCATCACATTTTTTTCACATTGCAGAAAATTCTTACGGATTTAGCAGAAGTTATCCAAATTCTTGGGATAGGGGAGAGGGGTAAAAGTTGGTGGTTAACCCTGCAAGCGGCTGCTATACTTCACTTAGAGCATAGCACTCCGCGTCGCGGTCGCTCGAACGATATCGATTTTGATACGTATCGATTTCCGGTGGCTATTGCGACAACACAACAACGTCATCAATGCTCAGCTCAAAATCGATAGGTGTAGAAATCGATGTCGCGCGGCGGCGACGCAATGTGCCATATTCCACTTTCTGTCTAGTGAAATGACACAAAACAACTGTTTACAGTGTCTCAAAAAAAAAAAAAAAAAACGGCGAGCTGTCTATCTATATCTCAATGTTACATTTCCACGACGAACAATACATAAAAATCTATTTCTATTTGCACATTTGGGAGGAAACACCCTGTATGTGTGCTCAGTGCGCTTGATGTGTATAGTCGAAGCAGTGGCAAAAAAAAACGGTGCTGTACTATGACGGGCGGAGACTTGCGCGCGCGCGCGGCAACGGGTACAGTTACAAAAAAAGCGACGTGCTATCAAAATTCATGAAAACCAGCGCCGAAAACTGTCCCCTTCGATGGAGAATTGAATAATATTGAATTGATTTGTGTGTAGTGGATTGTACGTACGTACGGCTTGACAAAGGGCGCTTTGAAAAACGTCAACAATGAGCCGAAAAGGAACGAAACGGCGGATTTTGACGGGAATTGATTGTTGCTGTGGTGTTACCAATTGGGGAAAAGAGAGCAAAAGCTGGGATTGGATACGTAACTGGGGTTACCCACGGTAAACGCGACACCGTGTGCGAATTTACTCTTTACCCTGCACATACATATAAGCAAGTTTACTCGCACGTGACATCCTCTACAGCCAGACGTTGCTCACAAGTAATCATACCAATGGGTATGGGATTACCCATTCTTTGGATGATGTATACAAACACCGTTTTTGCTTAGCTGAGCATGTTGCATCATTGAAAGCATGAGTGGTGTCATACCCATACCCATTACCCATGGGTAGAAGGTGGGTTTGAACAAAGTTGCGTCACGTATGGGTAAAAATGTTGATGGGTGCTATTTAAAGGTTGAGTACGTCAATGCGTTAACCAAGGGTAATGTCAATGATGAATCCGGGCACTGGGAGTGATAGCAACGGTACCCAGCAATGGGAACGTAGCGAGGTAGGGAGGGAAGAAAGAAACCTGAGGTCTCTGTTGCGGAGAGCCGGACAGTCGAAGCTTTAGAAAAAAGATATTGAAAAATAATTAAAAGACAAACAATTGGAAATATGCGCTCAAAATAGTAATAAAAGCGGAAAACTGAAGAGGCATTGCATGAATTCTATGTACGATCCCTATCCACCAGTGGTGGACGCAGGGGGGGGGCGGGGAGGGGCGCGCGCCCCCCCCCGAGAATGGGTCGCCAAATTTTCGAAATTACTTTACAATACAAATAAAAATCTTGTGTTAGTTTATTTTTAATTGTTTATTTTTATTATTATTTCTAATATATTTTTTATTTATTGTTTATTGTTATAATTAATATTATTATTAATTTTATTTTCCGTCTGGGTCCCCAAAACGGCGGAGACCCCACTTTTCTTCCCACGCCCCCCCCCTCCCGCCCACTTTCTGCGTCCGCCACTGCTATCCACCTATCTGGTCTGCCGCGCTGCACAACCTACGCGGCGCGGCAGACCTGATACCGATGTTCCATGACGCAAAGTAAGTTACTGGCGGGTATTTTCGAACTTGTTCTACCAATTGTCGCAGAGTGGGTCTAGGTCCCCGTCCTCTCTTCCTCCTCCGTACCCATCCACAAATTGAGAGCTTTATTTCACGTGTGGAGTACGAAACCCATTTCTTCAAAACCACATTGTACCGCAACCTTATTTTTATACAGCTATGGTAGATTTACTGCAGGAAACTGGAGAAAATTATGAATTTCGATAGGAAAGAAGATAAATGGATGGCTTATACTACAAGAGTGAATGATGATAATGATGACGACTGTAATTTTTGTACTATAGAATTGTTTCCTTCCGTAGTTTCTGGCAGACTTTTACCCAGCCAGGCGAATGTACATAATTGAAATTATATGTATATTAAGTGGCATATCCCCACAAAAAAAACGTACATAGCTGCCTGGCTCATGCAGCAAGTCCGCATTTACGTATGTACCTTCGATATGTAATCTCATAAATCGTGTCCGCAGACCACTATTAACCAGGGCTATTATTGTCTCCACGCGACATCTGCCAAATCGTACATAGTTGACGAGACTACTAACATTCGGGTCAATCCTATTTTTACTCCAATCTTCGAATTGGGAGCAAAGATGCAATGACATGCTGGCATTATGATACGAGTTTCTATCGTTGGTTAATTTTTTGCCAACCCAGCGTAACAAGATCAATGAGCAGGGAGTTGGGGCAAGCTATCTGATGATATGCCGACAGGATCGAGTTCTACAGAGGTCCTGGGCGGGAATGTAGGATGGAGTGGAAGTAGAGGAGAAGGCCTATGAAGGCGCTTGGATCTTGCTCCTCAATAACATCGATTTTGCCTTGAATGCCCGCAAATGTCCCGTTTCCTCGAGTTCAAATGTTATAGAATGAATTTCGAGTAACCGGATTAGTAAAACCTCTTCAACGATTCATTACAGCTGAGAACGTATGCACTATGTGGTAAGTATTTACTTTGGCAAGAAGTAGGAACTGCTGCCATTAAAATACCGCAGTACCGCAGTGCCCCTTTAGAAAACACTACAGCTAGGATTCCAGACCCCGTTCCTTTCAAGGATTATGCCAATCGGAATTACAGCACAAGTGAGACGACCAACGACATAGTACTTTACCCAGATTGCTGTCTTAGAGTCTAGAAAATCGACAGAAATAAAAAAAATTCCAGCAAGATAACACAGCTTCAGAGTGAGCACCATAAAATCAACCAATAAACCACCTTTAGCTAATACCAGAGTATAGGTAACTGCAAAAATATAACCTTGCAAGAACAACGCCTGGTTCCAACATGAAATGCTCAAGCAGGAACACAACAGAAGAGGTAGTAACTGAAAGGAGAACTAATCGCGTGCCAATAATTTAATACCTGTCTACCAAGTGATTACAAAAATTGTGAGCCAGACAAACTCCACGGATATGAAAAAGTCTCTTGTTTTCCATGCGTATCTATCCTAAGATACTAAGTTCATAAAGTTCAATAATTCCATGCAAAGTTTCCCGGACTTGTCACAGCAAACGGTAGATGGAAGATAACATCAACGGAAGTGTGGATGCGCATACAATCAGAATGCTAAGGCGCAGACTGCGCGACACGCACGAGCTGGTGTTTATACTGTGCTCTCATCTGTGTAATTGTAAGTAACATATGAAATGAAATCGCTGAAGTAATCAGTGACTGAAAAATGGCAAAAGAAAGATTAAAAATGCAATAAATATGATGAAGCAAAATTTTTACCACTTTTTATGATGCGAATTTTTCAATGGGGCACGCGTAGTGCAGTGGTAAGAGGCCCGCTGTTCGCTCGCTCGCACGATTGATGGTTCGATCCCGGCCGAGGCCAAACAAGCCTTCCATATCCCGGGGTCGAAAAATGGGTACCCAGAGGAGTCTGGAACAATGAAACACGGACTTGGTACATCGGATGCCCCCAGCAAGTCACTGTACTGGGCACATACGCATTCAATTCCTCTACGATGCTCATATGAAGGCGAATGTATGGCGCCTCCTAAAACCGGGATTTATTCACGCCGACCCCTTTATCCTTTTTGTTTTCCAGTGAAAATCTATGAATGATACTTGAAGTCCATGGAGTGGAGTAATGTATTCTTGAGCCTCTGCACCGGCATACCCCGCCCATGCTCCGCTATCCGAAAATCAGCCGAAATTCGAAGTCAGTACCTCAGCTCAACTCCTTTTCCAAAATTTTCAAATCAGTAGATTTGTTAGCTACGTTGACCAGAGTAGTATTCGTGATTTGCCGTAAAAGCGGCGAACAACCATTTTTCAAGCTCTGAATCTCAGAAGAAATTAGGCGGAGGAGCCCATGCGAGACTGGACAACTGTCACAGACTTTGCTTACCGCACTCCTACAACATGTTCGACATGTTCAGTGCTGTCGCTGTATAATTGGAATTACTGAGCCGATGTGTTATAAATGTCTCGATTACGCTCGGCACATTAGTGAGATGCGGGCCGTCACGGAGCACTTTGTGGCAGAAGCCAGCATTGCTAGAAAGCTCCGCCTTGCCCTAAATATTGAATGGCTAAAGAACGAGTGTTTTCATACTTTCACAGGACATTTTGCACACTCTTCTGATCAGCATCTTCTGCTAATTCTAATAACATAAAAATCTTGAAAAGGAAAGCGTGGCGAGACACTGGCTAGAAGCGAAGCTTACAGGCTGTTTTAAAACTCAATAATCAAGCCAGAATGCAGTAGTATATGACCAATAGAGTGTGCAGTGTAATTTCTTACTTTTCACATTAATATTGTATTACGGTAAAGGCACATGGAATGTGAACCTTCCTGTACACTCGAAATACAAAAGACGGAATCGTACCGGCCACTGTTCGTTTTCCTTTATAATCGGTGAAACCGCAAGAGTGACTAACTGGTAAAATTCTATTACCAATTTGAAACATGAGAATAGAATGAAGAGAACAAAGAACGTGACTAACCTTTGGTTAGAAGTCGTCGGGGGGTGACAAGTGACTAAAGAACGCCCACAAGAGAACAATGCTGCAACCAGGCACTAATAGTGCGTGCTAGCGAAACTATCCTATCGACCCGATCACATCTGAGCTTACAGACCCTCACGGCCAGCCTCGTAAAACTCGCTACGAACGCTTGGACTCGCAACACAGATCGCACAGCTGGATAAGCGAACGTCCGTGCTAACGTCTGCGTTAGAACGGACGTCGCAATGGTCACTGATAGCTCACTGGTAGCATTTGAATCTTGTACAACATTAATGAATCGAGACGGGAATTAAGAGGTCCCACTTCCATTCTTGAAGGTAAGCTCATTTTGGACGGACACAAATAAAAAATCAGATAAAATAAAGGGATAGAACAATGAATAGTCATAACCACAACCGCGGATTTAGTAGATATACGTGTGGTAATAATTGAAAATCCAGAGTTGCCCTAGAAATAATACCATCACATTAATAAGGCAATCCTACGCTGAAGACGTAATTGATATGAAGTATAGCAGCCTGCGTCGCCCTCACTCACGCGGTATCGATTTTAATACGTATCGATTACCAGAAGAGATAGTAGCGATGCTCCGCCCGCAATCGACAGTCAATGCAAACAAGTAAATACTTTGCGAGGAGTTTGGCGCCAGCCGTCACTCAATCTTCCATGTTTATTTTTTAAATGCATCGTCCACGCTTCATAAATTTTTTCACACTATAAATATAATATTATTCCTTTATTCCCTGAGTGAGCCTGCAATCGCAACCGCTTGAAGGAAAGAAACCAAAATAAACAAGTGCGAAATATAACTAACTAACCAGCCGAGGCTCGCAACCACTTTGTTCGGTTCCCAAAGAAGTTCTTACCGTTTTTTTCTAGAATTAAAAATTCTCATAAAAAGGGAGGAGTGGGATAGATTATAACACGTTTATAACGCGAGATATTGTGAGTGACAGTCCCGCTCAACTGGAAAAATCCCACTCTATCTGTGATACCTGATCCACTCTTGAAAAGTCTTACCAGATGTGCCTAGCTTGCTGGACATGGTAAAAATACCTCGAGATTCAACGCTACCTTTTTAACCCCAAAAGAAGTAAATAACAGATTTTCCCCGCCTGGTATTTCCATTTCCAGTGCCTGAGTTCCCGGTAAAATAAGATTATCCAGGTGATCCAGGCGAAAAGAGGTCTTGAGAGTCTTGAGATGCTATCTTCATATGATTTTATTATTTCTTCAAAGTACAGTGCACGTGCTTTCAATGGGTAAAAATGGAGAAAAAAAACAAAAGAAAAAATGGCACGAATCCATCTGATTATTTAACACCACATCAGTTACGTATATATGTAGGTATGTATCACGTCCATCATTAGCTTTATCCCTATGCGCTGAAATTCCGCCATCTTGACCTGCACTCCATCTTTTTGTTTCAAAGATAGGACATGAGGAAAATACGTACCCAACACTGCCCAATCATTGCAAAATAATCAATAATTTAACAATTATGACAATTGCTCGTTTATCTTTTATTTTCAACCACTGCACACCATCATTAACAATGAGCAATGAAAAATATGAGCGAATGCTGATTCATTCCATCGGAAGCGAAATATCATCTGCTGCTGACGTAACTAGCTTTCCGAATCGCCAAGGTCGAAAAGGGAAAAGGGCGACGTTGGACGATGGTCGAGAAAAAACTCGTTGTAGCAACGTGAAAAGAGACAGTTATGCTTTCAAGAGGTGACATTCCTACATCTTCTACAAGAGAGCGACAGGGAGGCTTCCAGTAGAGTTCATATAATTAGATGCAACATTGCATTGTATTGGGATGTAGGAATTTCAAGATATTTTCGTCATCCTAAAACAGGGACCTTGAAGAAGAAATTAAAAAAAATAAATCTCAGATACGTAAATAAATAGCCAAACAGGCAAACAAATGGAAAAACAAGTACTTAATCTATTTCACCGACAGTCATCTAGAATACTATAATCAATATGTGTATAATAAATAAATATAATATTATAATACTCATATAAATATGATACTATTCTATTACTTGTCTGCAAGATTTTGTTAAGGACCATCTAGTTGAAAAATCATGGCATTCACATTTATAGTCCGTTTCAAAAATGACAATAGTTGAGTATATGCGCCTATTATCTGCAATTCTCGCCCGCTTCTCAGAATACGGTACTATTTCTTGCGTTCTCTTTTTCTCTAATTTCTCCACGATTATGTTCTTCGGTGAAACAAACTACAACTTTAGGTTTGCGTTCAACTTTTTTTCTTTTTCCGAAGCCTTCTATGAGTATGTATGTGAGAACAAACAAAACAAATAAACAAACAAACAAAAAAAATAAATTAGTGAAGAAGCAGTTTTTCGAAGACAGTGTGCAGGCCTTCTAGTGAGATAGAAAACTATCGAAAATTTCTCTTAATAGAGCTATTCGGACAAGATACCGGCACTACCTACCAGCAGTTAATTAAAAGAATAAATAATTAAATAAGGAGGTAGATAGACACCAAAGTACAATTTAAAGAGACTGAATAGCATGAGGAAATAGGAGGACATGATGCGTATAACAAAAACAGTTCTTGAGGCCTTAATTGGATTTTACAAGCACCGTTCTTAACAATTACATCCTCCTGGCCGATCGCGTGGAAAAAATCGTCATTTATCGCAATGCTCCAATGGATAAGTGGATGTAACGAACATCAGGGTGAAATTCAGGATTTTTGACTATTTTTTTCCTCTTTTTTCTCTGTGGTGTAGAGGAAGCAGAACCAGAATAGCAACGAAATTCGATTTCACAACCCTTACAGCGCTCGCTAACAATAAAAGGTCAAACATCGACAACTCACAGTTATATTCGAACGTCCATTGATTCTGTTCCTCTTTGAAACATCCGGAATCCTCATTACTAAGGCACGGGTTCACCGAGATCATTCTCGGGGTCGACGGTGGGGGTTAGGTAATGAACCGCAATGTAGCTAGCAAACAAAGAAGGGCGTCACTCACTGAACAGCTGCACATATCCCCTGGAGAGCGGCGAGAGCAGGTGCGCGTCCACATCCGACCAGTGCGCCATCGTCGTCGTCGTCGTGCTAGTCGTCGTTGTCGCGTCGCGTCACGTCGTTGTCGTTGTCAGCACTCGGTCTGCGATTGCGATGCGCTTGTGGCGGCGGCGTCTGCGGCGGCGGCGGCGGCGGTCACAGAGCGCTGAAATGGCGAAGCCAACGTGGTGCGTGGGAAATGCGTCGGCAGTCGAGCGACACGACGACGGCAATTCACTACGGCGGCACAGGAAACGCGGAACGAAACGAACATGGCACACGACACGAGCGGCAAGGCCCATGGACGTAATCTATGCGCGCGTCCGGTCGTCGGCGACACGTCCGAAAATCCGCCGCACTCCCGGCAAAACCTATTTGGCTTACGCCCCGAACGACACTTTCGTTCTCATGGCCACGCTCGAACTTTCACTTGTTTGGATTGATCAGGGCGCCATCGAGATAGCAGATTGGATACTAGTATATCCGAAATGGTAAAATTTGCCCTCAATTCCATTTTTAACGCTGGAGAAAAAAGCCACACGGAGAACGTATCAAGTGTAAACTAAAACAATGTCACGAAGAAATGTTCTTTGAACTTTTTTAACGCGGAGAAAAGTCCACTGAAACAATCTTAGTGTGGTTGTCTAACTAAGCTTCACTAAACTTTGCTGTGGCAGAAAATTTCTGGGAAGATCCTATGCTACCCATTCATTTTGTGGGGGGGGGGGGTTCAGAACGCTTCCGAAAAAGGTTCTAAGGTTCCCGCTCACCTAGGGTGGACGAGTTTCTCGAGGAAATGCTACAAATCTGACCATTCTCGCTATCAGCTGTCATCACTGATTGAGCGAAGTTTCATAGACAAGCTCGTCCGAAAAGGAAAGGGCATAAAGTGGGCGAGATTCTTACGCAAAATATTTTTTTTACCAATTCTAACACTACTTGCTGCTGACGTTTGTGTCGAATTTTTTTCCGGAAAATCCGTTGACTTCAAAGGAGCCAGGAAGCAACAGTTTTCCTGGGAAAATTCATGAATTCCCTCTACAGAACTTATTCAGATTTATTTAGGTGACTCTAAATAGAAAGTTCAAGATTCCCTATGTAGTATCCCTCGGCAGAATGAATTTCTACACACAAATTTAGTCCTCTTGAGATCCAGAATACAGCCTCTGGTTAATCATAGAACATGACTGCACTGGCGCTCGTCGCTTTTTTCATTCCAAACAAGGTTGAGCGGAAATGACAACAAATGGAAGCTAGTTCTATAGGTTTCAAGGATTGCGGTGAGAACCCTTCTGTCTTTTGTAAAAACCCTGGTCGGGAGTGAACAGTGCCTCGAAATGTTGTAAATTTGGAAGGGTAAAGGTGACGAATGACAAGAATGGCTTTTCAAAATAAAAAAAATCAGAAAAGGAAACCACCAATCCGACCCACACCAATCAATGCGAAATTGAGATCAAAAGAAATTTTGGGCTTGAGAAGCACTTGTATTCAGGAACCCCAGGAATAAAAGCGCGTAGTTTCGCTCATCGTTAATCCAGAGAAGCCAGAAATCGCAATGAGTGCTCAGAGTATGATGGAAGAAAGGCATGCTGAGAATGTACGTATACATCGTCAAATTATTCGTGCATTAGTGAGGACTTTATTTGTATGCTGGAGAAAAAGTCACACAGAGAACGTATCAAGTGTAAACTGAAACAATGTCACGAAAAAGTGTTCTTTGAACCGTTTTCCAAACGCTTCCAAACAGCTTCAAAATGAAATGTCGCCGGAAAAAGCGTTCATGTTGGACGGAATGACCCAACAATAAGCGTTCGGCCAATGATGAGTAACTCTCAAGGTACTTATTCAAGTGGATATGCTAATAAATTTTCGCAAAACGTTGCCTACGATTGTAGCTTCACAGTTTTTGCTACAAAACTTCAAACATCAATTTTTTTCTGAATCATCTATGCACCCAGACATTTCCCAATTTCAAATCACAGCACAATTTCTTAATCATTTCGGATGGCCTAAATTTTGGGCCTTTCAATCGCTGTCCTATCCAAATAGTCTGCAGCTTTGCATAGCTAGTGGTTGGAATTTTCGAGACTCTACTGGATTCGAATGAGAATTTGAACATACAGTATCGGCCAAAATTATATAGCCTTTTGAATTTTTCCGCATTTAAATATGAGTCGAATCTTTTACAAAGGGTCCAAATGTTGCAAAAATAGAGCCCACAGAATACATTCTGTGATTTTTGTGGATGCCGCAAAATTCCAGATTTTGCCCTTTGTGGTAATTATTTTGCCTAGAGGAAATTAGCTGATAAAATGGTACGATGTCACTCCATTTTATTACTTATGAATGTCTACAACACCCATGGAAATATGAGCTTCGAAGCTTTACTGTAAATGAAATTATGGAGGAAATGGAAGAGGCTACAGAAGGCTATATAATTTTGGCCGGTACTGTATGTTCGAGAAATACCACCATGGAATGCGGTTGTGAGTAGACGAAGAAGGTCAGACCTACTTCAGCGAGTACAAAGATAGAAAAAAGGTAACGGCGAGTACTTAGTTTTGTCAGCCACAAAAAGGGATGAGGAGGCCATATCCTTGGTGGATCTCCGGTCTGTGCCCTATTTTTCCAAAGTAAGGGCGTCGGAGTAGCCACGTACCCCAGTGGTCATGAACCAGATAAAGTCCACAGAGGGCTTCTTAACTTACTTCATTTGGGTAAGTGCTTGGTATTGGAGGTGATAAGAACATATGAAAAGAACTACGTTACCCATCCTTCTGAGCTGCAGGTCAGGCCGAGAAGGAGAAAGTCCTAAACTCACGCCAGCCAAACCAAATAGAATCAAGAAGTCACTTTATTCGGCAACGGCGTAAAACATTGATGTGCAAGAACCAGTAGGAAGGATTTCACTATGTCCACTGGATTGCTGCCAGCTTGTCTAGTTGATTTCTTATGCGTTGATATGGAAGCAATGTTTCACTATTACATCAAAAGTTTTCCTTGAACATTTCATAAACGACTATGGCTAGGGTTCACGAGAGCATCAGAAGAATCATGCTACCAAAACAACGTCCCACCTTCTGCATATCTATGCATTATCTAGGGCAATGCTACTGATGCCTGCAATCACGGCTTTACGTGGTTACGGCTACATGAATCCTAGCTCAGATAGCCGATAAGGTACAGACGAGAAAAGGAAAATTACATGAAGGGACAGTTGGACACTACCAGATGCAAGTTGTAATGCTGATCCGCTCTACTTCTTTATTGCCAAGTCCTCTTTGAAGTGTTAGGAGACATGAATACTAGGAGGCATGAATACTACTGGTTCATCATAGCCACATGCGGCTCCAAAGAATTATCCAAAGAATTAACGAAAGACTCGAGAACCTATAAAATTACAAACCAGCCCAAATTTTTCAGTCTTACTCTACATTTTCAGTAGAATATATCACTCTAAGGATTAATTCGGCATGTATTCCACTTTACGTTTTCTCATCTATTCATCTTGAAATGATTAACGCCATGATCCCTCGCAGCGGGACTCATGGAACCTGTGTCGAGGAAATCTGCGAGATTTTCCGGACCTAAACAGGCTCTTTGTTTGCTAATAAAATTCAACTTCCAGGAAAAAAAACTACAGTCAGAAATGTATTGAACTTTCTATGCACATTGCCATGCAACGCACACAATGATGAACGCAGATTTCATCGATAGCTGGGGAAAATCAACAGAAAATCCGGAAATCTTTGGAGCACAGAGCAGTGAGCACTATACAAATCGTACAAAAGGGTAGAGATGTTAGAAATGTGGAGAAGTTTTGGGACTTTCCCAGAAAGGATCATCGCTATAATCGCATCGTCGGTAAGATTCTCAGCACAGCGCTGTTCAGGGGTTACAAAAAAATTTCTTCAAAAAAATTTGCTCTGTTCAACTCAGTGGATTATAGTTCCATCTCAACATGTACAGTTAAAATCCAAAGGCAAGCACATATGTGGAAGAGGACAAATCAGATCTGACCGAACATCATTCGAATGACTTTCGTGATTGATGAGCCGCCGAGACCACAAACGAAAACTGACATGGAACTCGATCATTCCAGGTGAGAGTGTCACCTGATATTTGTCAGCTCGGCGGGGTACAGTGTACGTGTATAAATACTGTATAACAACCAGGTCCGAACGCATAGCACTGTGAGTCATTCGCGCCCTCGAGTGGGGTTGAATGGCAGATGCTGATCAGTTGTAGTTACGGAATTATCCGATTCCATTATTGCATTGTTTGCGTTACTATACTGCGTAAAACCTGGGTTAAACCTTGTCACATAGCTGTTTAATTTCCAAGAATAAAACAAACTAGCAAGAGCTCGCGGAGAGCTAAAAAGGGGGTGAAGATCTCGCTAAAGTCGCTAAACTTCGAGGGTGGGTGTGTGGATGGGATAGGATGGGCGAAACCTTTGATGTGGTCCTCATGATGTCTGGATGAGTCCAGAATCATGAGAAGTGTTTCAGAAGAACCACAGGAGCTCTGCATTTATTCTACTTTTATTCCATGTTATTAACGCCTTTTAAACCTTCGAATGACACTCCAGCACTGACATAAAGAGGAGAAGGGGGCGGTTTCAAAATCCTTTGTAAACAGTCAAACCTTTGTGTTCGCGCATTTTTGGTTCCTTATTTTTATCATTATTTTCTCGACATTTAATTTCGAGGAATTGTATCAAGATCAATTTTTGAACAATTTTTTTTTCCTAAAACTTCAGCAGTTGGCAAGGACCCCAGTTTTCATAACCACTCATGCTGCCTTGCGCTTTGGGGACCAGTTCTCGCAGAATAACGCTTTTTATATCATCCTGTGTCATTTACTTGAAGATGACCTCGTATGGCTGTTTTAGCAACTTTGGGACCAGTTCTCGCAACTTTTCATAGACCTGTATTATCTAATGGATATTATATTTTTCGCTATTCTATTATTGCTTACTACACGGCACTTCCATGTGGATACAATACAGATAGATGTATATAACACAGTGCATAAACAATAAACAAACGTTTGAATCATTTTTAATCTTCGGTAGCTCAACTTCATGGATAATTGCAAAAAAAATGTCTCCACTCATTTAAAAATAAGTAAATATTTAAATGCTCCATTAGGTAATCCAGAACCATGAAAAACGGCAAGAACTGCTTACTGCTTACAGTGGTGCTTAAAGAAGCTAGAAGGGGAGGGGCATCGTTAGATAGTGAGTGAAATATGGCGAGAACTGGTCCTCATAGCCCAGTTGAGGATGCAGTCGTGGTGGAAGAAGGTATGTAAGCGGGAATGAGAACTAAGGTCCCTCCAAGTTATCTTCAAATTTTTACAAAAAAAAGTGTCGATTATCCGAATCTTTCGTGACTCGTCGGAACGTCAATTTTTTTCTTCCACGCCTCCTCGCCAGCTGTCATCGTTGGCATTACCCAGATTTCATTGCACAGATTAAGCTCTCACTTGAGTCGCGCCTATTAAGGAGATTCCAACATTTTCCGGTTCGAAAACACAAATTCACTACATACGTTTCATGCAGATTTTAAGAGCTAGGGTGGTCGTACTTCATAAGATGACTAAGGGTGATGGAGTGGTAGAAAAAATGCATTCTAGAGGCACATAAATGGATGGATACAGAGAGCAGCAAGAAAAAAGATAGAAAAACTTATTTGGGGCAATGGAAAAAGCTAGAGGAATATAGAATACTGACTGTTTCGTGTCGAAGATCCTGAGCTTCCAGAAAATGCTCAAACAGCAGCCAAAAATGTTGATGTGACAGCGAGAACCTGATGTGATTTGCTGTGCGGCCATAATGACATTGTTTGAACAAATGTGATGCTGTCAAAACCAGTAGTTCTCATAGTTAACATACCCTTCATATGGAAAGACCTGTTTTAAATAAATGCATTTCAATTTTTGCGTGGGTAGCAAATCCACAACGGAACTGGTGACAATATCATGTGCAGATGCAAGTTGAATGGTAAGCCACCTAATTTTAGGGGGCGAGGGGATGAATTCTATTGGTTTCTCTGCCATGACTCATCTAAAGTGAAAATTCTTGCAAACATGCAAAACCTTTATTATTTTATATTTATCTTGCTCCTATGACTCAACTATTAATAATATCCTGCACCGTGAGAGCGAGAACGAGGAGAACGACAAAGGCAGCGCCGTAGCTCTTGAAATCTGCGTGTAAGGTAGTTGAATTTCTGTTTTTAGTGAGGGGAAATGTTGAAACCCCCCAGATAGGCGCCAATTCAAAAGGCGAGCATGATTTTCTTGATTGCTTCTTTTTTGAACGAAAATTATGATTTTGATATTTTTGGGGAGCTAGCAAAATAGTGCCAGAAATTGCTACGTAAATAAGGTCCGGTGGAGGATTTAACTAGCAAAGCTTACTATAAATTTACTATTTATTTCATTGCAGTCTATGGTACGCCTTACAATTACCAAGAAAAGGGAACAAATCAAACGCTAAACGTTGCATTACTATGCCTTCGACACAAGAAAACTCGCGAGTGAGCTGAATTGATCAAAAATGCTAAACGAAACAGGAAGTAGGTATCTAAATAAAAAGTAACATATGACAGTACCACACCCTACGAATTGGAGGGAGAATAATTAAGCATATAAATCGAAGGTGATGCCACGTCATTGGCAGTGCAAAGCTATTAATTAGAGGTTTTGCTGAAAACAGGATTGCAAATGCAGAGAAGGAGGATGCACCTGCGAAATAACGGCAGTCACCAATCCACACCCTCCTACGGGACAAGCTATTTACACTTGTATTTCGATCCTTGCACCTTTGTTGGACGTGAGTCAGCTTTGCAAAGGGCGAAAACACATTGTGATGTTTTGAATAAAGGTCACAATTACGTCTGAGACACAAAAGCACGGATGAAGAGAGGGACTGCTGTCCTTCTATGGAAGCTGCTATGTAATTGAATTGCGTGAATGTGAATCGTAACTGACGTGATCTTGTTTTGATTGTTTCATCAAGGTCCAAGACGTAGATGCACCATTTAATAGATGGGCAATCTCGTACCCATGAGTGTGATTACCCATCAATAGCAGTTCGGGTTTAGACAACATCAACTATGGGTTAGTACGGGTAAGAGGCAGAAATGGATTCTCAGCGATGCATGTGGGCTCAGGAAGGACATGCATTATTGGGATTACCCAATGAAAATGTGTTAATGACCCACGAATCTACCAATCCTTAGCATGAGCGTCAACAAGTTTACCCCGTGCAGTCCGAGTAGTGCGTCGAGGCTCGGGGCCCAGGCGCATCATTGAAATCACCCATGGTAGATTACTAAATTTACCCACCACCTGGCAACCATGCACATGTTCACCCATATATGATGTTGCCCATATCCAGCTGCTACCCATTCGTAATCACACCCACGGGTATGAGGTCACCTATCCTTCTAAAGACGCATCCGCCAGTGAATTTACCCAATGTTAACGCACCTGAGTTTAGTTATCACTAAGAAGCTAAGGATACTATTGGGGTCCGCCAGCTCGCAATGAAATGTATACTGTCAGGTGCAGTTTTCGATGCTGAACTCAAAGCCGTTTTCCCTATCTGCTGTGGAGTTCTCTCTGAAGAGCTACGTGGCACTATTCCAGGTTGCGCATGGCAGCCAAAATTGGCCTTCTTGGATATTTCCTGCCAAAAGACCACGGGAACTTATCTGGATTTAATAAAGTTCTGGAAGGCTCAATAATTTTATTTAATTGACATGTTTGAAGCAGTTTTCGCGCATATTTTTAGCAGAATAAAGCTCGAAAGACAGATTCTGTTGGTCGAGACAAGCAGAAATCATGCCACGTAAGTCTTCACGGAGAATTTCGCAGCAGAATAGAAAAACTAATTTGAAATCAGCATCAAAAACTACGTCTGACAGTATACATTTTATTACGGATTGCCGTCCCCCCCCCCCCCTAATATCCTTCCCTGATAAGTGGGTGTTAACATGTTTACCATAAATGATCTTAGTGATCGATGTCGGCCCGGGGCCTATAGGTGTCATCGGAAGCTGGGTAATCTCGCACCCAGGAATATGGTTACCTATGCGGAGCAGCTGGATAGAGACAACGTCACGCATGGGTAAGCATGTTGATGGGTTACATGTAGGTACGCGAATATTTCTTCACCTCTTCACTGTGCTTTATCAATAAACTAATCCTTGCAGTATTCAGGAAGAGAGATAAGGTGCTTGTGGTTCCCTTTGGAGTACTATGTCATAAAAGTGGGAATAAGAAACGATTCAATTTGCGAAAAATGTGATTTCTACCCTCCTACAAAGCTACGATAGCTGAAAGTGCACCACGTTTCTAGGATATAAACAAGAGAAAACCGATCTTTGATGTTGACCATCGTCGCATCGTCACCTTATTGAGTGCGCCTCACTTGCAAAGTGTGCACTTAAAAGTTTGCCTGCATTCAAATTCGCAATTTTTACCGCGACACTCTAGTCAAGGTCGCTCGAGAAACGGCTGAGGGTCAGCTGACAATGAGTGTCAGTGACAGGTTTGACCGCTGGAAACGTTCAAAATTTGGATCGGTCGGGGATAGATTGACGTATGTGCGTGAAAGAAAAGCGGGGGATCTGCGAATTTTTTTCTTTTGAAAGAAAACTTTTTCCTATGCCTACTGGGCTACGAACTGTGAAGTGTTTGTTGTTCCTTTCTCAGAAGGTGCTGCCCACCGTTTGCTTCAGGATCAGAACCAGCTAATCTCGTTTGCTTTTGAGGACATCGGTCAGGTACAGCACCTTTTATGGTGTGTGCAGCAGTGTTCGGGCCTTTTTTTTAAAGGTTTTCGAATGTCTGTTCAAAGCAAGGCCGAATAAAACACGAATAGTCGAATAAGTTGGATTGTTAATTAATAACTAAAAAATTGAGATATCCGAAATAAAGAAGATCCTAAACACCACCTTGTTCATCTGCAACAGTTATACTGCCGCATCCTTTTGGAAAATACAAATATTTGACTTACTCGTATTCGAATTTTCCAGTTCGAATATATCTAATAGACTATTCGATTCTAATTAAATATTATATAATGTCTACCTACTTAATCATTATATTCGGCATAATCATGGGTTTTTATTCTGGAAATCACATCAAACAGACACTAGAAATACTTATTTGTCTTAATAAATATTGAAAAATAGAAGAATTGCAACACTTGACATGGGCGCTATTCAAATATATAGAATCTTGTGAAGAGAAACTGTTGGATCGTTGCTACATACTGTATTTATTTATTTATTTATTTATTTATCTATTTATTTATTTGTTATATGCACGTTGAAGTACGCAAGAACAGCTTCTAATCTGAAATTTAAAACTTCTAATTTAAAACCTTTTTGAATCAATCTTACTCATTCGCCACTTTTTTCACTCACTTACTTGACTCCTTCCTCCCATTCACTCTTATTGGTTGTCTGCTCTGTACGCATGCTGTCTATAGCATGAATAAATGGATAAGTGAATGAAACCCCGATGTTCTTACCAAGTTCTGAAGGAACACAACAAATTATGCTCGAGGAGTACATGAACACGATGAATGCAGAGGCGCGAAATGAGCCCATAAGAGATAAGAACACAAATTAGCCGACATTGAGCACATCCCTTTTTAGGATGTGTCAGGCGCACCTCCATTCCGAATCGTAGAACGTCTTCGAGTGGAAATGGAGCCAATAAAAGGACGTCAGAAAAGAAGAAGAAGAAGTTAGCGCTCTATCTCTCCAGACGAATCCTGCAATAATTCGCCTACCCAGGAGGGATGAGCGTACCTGTTGGGGAATGGACCAGAGACTGAATGGGTTGCGATGGGAACACTTCTTGTCGCTGTACTTAGGCTCCGCTCCAAATAATGTTGAAGTTACGTCAATCCCTACTAGCGCAACCGTAGTCGAATAGAAAGGAATACAATAAGTTCAGAGCAGTAGTGTGCAGATGCCAACGATCCAGATGCATCATTGAGATTACCCTTGATAATCATGTTAACTTAAAGGCAGTGCGTCACCTCGTTTCGTGAGCTGAAAATACCAGCAGACTCTAGACCTCCTCGTCACTCTAATTTCAAAGATGTGCGTCAAAGCTCATAAAAATGACGAAAACCCCGTTTTCGATGAGATCAACGGCTTCACGCGTCCATTCGGCTCGACGAACTGTTACAAACCCCGCCCCGAGAAATGTTTAAAAATAGGTTTTGAAGACCTTTTTATAACATTTCAGGTATATCGTTGGACTCAATGCGTCGGGGAGATTCAGAATCTGGTAAAAGCTCCAACACGAAAACGATATGACACACTGCCTTTAACCAAATTCACCTTTTGCCTGCCGACTCACTAAAATTTACT
This sequence comes from Ancylostoma caninum, assembly GCA_037903475.1. NCBI lineage: Eukaryota > Metazoa > Nematoda > Chromadorea > Rhabditida > Ancylostomatidae > Ancylostoma > Ancylostoma caninum. The sequence goes on along the minus strand of JBAJFG010000415.1, from coordinate 230,642 downwards.
ATAATTTTCATAATTAAAATTTTTCATAAACGTGGCATTGTCTGTAACCAGCTCCTCGATGAATTGAAAGTGGAAGAAATTTTCCTTGTATCTTGGATTAAAGTAGGAGCGACTCAAAAGCAACAGTGGGGGGGGTGGGGGGGGGGGGGGGTTATTTGGGTAGTATGACACGAATTTAGACGGGCTTCTCGCAAAAAAAGGAAGCATGAATTAAGACTAAGATATGGATTTTTTGTTGAGGAAGATATGAATTACTCAGCTCACACTCGAAGAGAACATTTTAAGTTCATAAAATCATAGTTGTCTTCATTTTGATGCGTCGAGGCGTTGAGACCAAATGCACATTAGGAGGACAGGTAAGGCAATACCCATGAGTAGCACCTGTGTATGAACAGTGTCACCAAAAACATATTAACGGATGTCAGGTAAAGGGTAAATTTGGCTAAATTAACATGGCTACAAAGGCTAATCCCAGTAATGCATCCGGGCCCTACTCCTGGTTTTTATCTATAGAGATTCTAAAGATCGTTTTATATTGATTAAAAAGGAAAACAAAACAGTAAACAAACACAAAAGTAGGAGTCAGTCCCTGGGTTCTACATAATCCACATTTAAATCAGGATCAGAGAAATCTAATATACCAAGGGAGTTTCAAGCATTCTAGTGAGAAAATGGAAGAACTGAATCGGGAAAAAGTGTTTTTGGGCTAAGGTTATTTTCCAAGAAAGCATTTCTTTTCACATAGATGAAGAAAGATGTTCCTCAAGAAAGATAATTGAAATAACAGGAAGGAAAGCAGCGATGTCGCTGTATGATGGATGAACAGAAACGTTGAAACATCCGGACAAACACTACATTTAGCGGTGTACGAGTAGAGAAAACCAGTTTTTCATTATCAGTTTGATAAGAGTCTCGAAACGCTATGTTTTTGTAAGCGTACAGCGCGTAGATGTATCGAAACCGGCTCGTACACAAGCGAAAGAACGAAGATTGTGGAGAGTTGCATCACAATTCAGAGTAGAATGGAGCATCTATTGTTCTCTATGTATTGGTGAATGTTAGTAAATAAGTAGGTACAAAGTTAACAGTACCATTAAAAAATTAAATAATTGTTAGTACAGCTTTAATCTACGCAGAAAGTAGGGAATAAACACAGCCACAACGGGGAGATGAGGAGGGAATCTGCACAGTGGACCCTTCGACTCGAGGCGGAGACCTGCCCACGATCGCTGTACGGTTTTCGTTCGGTTTTTGCGTGCGGAGTTTTTTCGACGCAGCACTTCCACTGACTATGAGAACGACCGCCAAATTCAAAAGAGGAACACCACTAGCACGCACGACCACTCCTTGTCCAGCGAGGTTCGGCACTCGTCCACGGCTAGCCAGCGATTGCGTCGCTGTTTTGACAAAAACCCGTGCACCAAACACGATCAGGAAGAGGGGAAGTGAAGGACCGGAGAGTGATGCTTGAACGCTTTCAGAGTCAACTTCAACAGCGAGGCTGTCACGTTTAGGAGCGTGCTTGTAAGGGCGGAAAAATAGCCGTTCGAAAAGTAAACACAGAAACTAGGGAAATGTCATCAAAAACACTATACCGGTATTATAAATAAAAATAAAACGAAAATTATAATTCAAATCATAAAGATTTCATGACATCTTTCAATTTTTTGCTCTTTTTTTCTGCGAATATTCTGGACAAATTCTATATAATATAGCTAGCTACTACAGGCAATACAAAACAGGATGAATCGAATGAATTCAGTTGGCTTGAAAAGTTTTTTGATAGATTTTGATCACAAATCACAAGTCATTTTTGTGGATTAAGTCTCACTCTCTCGCTCAGTGTACACAGGGCACCATCCTTAACATTTTTTCTCAAGTACTGGAAATGACTCTGTAGAAACCAAAAGCCTGCGTTTAACTTATTTTGGATATGTACCAAGTTTTCATAGCTGCTTTGTAATAAAAAAACAATAATTAGGCTATAATAAAGTCGAACAAGACATAGCACTACAAAAAACATGGGACCACAGCAGAGAAATAAGCCAGCAATCTTGCACATTAACTCGTGGTCCTCCCTTCGCTGTAGAGAGACGTCTGCAAACTTGATGAAGGAAGCGGACAAGAATAGTGCACAGAACAGAAAGAACTGCTGGAGGAGCGGGAACGAAAAGGATTTCAAACAACAATAGGATTAGATGAGAGATAAAACGGTAGGAGATCAGGGAATGGACAAGGACTATTTTCGGCTCATGTTTGGACGGTCTGACGGAGAATGCTAGAGCATGCGTTTCAATGATTTACAAAGAACATTTTTTTTCTCGGATTCAGCGAAAAACCCAGCACTTGCAAAAAGCATACCAAAATATACCACGCACATCTAGCTGATAATGGAAAGGAATAAAGGAAAACGGAAAAAATTCGATTTCTGTTCTAAATTGCGGATGGAACTTAAGAAACTAGGGCTCCGAAGTGAAACACAAGATTTTTGCCACATCCATGTACTCCTAACTGGTCCATAAACTGCAGAGGTTGAAGTCAGAGTAGCAGTAAATTTTTTTCTATTCAAATAAGAAGAAAACCCATGCGCTGTCAGATTCCCTTCCAGATGTCAGAAAAATATCAACTTTTGCCTTAAATTTCAATATCGTCTTTATGCAAATCTAACCATTGAAAGAATGTTGCAAAGAGTTTTTCATAGCATTAAGGGCGCTTTTGAATGGCTATTCTCGGAGCAAATATCCTCGGCAAGCAATCGCTGTGTGCTGTAGAAACCGCATGCAAACCAGAACTACACGTGATCCCGCCAGTTTTTTCTGGGATTCAATCTTCGCTGAATCTAAACATAGAACGGCGCACAGTGATTGCATGCCTGATGAGAGGATTTTCGCATTGAAAAAACGTTAAACAAAACACGGCAAGACAAAAATCTTGGTTGATGAATACACAGATGAAAGGGATAAGGCTGAGCTGAGACAAAGAACTAGAAACAACAGATGGTGCCGACAAAGTAGGATAAACGCTTTAGCTGGGGGGGGGGGTGGAGATCCATATAGGAATGTGTATGGAGGGAAACTTACTTCACAGGAATGCACATTTTTATTGGAAAAAATCACAAGGGTTACGTGTGTGTAGAAATCTGATAGGCGAGGAAATACGTAAATAGAAACAGAAGTTCTCACTTCATTTCAACTGTTGACGAAGCTCTTTTTTTATTCCACAGAAGATTCCAGTCGACATTTCAAATAAGGTCGTTACAGCTCACTTGAGTGGGTAGTGAAATTGAACGATAAAATGAGAAGAACTCTTCAATTTTTTCAAAAAAAAACTCTAGGATAGACGCATTGACGAGCTATATCATGAGAAAATGTGGCGACGAGGCCCCATAGAGTTTCTCCATCCAATCAAAGTGAAAGTTGACGAAAGACCAAACAAATTGGAAGGAACAGATACTATTTATATATGAGAGACGTCAAACTATTCGGGTGTACTATATAATTATAAATGCGCGTTTGTGGGCCGAAGAGAAATTGTTTTAACAATGGTGATGCAAAACTTCGGTCCAAGATTTATCCGCGGTAGGTATCAGTGACTCTTCGCCAAGTTCTGCCCAGAGTACTAGGGCCTCGTTCAATGAAGTCGCTGCGCCATGAGGCAAAACGGCTACTCGTCCAAGTTCTGACTTCGGCGCGGTTTTTGGACTTTTTCTCTCCCAAGGAAAGCATTTTGAATAAAAGCAAGTGATGGCCCGATAGCATCAAGTCTAGGCTACATGGCGAACATAAGCACGACTTTCCAGCCTGGATTAGAAGATAAGGGCGATCGAAAGTGCGATCGACATTCGAAATTTCGGTTCAGTTACCCAATGACGGGGTATTTTAAAGGAGTCGCTTTTTCACGAATGTGATCTAGGTAGAAAGCAAATATTCAGTAAATGTTCGGAATAAAGTGCTGTGTGATTCTGCTTTTGTCTTTCCCTGTTTGAAGTCGTATAACACACATGTGGAAAATCCATAACTTTGGACGATCGCTTCCAAAACTCTTTAAAAATCGGGTATTGGCATCTATCCAACAATTCACATAAGCTCAGATCGCCATGAGTTGCTCTTTCAGGAAGTGTCAAATATTCTAGGATAGGTGGTCACTGGCGAGTCCATTAAGGCGGTAGAAAAAAGCGCGCCTCCGTAGTTTTACACCCTAATATTGCCAAGTATCAACTGAAAGAAATGAGAGCTTTACAAGTACCTTGGAAACAGGATGCTCATTAATTTTTCACGTACCCATTTCGGGGCTTGAACTATCTAGACCGAAACTGTGTGTGCATTTCTGTGATACCACTAAGGCGTTTATATAGCAGTGATTTCGTAATATTATAAGGGAACTCCAAGTAGGCGTGGATGAAATCGCACTTCTTGTCGCCATTTTTATTTTTGTTAATCGGCCCTGAAGGGAAAAGATAAACAAATAACTGCACTAGTTAGATGATTCGAGGCTGTGTCTACGACTACGGTATCGAATGTTTAGGGCTGAATCCCCAACCTTAGCCTTTTTCTAGGATTCCTGAGGATTTAGACGTAGCATTTCTCTGGCTAGGACAAGGCATGCTTCTACGTAAATTTGTCTACTTAGCCTTTCCGACGTCGAGGGTTCGCTACCAGTAAGAAATTGCAGAACTATAGGCACTGGAAACCACTTCTCAATCAGGCATTGAAGTCGGCTAGGTAACGTGTTTCAAGCGCAGCAATTTGGAAGAGCCGATAAAGAAGATGTTCAGCAGCTAGCAGTGTTGTGAACTTCTTTCTAAAGCTAAAGAAGGTGTCAATTCAGGCCTAAACCCGTCCCGTAAATGGCAAGACCGCTTCCATTTACGTAATTTGAGCAGTGCTAACGTCTAGCACCACTTAATTGTTTTTTCTTCGGAAAAATGAAAGAGGAGAGAGCTATTTTGGCCATTCGACGACCGTTGGGGAGCATTACAAATACTGTTAGAAAATGGCTTTGAAGCCAGTTCTGCAAGGATGCTCTAAACAGCTTAAATTTAGTCGGTGAATGTTAGGAAACCCTAAGAAAGCGCATGATCATGCGTTTTTGTGAAATTTTTGAATACGTAAACCTACGGGATCGACCTCTTTTTGGCATGACAAATCCAAATTACGGCTTGACCTTTTTCGCTGCGCCTCGTTAGTTTCTAGTACTTTTTTTGTACTTATCGCTCAATTTTGCGACCTACGAGACGCAGAAAAAATAGGGGATCGCGATGGACAGCGCTAAAAAGAAGAGAGGCAGCTCAATATACGACTGAGCTGGGATAAATTGAGGGGTACAAGTACAACGCACTTGACGAAAACTGGTTCCAGCTCGGTGTAATAGCCATCGCTCTGAGCTCAGCGACTCAAGGGAGGATAGTCTGGTACAAGATTTGAGGGATACAACGCAAACTAAGGTTCCTGTAGGGTTGACTGAAACTGATAATGCTCGCTAGAGGCGGTTTAGACGGGGGTTACGAGCGAGGAAAATTGCAAGTGCACTGCAGATCTGCGACGAGTTACGATACGTACTGTTTGATATCGTGGGTGTAAAGCGGACCGGGAGAAAAATACACATTCCCGCACATATGGAGCTGGAAGTGTCAACAAAAAACTCGAACGTGGCGATCCTATGGCTTGCAGCGACCAACTGGCCGTTACGGGTTTTCGCTGGTTTCCCGTAGGACTAACAAGAGCAATTTCTGGAAATGGTAGAAAATGACCTTTAGGTACTATTGTTTTTAATTTTTTCCGGGATTACCACGACTCCCTCTCTCTCTCTCGTCTTCGTAAGCGGTAGACCTTACCCCCATACCCCCTACGCCTCCTACCCCCTCCCTCCGCTTTCAAGTGGCAGCATTGGGTAGACAGAAATTATATGTCTTTTCAATGCCCAATTTTTACTGTCCGTTTTTTTTTTGCGTGACTGATGTGAATTACTTAATTGTAAAACTAATCCTTTGAAACGTCAGGCCAATAAAGTGTACCACCTAACAACGTTGTTGGGAGAAAAAAATAATCTTGGCTACCTCCATTTCCGAAGTTAAGCCTGTAACAGTACCATTCATAACCCATAGACGACCGCGCGGCTCACTGTTAAGCTGCGCGGTTTTCTGCTTGGTTCACTTTGAAAGATTATTAAGCCTTAAGAATCTGAGCGATTTTCAGATGGTAATTCAGTAACACTATCAAGTCAGTGTAATTACACAAATCTAGAATTGGATTCCTTATAAGAATTCCGGTAAAGAGAAAAAAGCCAGAACTCCAGAAAATGTGGAAAAAAACGTGGGAAAGATGCGGTCGTCGATGGGTTGACAGAGACCCCAGTTTTTTTTCCTCCACTGCCCCTGTCCGTCTGTGACCCTACTGCTGAATAGTGCTGTTATCGCTTACAGGGTCCAGGTAACGGATGAATAATAGAGATTGTCATGAGAATCACGTCAATGTACCCAAACTTACATACCTTTTACCTGGAATCGATCAACATGTTTACCCAGCTGTGACGTCGTACTCATTGGTATGAAATTGCCCAACCTTTCAATGATGCATTCGGGTTCTATTTACATAAAAAATCAGCCAACGGTTGGCATAATTCATATTTCCACCAGTTCGCATGCTTCCTATATACGTTTTACGTTTACTGTTCGTGCGCTTCGCTTCAGCTTTAGGACATTTGGCGGGCTCTGAAGCTTCTGTGAAGCACACGAAGTTCAATATTATTGCTCTGTCTGTGAAGGACAAACTATGCACCTAGGTGAGGACGGATGAAGAATCCTTCTCAACGAGTTAGTTCAGACCGTTCATCGGAGCAAGATTCGAATAAGATCGCTTGAAGGCATAGAAAGTTGGAAAGAAGAGGTACCAAGCATGTGTTGTCAAAATGGGCAACAATGATGGAAGGATTAAATCGCAAAAACAATTCATTTATGTTTTCAGAAAGATTCTAGCTTTTTTTCAGATTCCCGAGTTTTTTTTTTGAGAGCCAAACGGTCATTTATACTTGCTGTTCTTTGTAGGCGCTCACAGAAGATGCATTTTCTTTTCTCTGATTTACCAATTTGAAGATTTTCTGCTCATAGCCACTCTTTAGCGCTGTATGGCGTCGCCTTGGCTTCAGTGAGGAATGGTTACGGGATACACCGTGCGTATGGGATAGAAAAATATGTGTGTATGAGGCAAAGAAACGCTTATGGGATTTTGTCGCTAGGTGACATCCTTCACTGTTACAAGCATTTTGTTACGCGTACGTACCTGTTCTGTTCACACTGTTGTGCACTCATTCCTGGCTGAATCGTTTGTACAACACCTAAAGTACTGGACAAAAAATCAGTTTTGCAAGTTCTGTCCATACCTCCCTCGTGTGAAGGTGATCAAAGCTCTGGGTCCGGCAAACAGTAACTCGCTGGCGATAGATCAAGATGTAAAAATCCACTTTTTATTTGCTGGCTGCTCTTAGAGAAGGAAAACTATCTTATCGGAATTTCCATCCCGAAAGATGGAAATTTCTGATAGGATGGCTTTTCTAATCAAATACGCAGAGGCATAAATTTGAAATTTCCAACAAAATATTATACAACTTTCAGTAGCTTATTAGGCCCATGCACAGAGTTGCACCAGCAGAAGGTATACATCTCGCACTGACAGTGTTCAAACTCGGTGCACTTCATCTATATTTCATGTAGCAGCTGCTCCGCTCTAAGAGATATGAGTTGACGTTGATTGCCCCGAGAAATCTCCTTCTACTTCTACCTTTGTTACGGTTTTTTATTAGTGAGCCGATTTGCGCTTTTTTCTACTAAATGTTAGCAATTCTTCGTTTTACGCTCTGGCGAATCGTCCACGCGCATCTCGGAGTCGTCGTTTGGCATCACGTCGTAAACCTTTTCCTATGATGTCGGCTGTCCCCTTGAATGTGACTTTTGTCTTTTTCGACCTTTCTGTTGGCTGCTTCTCGCTATCGGTGAGCGTTTTGGGTGAAGTCTCAGCGGCACGACGAGATTTAGTTGCGGTTTTTCCAGAAGTAGACCGCGGCGTCCTGGCTTTGGCTATTCGTCGACCTGACGTTGACTTCTGAGATCTTGAGGATGTTGCGGTCAGCCTTCTGGGAGCTGCGCCACTTAGTCTTCGGGGTCCAGTGATTCTTGTTGTGGTCTTACGCCTTGGCGACCTGCTGCTCCTGGTGGAGCCCCGACTGCGACTGCGATTGTCACTACGACTTCGGATGCGCCTGTAGTTACCTCTTCGGCTGCTTCCGTATTGACGTGGCATTGTTAGTAAATAAATAATAAATTTTCATAAATATGGCTGCAGAAGAATGTTTGCCATCTGGATAATCTTCTCTGCAATACGAATCTTGTATGCTGACTACGAATGCCTAACAGAATGGGTCACATTCAATGTAACCGGTTACCAATACAAGGTGAGTAGTGAAGATAATAATGGAATTCCACAATAAGTTTCAAGCTGCTTTTCAGTGGGACTGCGCGAAGCCGATTTCTTTGGGAGGGTCAAAAAGGGCGAACTTCTACGAAGCAGAGGGTAAGTGCCAGGAAATGAACGGGCATTTGGTTTCTATTCACAGTGAAGAAGAGAATGATTTTGTAATCGGTGGGTACTTCACAAATTGGTCTGCTCACAGAGACTTGTATTAAACCTTAGCACTAGTGCTCCAGATCTGATAGGGAGTGATATACAGTACCATACATGGATTGGCCTGCAACGATCAGAAAATCATAGTGTTTGGAAGTGGACGGACGCTTCGGAAGTGAACTACTTGAAATGGGACACTGGTGAACCTGACGGCCGGCCCGGACAGAAATATGATTGTGGTCACGTGAGTTTTGTTGACGTTGCACATGTTTGAGTGAATCAAATTAAAAATAGTTTTTTGAGCTAAAACCCTCGATTAAGACCTTGCTTTTGGACAAGAAGAAGATTTCTAGGGAGCATAGGTATGCGGTGGCTCAGAAACATGAAGGCTTGGCATGTGGCTCAGTTTCAGTGGTCATACCAAAGCCCACATCCAGGACTTCCTTCCTCAATTTTTGACCTCAATCCTGCGAAATAAGTGGCTCATGTCCGGATGGTTTTTCTAACAAACGAGAACAAGAAGATGTTCACAAGCATCTCAGAAAGCCACAGAGTTCCTTTTTGCGTGGATGACCCAAGCCATTGCATTTGTAGCGCACTTATTGAGAACTTATTGAAACTACATAGTACCAGCAGCAGTACTCACTAGTAAAGGGACTGATTCAAAGCCCCCATGACCTCCAAAGGAGTGTGAATATTTTGAGCATCCTCGCAAGAGTAGGTTGGTCAAGAGAGGTGCGAAGCTAGCGATTCGCGAAGTTCAAGCAGGTTCAGTTTATAAGATTCTAGAATGTAAGACTTGAATTCCTCTCTTAAATAAGCGGCGCCCTACATTCTGAAAAGTAAGAATTGAGAATGTCATACACCAAATGTGTACCGTCATACAGGTAAAAACCTACTCATGACATCACACATTTGCTATTTCTCTGCAGCAGTATTTCACCACTTGGATGATATAAAAATGAAAACTCAGCGAGTTGTTTTCACTATTCTGTTTGCAGATATACAATTTCGTTGAAGGAAGACCGTTAATCACGGACAAAAAGTGGAATGACGCTGACTGCTACTGGAGTGAACACTACGTCTGCAAGAAAAAAGCATAGGAAATGGAGGAACAGTGAAGGAAACGGAAAGTGTAGATCATCCACTTAAACGGTTCTACCGACTTCTGTAATTTCAGTTCATTTTATTTTTACTTATCGATACATTACAATGATATAATTGCTTGAAATAAAAAAGAGTGACGTCCAAATCAGAGCATAATCAGGAATTAAAGAGCGTGAAGATTAGATTCATCTTGACAACAAGCGACACTCCGCTTGGTTTGAATGCACCTGCAAGCCAGACGTTGCTCTCGGGAATGTGTAAAAGTACTTATCGTAGAAGTAAAAACATACTGGCGAATCATTTGAGTATTTTCCTTGTTCATGCAACGATATCCTCCCTCAGTCCATAGAAATTCCTTGCTTTAAAGGCAGCACGAGTCGAAATCCTCGACTCGGGCCTGAGCTGCGAACCCTAAAGTAGGCGTTAAGTACATCATGAATCTGCAAGGAACATACACAGTAACAACTTACCTGCAGAAAACGGCGAACTGCCGTCGCGTGCACGCCCGGTCGGCCAGTGCTTCGGAGGGCCCAACGCGCCAGCTTACGCATTTTAACGCATGCGAGCTGCTACCGATTCCCTTTCTCCGTGCTGGGACCCATTTGCGCACGCAGGGCGCCGCCGGAACACTCGCCGGCGCACGGAAAGCAGCATCGCGTTTTCCCGGCTTTCTCGGGTGTTTTACGCGATTTCACCACCGGATACGAGCAATACACCCCCAAAAACCCCAAAAACAGGCGAAATCACAAACACGATGGTTTCGATGGGTGCTGCCTTTGACGTTCCGCAAATAGTTTGCAATGCAGGACAGCTTATACGAGGGGCTTGGATTCGCATTTATGTGAAAGAGAATAAACTCATTTGCATCTCATACCAAGGTGAGATGCATGCATGAACGACTTCGCCGCAATCCGGGGCTAGAGCACGACATTTTCGTTCAGGGAGGACATCTCGCTTTCAACGATTTTCATTGAAAATCTTCCGAAAAAAAAAAAACGGACGCGTGCGTCTGGCACGCCACACCAAGTCCACCAAGTACGAGTTGTCCTCATCCATGTATGGACGACATTGTTGACGAGATATGAGACATGGAGTAAGAGTAGCACCATCCCAGGAGAAAAACTCGTACTCTCATGCAGTTTATCTGTCGCATAATCTGTAAAATCGTCAAATAATATCAAGCTGCTGGAGAAATGCCAGCGGAAATACAGTGTGTTTTATAATTTTTATAATTGTGGGACACCCCCTCCCCCAACTTTTCCACACTATGACTTTTGCGGAGACCATAGATCTTTTTCTCTAGTGTCATTGTGACCAGCACCCTAAAAAAACCCTGGTACCCTATTTTCAGGCTCACGGCGGAAACCCTGGATTTTTGAAAATTTACTTTTCTGCTTCTGGTTAATTTTTGGTTATGACACCTTCTTGTTCTAACATGTTTATTAGCTGCTGACCCGAAACCACACAATTCAAATATTTCCGTGAGCTTGCAAGGGCCACACAGTCTGCCAACCCAGGGTTGGCATTCATCATTGAGTTTATTCGAGGTTATCGCGATTATCCCTAACGTTTACTTTCGTTTCGGCATTCATCACAGAGTTTACCCCTAAGCCACGGGGTAAAGTTGGAGGTAAAGTTTACGTGTCCACTAGTGAGAGGTAAAGTTTACCATAAGAGTTTACCCCACACAATAATGTGGCCCAGTGATGTCGTTGCGCCCCATGTGCCTCTCAATGGAGCAAGCTTTGTTCACTCTGACTGACATCTACAGTAAAATTAGTTGGAAACTCGATACCAACGGCTTCGGAAACGGATGCATCAAAGTTTGGTCTCTACCTTCACGTTGAAATGCTTCAAAGGGTGAGCTGCTTTCAAATTGTTGTCGCTTTGAAGATTTTGATATGGTTTACTAAATTGTTATGCAGTATCACAGTTAGTATCACATGACTTCGGTTTGTTCAACACTAGATACTCGTTCCGCTTATTTTTGCGGTGTTGCAATCCCGCTCTGGAAAATTTTTTTTTGTGTGGCTACTGATGATAATAGTTATTTGTGCAGTTCTTTTTCCATTTTCGTAATAACTTGTGAACTTTCAACTTTTCTGATGTTATCATCCTTCTTCAATTATTATGCAGTCATATGGCCTCATCTTGTTACTCTGTTATTTTTGCCAGTATTACACCCCTGCTTCGGCTGCATACCCTGTCCTTCTAATGTGATTTTATGTGGCTGCCTAATTCTTGGAGATGCTGTTGGTAAATATCTCTTCTCTTAAACGTTAAGGCACCAGAGAAGAGCTGAAGTTCCGCAAACAGTATTCTCGAGTATCTGATAATCCAACGGTCTTGAAACGTTCGAACACATAGTCACAGAACACACATAGTAACTAGAGAAGCTCTGCTTTAAAGGCAGCACTCACGGAAATTTTTGGGTTGAAAATTTCGCGGTGTATCGGGGTTTTTAGGGACGATGAACTCATTGACAATATTGAAGTAGTGTGAAACACGCGGAAAACATAGAAAATGATGGCGGTATTTCATGTGTGTCCACAGCGCGGACGAGTGTTTCGTGATGGGTCCCGCCACGGAACCATGCAAATGGTACGAATTTCATGAACAAGCCCCCGCTGAACCATGCGCACACCCTGTCAACGGCGTCAGTTGGCGAGGCGGAACCCTAATGTCCAGAGAGGCAGATGTGTCCACGGCAGTATCTTCGCAGGTAGGCGGCCATTCAAGGTGTTGCGATTGTCCAGCGGCCGGCTACATGGTAAGCGACTCATTTCATAATTGAAAATTTCCGTGAGTGCTGCCTTTAAGCAGTACATTTATGCACCATCAACGTTTTCATTTAGTTGCTTAGCAAAAAACTCTCAAGTATTGAAATAGCGAGCGTATCTAAAGAAGAATATTCTCTCTTTATGACGTCAAGACCGCGGAATCCCCCTTCATGCATAGAAGTGAAGCCCGAGACCGAGAGCCATAAGTGAGGGTAAAGTCGAGCAAATTAATTGAGAATTAAGAATAAAGGTTTAAAGCAATAAAAAAGCCATACCCCTGAAACGGTTCAAAGCAATACCCCTAAAAATTAGTTGGGAATATCATTTACAACGAGAAAGAACCATGGGACAACGATGACTACGAAACAAAGCAAAAATTCAATTCTTCACTTCTAAATTGCTAAAACATAGTTCAATACCATTTATAACGAGAGAAATACCACTTATAGTGTAGCAAATTGTAAACGAACGAATTATTATGAATTAGGAGCACAATGAACCTGCGAGGTAGCAGTAGCCTAGCAAGAATTGTTTCACAACATGCTTGCTCAGCGATTTGCACAGTATGTGTAGCGGCGATTTCTGCATAAATTAGTCGTGAGTACGGGGTATGCGTACCCCTTGGGGTAAACGCGTGATGAATGCCACATTCACGTTTACCCCCAACTTTACCAAGGGGTCTCATACCACCTAGTAAACGTTTGCCCCATTCTCAATTATGAATGCCACCCCTGTTTCTTAAAAGGATTCTGAGGACATCCTCATCAATAAACGCCGCGCACTCAAGGCTGCCCTTCTCAACTTTTTCGCCACTCGCTGTCAATGCTGAGGGTGATATACTTCAAAATTGGCTCAATGCTCTGCGGTCTTGCTTTAGAAATACAGTTAGCACCGCCAGAAGCTGTTCCGGTGGCTTCGCTGGGTGGCAGTCCAAGAGGATATGGGCCCGTATGCATTTATATCCCGCTGGGGAGGGGAGAAGATGCGCATCCCAAGATGAGCCATCTCTTTCACTCTCCAGCGGGCTCCCTGCTATGCATGAAACTTTTAGAGGGGAGCGGATGCATTCTTCGCGCGTGCTGTTTGCGCGTGCCTTGTGCAATTACGTCCTTCACCACAAAATGCCATGTGGAAATGCCACTGAGGCGTGAATAACTTGATTTACAAAGTATGAGAGATCCTTTTTTGAATATTTTTGGACTTTTTCGTCCTTTCCTGCATTTCAGTCATCTTGTTTACATAATTTTCGTTGCATTTCTTCCTCGGACAGCTACATGTATTCACAGCCTTAGCACAGGAAAACCGTCTGAAAATAGATCCCATTATCCGTAAGTGAGTCATCAAATTAACCAATGTTGAGATCGAACTAGCGCGCTTGGCAATCGCTAATCTGAACCAATTCTCCTTGTTATTGGTTCGTTTTCGTCGGATTTGCATTTATTCGTGCCAACTGTCTACGACTGCTGCTAAAAATACTTGAGAATGAGTCAGTTCACTTCATTTGTTCACACTAAATATATTATACTTACTATCAATTACAATTCCATATTCTACAGATCCTTGATTCATTGCTGATGTCATTCGCCTATATGGTTTTCCTTGTGAGTGGAAGATTATATTTAAAGTGAAGCAGAAATTACCTATGGTTGAACTCTGCTTATTTTGCTTACTTCCGCCATCAACAAGCACTTGCCGTTAAACCTACAATGAAGAAACGGCTGCGGGAAATCGGGTGTGGTCACGATGAGGCAAAACTGGGTGGACAATGTGTCTGCGATGTTCCCTTCTCAAACAATTTGGATGTCTGTGTTTGCGTTACACAGTTCATCAATGGACATGTTAGAAAGCTTCATTGCTCTCCAGGTAAGTTCAACTTACGCTCCCTCCTCTCTACTTTTTTTAGAGAGAAATAATATTGCTTGAGGTGACAAGTCACCTCAAAATCTACCATCTGAAAAAAAACTTGAGGAGGGGGGAAACTGATGGGACCTTGCGGTTACAATCACCTTATCATCATTTCTTCTCCCGTTGATTGAGCTAGCATTATAGATGTCCCATAATGTTAGCTATGACTTTTCAACATCAATCTTCAGTAATATAAAGATAATGGTAAGTACTGCCGGTGTTGAAGTCTTTGACGATACTTTCCATTCACCTTCGACTATCGCGCAGGTCGAGTTCATACATTCATGTACTCCCACTCATTTCCAGAGCGTCTCAACGTGCCGAGCAGCTAGAAATCCCTGCGACTAATATGTTAGGATATGCGGGACTTGTCAAAAGCAAATTTGTGCTCTCCACATGGCACTACATCCGTAATCACTGTTTGCTGAACCGACTGTACATGAGAGTACTTAGTTTTTGCCTTGTGGTGGTGTGACCACAAGGTGCTGCTGCTACACGATCTCTAATCCCTGCACATTAGCAACATAAGTTAATAACCAAAAATAGGGTAGTAGTTGGAACGGCAGTGGAGGCATCATGAAGGACACAGAATGGCCTTCTACGTCGATCACCAGTTGCTCCAGTTCTTGGAAGGACAACTTCCACATAGCCGTCGATGCTTTGTTGATGGTATCAGATATCCTCTTGTGAACAAGATCTTGTTCGGCTACTATTGTCTTCTACAGAGTATTATTGAAATGCGCGCGTTACAAATAACTTTCGAAGACTTTTATCGAAAAATTGTCGTTACTACGTAATCACACTCCAGGAGAATACTCGTGGCATCGGTGTTCCAGTCTTACTGCGAGTTTCGAATGCTGCATTTACTCATGTTTTCTGCTAACTCGAAACGATATTCTTTACGATAAAGTAAAAACTTAATAACTTTTGAGGAAAGCTGCCCAAAATGTGAAAGATATGTACAAAGACAGCCACTTCTGAAACGCGAGAGCATCGTCACGTGCACAAACCAAGTATGAGAATGAAGCATTGTGCTTGATCACACACTAATGAGTGGAAATAAGAAAGTCGCTGTTCTTAATTCAAAGGGGTGCCGACTGGAACTGTGGCTTGGTCCCGGCACGAATGGGCGGAGTTGCATGAGTTTTCCCCGCAGCCATTTTTTCGTTGTAGGTTTGACGGCGAGTATCCCCTCTCACATTTCGCACATTCTCGTCCTAGCATCCGTCCGAAAGTCCCTGAGCGATTCTGCAGCCACGGAATCAGTTCCAATTTGTACACCTACATGCAGAGAAAAAATGCACCATCATAGGTCATTGTGACACTTCCTGTGACCAAGAATGTAGTTAGTCAAAATTTCTGGATAACTACTTCGTTTCATTGCTCTTGATACTCATGAAGGTGTGGATGCAACAATGGGCGACAGATGTACGAAGGGTCAATAGTGCCAGGATACGGTCATGCAAATGGGGAGGGGTTTGCTGTGGTTTACAAGTGCAGGAGATGCCAGGATACGGATTTGCGGACGGAGGAGAGTTCAGCTGTGGTCTAAAAGATGAAGGAACTCCAGGAAACGGGTCCACCGATGAACGAGAGGCCCGATGCTGCTTTGAAGTGTGGGAGATGCGAGGATGCGGATCTCCTGATGGCACGTAGATATTCTGTGGCCTGAAAGTGTGGGGAGTTAAGGGAGCACCAGTATATGGGCTCGCGGATGGAGGAGGGGACCACTGTGGCCCAGGTGTGAGGAATGCAACGATACGGGTCCACTAATGTACGAAGGGTCTGCTGTGGCGTGAACGTGAGGGGAATGGCCGGATACGGTAATGGCGATAGAGGAGATGCTCGCTGTGGCCAAAAAGTTAGCTCCAGGATATGGGCTCACGGATGGAGGAGGAGTCCACTGTGGCTTAGATGGGTGGGGGCCGCCAGGATGAGGGTCCCCTAATGGCACATGGGTCTGCTTTATTCTGAAAGTGTGGGGGACGCCTGGATACGGTTGTGCCGATGGAGTAGGGGTCCGCTTTGCCCAGGTGTGAGGAAAGCTACGATACGGGTCCACCGACGGACGATGGATCTGCTGTGGCCTAAAAATTAAGGGAACTCGAGGATATGGGCTCACGGATGGAGCAGTGGTGAAGACACTATGGTGGGGATCCACCGATGGAAGAGAATGCCTAGAATTGTGAAAAACGCGAAGACACGGGTACACGGAAGTGCTCGCTCAAATGGCGGGAAAACGCTAACACTGCCGCTATAGTCCTCGAGGACTGTAGCACCCTGCGTCGCCGTCGCTGGCGACTGTGACACCGGTGCGCATCGATTGTGGGCGGGGTGTCGCCGGCTACCTAAGGTTCGATGAGTGAGAAATGTTTGTAAGCATATCAGAATGTTAAAGGTGGTATTAGCCTTTGCAGCGAGTCCACTGCTTTTGCAAGATTGCTTCAGCTTCCACATGTATTGGGTTGGACAATTAGCATAGCTGCAGCCAAGAGCTGTTGGCAATCGCTGCCAGCTCGTGCGCCGCAGAGGCATCGTAATCGTTAGCGTAGCCTTGCCGCGCGCATGCCGCTACTTTTTTTTTCAGTTTGCCGAGCATATATTCCTGAACTGTAAAATAAGGAACTTCTAAGTGACCTATGTGGAGGAATGGTGAAGAAAGGGGTTTCATCCTCTTGAACAATACATTTACGCATGATCTTCAAGGAGAAACTCCTATCAACCCGCCTTCATTCAACGTTGATGGATTGAGAGAGGCGAACGGTATGTGCAACGCAAGGCCCAATTGGTGCTGACAATTGTTTCCCATCGTACGAGCTAACAGTAATTCACAGTTGTCAGCAGGTATCCAAGTTCACTTACAGCTATGACATTTCTCTTGACTAATGCTTAAAACTTCTGCATTAATTTTTGCTTTACCTTCAGGAGCTTCTGGTACATATGGAAGCTACGAGATCTGAATCTCGTGTTGCTGTAGAGCACATTCTCTCGAAGACCGGATGTACTGATGGCTCGTGTATACTCGAACTGAACACCAGGACGTACATAGGGTTGGATCGGCCTACGGAAGGTCCTTAGGATCTTTTCTAGGTTTCTTTCACAAATTTCCGCTCATTTGGCATAGCAAAAATGTTCTTCTCCTGTCTTTTCACGCCATGCTGCACGTCAAAGCCGTTCCTCATTTCTTCCTGCATTGTATCCAAAGCAGTTCAGGCCACAGGTTTAGACATCGAACCTAAGGTATGTTTCAAGTTAGTATTAGGCGAAAACTCTCCTCCATTTCCTTCCGCCTATGCCTTGAAAAGTCCGGATCCCCGAGTAGCCAGTGGTTAGTGGATACAAGACTTTTTCTTCACAAAGCTACTTGTATAAGTGCTCTTTTCTTTTCAGTGCTACATTGTCGAAGTTAATTGGCAGAAGACCGCTCCTCATCGTGGGACCAGCCTGCAGCCTGCTTATCTGCATTTCTTCTTTGTACTGCTGAAAAACGTCGCTCAAGAGTCGTGTCAAGTTCATTAAC
Source organism: Ancylostoma caninum (assembly GCA_037903475.1). Lineage (NCBI taxonomy): Eukaryota > Metazoa > Nematoda > Chromadorea > Rhabditida > Ancylostomatidae > Ancylostoma > Ancylostoma caninum. Next base: position 212,715 of record JBAJFG010000415.1, on the reverse strand, counting down.
AAAATTTAAGGTGTTCATTTTCCAATCTGATGTTGCGTTTATGATGACATGGTGTTGTCTTCATTGTATGTTGATTGTATGATTCTTAATCCACACAAAGCATCAGCGTTGAAGGTTTACTAATAGCTACACTATAAATTTTGCTGCCTGCGTGTGACAATGTGACAAGGGCTTTAGTTTGACGTTTTCAATCAGATAAGTGCCCTTTTTCTCTTTTAGCTCATATTAATGCTAGCTACTAATAAACAATTTATTTGCATATGAAAACATAACATACTTACACACTTACATAACATGCTTTTTTCTTAGCTATCATAGACATTCTACACGTATTACATGCGAACACACATACGTTTCATAAGTTACACATATAAACACAAATTTCACAGCATATTTTACAGCACAAGCAACATGCTTACACAATGTGTATACATTGTAGGAATTATCTTGGATTTTGAATAGAGTCCAAGTTGAGATGAGCATGATATAACCGTAAAGCAATGAAAGAGTCAAAACGAAAGTCGTAATGTGAAACTCTTCTTACATCCTCTTGTAGGAATTATTTTGGATTTTGAATAGAGTCCAAATTGAGATGAGCATGATATAACCGTGAAGCAATGAAAGAGTCAAGACGAACGTCGTAATATGAAACTCTTCCTACATCTTCTCCAACATTTTAGTGTGGATCACATTCTTTAGATGAATGTAGTCCAGTTTACCTTTGATCACTTCGTACTGCACTTGAAGTAGTTCGAAAGTTAGTCCTTCGTTGGCCAACTTCTGGTGGAGCAGCTCGGTCGTGATATCCTTGTTGCGATTCTGTTTTTCTATCCTTTTTGCCTCTATTCGGTAAATGGCGTCTTTTTCGTCACATAATAATTGTGTTTATCTATGAGCATGTTGTGCAAGGATAATACAACATATAAAGAAGAACCTCTGCTTTGAGTATCTTTTCTTGCGCTTGGCTGGCGGCTGACAATCGTCATCAATGCAGGGGCTGGCTGTGGAATTATCAACAACGATATTCTTAATTTGCACAAAAGTAGCATGAAAAACAATGCAGAACAATGCATCGACCCACTTCTTCTACATCATTAGTTAATGCTGGAGATACACCATTGGCATCTTGTTCGTGGTTCACCTCAGACGTTTCTGCAATCGCTACATATATGTTGAAATGTCTAGAAGATGTTTGCAATCCACTAACCTGAGTATCGAAAGCGTTGACAGAATTGAAATTGAAGTAAGTTGAGCCATCAGAGTTTATTTCGATGGGTTTCGGCAGGCCATTAAGACGAGGACTGTCACACTGTTCGACAACAACTTTGACATAGAGAGGTAAGGGTGTGAGGCTGCGAGAACCTCCGCCCGTTTTACAGGCTTCCATTTTCGAAAATCAAAGTTTAGCTTTTGTTTTCGCTACAATAAAAAACGTAAGCTCTGAGTCGGCGTGGAAGACAGTTTCCACTTTATGCGTTTGTGCTGTCGTTTTTATGGTTCATGGTCGTGCGCCGTGGCCTATTCATGGCAGGATAGATGTCATTCATTCAATACCTTTCCCGCTATGAATATGTCACAGAGAGAAAAATAAACACTGAGCCGTCCTATTTTGGGCTCGTTTGATGGGCTGTCTGCTTGCCACTTGTCTGCTGGTCAACTAATAACAGTCGTTGCACAAACCAGCCCAACGATAAGAGTTTTCAAAACGAGGTGTTTTACGTAAGCAGAATGCTCGAAAAGACGTGAGTCTTCCATCTGCGCGTGCCTGGCGTGTAAAGGATAGTTACATTGCCGCTCGAGATGTCCTGTGTTCAACGAAATCGCAGGGATTGCTTTTCGAAAAAAAATACAGATCTTAAACCATGCTTGGTTACGCTTACTCGCGATGGACTTCTCATTATTTATAACAAAGAAGATATAGGATGTTGTGGAAGTAAAGGGTGGTAGAATAATGACAACAAAGAAGACGAATCACTTCCACACGGAGCGACAGTCCACCGCTGTTGCATTCGTAAACTGAATTTCAAGTATGTCTCGGTGTCACTGATCATGTTCAATGAGGAAATACCGTCGTGAAGGATTGCGATTTCATCCGCACATCATGTGCGGATGAAGCCGACTACAGTCCATGGGAGTTCACCGAAAACACACTGTTACAAGTCAAAAACTAGGACACGCTCAAATGAAGGCAGTTGAGATTGAGTCAAGGCCAGGGGAAGAAAATCTATCTACTTCGAAGTCTCCAACTGTTCGAGCATCAAAATGAATCATCAATATCTGAGTAACTGCTGAACGTACCACACAAGCAGCCCGATCCAATACTGAAGTAACTGTGGATATACCAAGAGAAATTGAACCAATTACCGTCATTGAAGCACTTTGCCGAAGCAGCTCGTAACCAAGAGCCCACGTATAGTATGGAAAAAAACATCCATTGGGAACATTTCCATTTCGACCCCAGTGTTGGCGACTCTTGTTCATCGAGAGACCAAAAAAGGCGCTGCACGTGCACTGTCTGCACAAAAATGTGTTGCAGACTCTCCCAGTGACGATATATTCGCAGATCTTAGTCATGAACGCGCTATTAAAACGGAATCTGACAACTCTGTGCGCTGTGTCTATCTATCATTTCCAACCATGCGTTCACGATTGGAGACAAAAATACGTAGGATGACGTCATGTAGACTACTTAAGCGCAGTCAAAAACGAAACATTGTTCTATCTCAAGTCAAATAACGGCAAATAAAAGAAGAAAAGAAAGGGCAAATATTCGATGCTCTGCAACTGAAGGAAGAGTACCCTGCGAAAGTCCGAAGAGTTGGGCGCTTTGACACGCAGTGGTGAGGAGATCCAAAACGACGAGATCATTGGTAGAATCGTACCTATCGTGCCAAATGATCCATGGTAATTATAACTGGTAACATACTCAGGCACTTTCAGCGGACAGCTCGCGCACCCAATATAGGACGGCCTGCGTGAGGGTTGAGAATTGGGCAGGACTTGGGTGCGCGGGCCGTCCGCTGCTGCACGTTACCGGACGAGCCGCGCACCCATCACAGGACCAGCCGCGCGCACCTTTGAGAAGAAATGCATAGCTTGGTTCTGTAGCGCTTCCTTAACAGCATGAACACTTAGTATTCGAAACAAAAGAAACATTGCGAACATTACTAGATTTACTTGTCAAAGCTTCATTTTTCCACAAACAATAGAAAATATTTTCTCTCAAATGGTACAATTTGTTCAATCAAATTATTTTTCCACAAAAAAAAACCAAAGGAGAAAATGGATTTGGGGGGGGGGGCACTTGGTATAAGTCGATAATATGACCTGTCTTTCATGTTCTGACTTGTTAGCTGGCACGTCCAGAATGCTCTGACTTGTTAGCTCTTACTGTAGCTACCTGAACTGCAAAGAGGTTAGAACGTGTAGAACAGGTCATATTATCGACTTATCAGAATGTATATAATCTCCCAAGAAAAGTTCTCTTGCCGAGCCTACAGATCACTAGGAAAAATTCGAGGTATGCCAAATTTGCACGCCTACCGAGCTCAGGCGAAGCAGCCTGGCTGGAAAGTACGGTTCTTAGACATCAGCCCATCACCTGAGCTTTTGAAAGGAATTCAGCTTGTTGCATGAGAGAGCCTCTATATCGCTGCCATTTTCATCAAAATTCCAGATTCTCAAACTTTGGAGCCACTTTTCAGGAATCTCCGGAAAGCTCGTGAAAAATGATGCAATGCCCCAAGTAAGTTACACGTTGGTCTCTACAGATCAAAGCGAAGTCGTGGAAATTGTTTTCCGCGATGACCTCAGATTTAGTGAGCGGAGCTGATTCTGTCAGGGTCATTCTGCTATTTATTGCACAGCTCTTATTAGCATGATTGAGAGCACTTCTTTCACAGTCGTCTCTATTGTGAATAATTGTCAGATCCAAGTTATTAGAATCGATTTCTTCAGGTCTTTTCAAATCGCATAGAATATCTTGGTTCTTACACCGTCCACTGCCGCCTTTCAACGATGAAAACGAATAACTGTCATTCAACTTGGGCGTGATTTCAACAGCTTCAGAAGTTCGCTTACATACTATCCCGCTTATTCTGGAGTCTGGCGGAGGAGAGTTCTTGTGACATCGTACTTGGTTTTCCAGAAGGTTTTTACAGTTGATCTGCACCTGGTGCAATTTTGCATCGGTTATCTGTTCTTCCATAGTGTAAGCAAACTTTTCTGCGTTCTGAATTAGCTGGTAGAAGTTTGCTTCTGCGTCAAGTCTCTCTATTTCAAGCAGTATTCCTTTTTGCATAGTTTTGAACTTTTCATAAGCGTAGATCTTTTCGATCTTATCGACTTCTGATTGAAGTGATTTTATGCTTGCTCTCAGTTGCGAAAGGCATGACGTAAGCAAGTGCAAGTTTTTGCAGCATTTATCATCTCCTTGTCATTTTCTGGGTAGATAATTTTCTCACCATACGGTTTATACCCCTTCAGTATGATCTTGAGTACTGTTGAGTTGTACGAAATCGCTATTTTGTGAGAACTCAACTGCATGATGGGTATTTCTGGATGCAGTCTCTGCCACTACCACTTTTTAGCCTATGAATATTCACAAGTTTCAGTGCTTTCTGGCCTATATTTGGCTGTTTGGCTTATTTCGCCTCGAAATTGAGAGTATGGCTGTTATTTGACCCGTATTCGGCCGTTTTGCTCGATTCCAGTCCAAAATTTGGAAATATGGCAACTTTTGAGCCTTCAGATTTGAATTCTTGGCTGCTTTTCAGCCTAGAAATTAGCAATCTTGTTTCAAGCTTTGATTGCGATTTGGCTAGCGTTTAAGTCCCAAATTTGGAATTCTGACTGCAATTGAGCCTCAATTCTGATGGCTTGGCTGCTTTTGAGCCTGGTGCTGCTTTCGAGCAAGTGTTCAGGGCTACTGAGTCCCAAGGTTAGGCTTGGCTAACCTTTCGTGCAGTTGCTTTGAAGCAAGGCACTTGATCGGCTTGATTTGGCCGATACATCATAAAATGTGGTGGCTTTGAGGCGGTTGGGTGGGGCCTGTGTTTCAGGAGGTTGAGTGACTCCCTTGACGTATGTTTTACACTGTTGGTACGGATCTTTATTCGTCCGACCTGCAACCGGTGGTGCGACGGTAGAATGCTCCAGAGAATTGGTGTGGTAAAAACATAGTACATGCAGTATGTGGGCGCTGACGTAAAAGGGGCGTGGTAAGGCATAGTACATGAAGTATAGTCTGTCCGAAACGACGAGTCCGCCCACGCACGCGGGGATCGAAAAGCCGCCATGTTTGCCAGCGCTCCACGTCATCATCCCTGATCTGCGTATCACGTTTCTTCGTTATCTTCATGGTACTGACCAATGATTTGGCTGTAACGTGGATGACGTGGCAGCCAACAGCATCCGTCCCAGCCGCGCCGTCTCTCGATCCCCGCGTGCGTGGGCGGACTCGCCGTTTCGGATAGACGATACCTGGGACAGGCACATAAGCATATTAGTTGGTTCATGAATGATGGCCCTCATCTGGGCATTACAGAACGTATAAGATACTACAGTTTACATCTAACAACGGTGCCGTCTATACCGGCACACTCCGGAGCTATCCATTCCTCATCGCATATTAATGAAGGCTACCGCCGAATATTTTAGAACCTGTTTGACCTGGCAGTACTTGCCATTCTCTTCCTCACTCGTCATTTAAAGGACTATTATTTTGCTCTGGAAGACTTAGCGCTACATCATCAAAGACATGCAACTTGTATGAAACATTTTGAAGCTTTCTAAAATCGCCGTTCATGAACTGTGCAACGCAAGCGCAAACACGCAGACAGTTTGAAAATGAGAAATTAAGGACGATGACGCAGTAATTAGTGGGAATAAGTAAAGCCGCTGTATATAGATTGAAGGGACGGTGACCCAGAGTGTTGGCTGGTCCCGCCGCGAGAGGGCGGAGTTGGACGAGATTTCCCCGCAGCCGTTTTTTCATTGTAGGTTTAACGGCGAGTGGAAATGCGCACGCATTTGCGGCATCACGGCTACTCGTGGCCGCCATACGGTATTCTCGTTCAGGGTGTACATACTTGCCGCATTGCCAAGTCTTCATAGAAAATGCTCCGCAAACAGATATGCGCGTCTGACGCACAACTGACGCACACATCTATTGGGTTTGGGAATAAGTTCATGCGATCTTTTCTTCATCTTGTTTTCTTCACGGTGATTTCAAATTCGCTTGGTTTGCCGTCATACCCTTTTGTAGCACTTGACGTGCTCTTTACACAACCTCGTTTTTCTATTCTCGCTCCACCTTGTTCTCTACCGCATGGAATGTGACCTTCCACCTCGACAAAATTGAACCTCCCCGCAACCGATTACCGTTCGACTTCAATAGTGGACCAAATGTGGCTCAAGTGGTTTGGGATATCCATGACGTATATAGAGGGATCTCTACTGCTGAAAGGACAGCGCAGAAGTAGTATGCCCGCTCCAAACGGCAATTTTGACTTTGAAGTTGCTTCTCACTGTGGACGCCTAGTTTGTGAGACCTACAGGCCAAGGTTGCCTTGAATGTAAGAAAAACTCATCACTTATGCTCACTTTTGACAATATGTAACTCAGGTGGAAAAATTCCAGTAGATTACGGGTGCTTTCGAACAGATTTCGCCTATTTTTCGCCGAAATATTTCCCGATTTCGCCCGAAAATTACACGTAAATCTCCGAAAAATAAGCGAAATCCACTGGAATTTACCCGAATTCCGCCCGAAAAATAAGCGAACTCTGCTGGAAAGTACGCGAAAATTGCTGCGACATCAACTGATACGACAAATTCCAGCCAAAGTCGGCGGCCACGCAGCGTTGCGCCGCTGTGGGTCTAGAGCAAAATTGCTACACTCCGTCAAATATTTCCGGGTGCAGGCGGTATGATCGACCAACTTTGAGTACGATTCTGAAATGAGATCCCTCATGCAGTATATCCAGTTGACGTGCTCCGTAGATTCCGCTGGTGAATATTCCTCATGTTAGCATGGTATATTTATATGTATCATATAAATTTACAAAGCTTTTTGGTAGTTATGATGAGTGAATTTTTTGGAATTTTTTGAGGCATCACCTATTTCGGAAGGTGGAGAAGCAACGGCAACAATTAGTGAAAAACGAATTTACCAGAAAAATAAACGAAAAATACACGAAATCTACTGGAATTTACACGAATTGCAGTTTCCAGTAGATTTCGCTTATTTTACGTGTAAATTCCAGTGGAATCTACTGGAATTTACACTAAGTGCAGTTTCCAGTAGATTTTGCTTATTTTACGTGTAAATTCCAGTGGAATCCACTGGAATTTACACGAAGTGCAGATTCCAGTAGATTTCGCTTATTTTACGTGTAAATTCCAGTGGAATCTACTGGAATCGAGAAAAATTGCGAAATTCCAGTGGATTACGCTTATTTTACGTGTAATTGTTTCGGAAATAAATTTCCGAAACAAATACACGTAAAATAAGCGTAATCTACTGGAATTTTTCCACCTGAGAAGTTTAGGTAAAGTATTCCCTACAAAGCCCTAAAATGCTCGACATGATGTGATTGTCCACCTGGGTATGTGCGATTTCTCTGCGCAAATTTTAGCAAGATACTCGAGTGTGGGGGATTTCCACCAATACAAACTCTGGAGGTATGGTGCAGTCATATACCACCTATTTTGTTAAGTCCCTTATTCATTTTATATCCAGTTGGGGTTGCAGGATATAGGGGTATCAAAAAGTTTCCGGCCTAGACTACTTCCAAAATGTCTACAGCGACAAAATTTTGCTATATTAAAATATAGGTCTCCCGAACACTCACACACTTTTCTTAGCTCAATTTCAATTCTTTAAACCGTTTAAATGGCGCTTTTTATCGCATGAGGCAGAATGTCTTCGAAAAGCCCACTTCAGCTCATTTTTGATCCTGAATCTCATTACTCGAAGATGCTGTTAAACATTTCCAAGCAGATACATAGTAGTTGCTGGATGCCAGGGCCGGACTGTAGGAAGTGTGATTCATTGATTCGAATCCGCGGTTCTAGTGTGGCAGCAACCGCAACCCTTGATCTGTAGAGGGGTGCGCTGTCGAGAAGCACGTGAAACCTACTGTGGTTAAGCTAGAGAAAAGCGCCATCATTTTTGAACGAGTCGACTTGAGAATATGAAACCTGGCATGATCGCTTTAACCCATTGGCGACCGCATGGCTCACCGGTGAGCCGCGCTTTTTTGGTCGCGTCGGACCGCGCTCCTCACCGGTGAGCCGCGCCCCTATTATCAAGTACTGGACCCTATCTTCGAACTATTTTGTAGCATTTCCATTTAAAATGTGTGCAATGCTTCCTAAAAAGGTATGAAACAGCTGTGGTTCAAGAAGGTGTTCTCCTTTATTGCGACAAATATCATGAAAAGGATGAGATTTTGAAATCGAGGGAGATTGCGTTACATTTTCTGTGTAGTCGATCGAAATATTCTGGAGAAAAGCCATATTTCCCACATAGAAACACATTTATTACATCCTGCACTTCCTTATTCTTCAGGTTAGAGCCCTAGCAACGTGCATGCTTTCTGAACACTCCCTTATAACACTAAAAACACCTTCTACAAACTTTCTTCGGCCTTAATGGAATTCAGAAGCGTTTAGGTTCTCTCCTTTTTTGGTCCGATGATACTAGTGATCCTCTGGAACTAGACCTCAGATCATTTCTGCAAAGAGATCTGTTTTCGTCCTAATTATCTTATCGTAACGGTGTGGAACTCCGCGGGCGCCGCACTCTTGAAAGGGGCGTTGGTCCCACACGCCAGACACGCGAAAATGCCCGCGGTCGTCAATGGGTTAAAGACTTCAGGCTATATTACTGCAGTTGAAGTTTTGAGGGAAAAGGGATGGAACAGATCGAGGTCGGAAACTTTTTGATACCCCTATATAAATCGAATCGTCTAAAACAACGCGATTTTTTTTGTAGACATGGAGCTGAGAGGCAGCCCTGCCCCTGGCACCACTAATGGGAAAGGCAAGGAGCTTTTCAACCCGTTTAGTGTGATTTACATTGTTCATGGAAAATAGTGGTTTCTACGCCCATGAAAAACCGCACGAACTTATTCCCCAACCCAATACTACGAACAACTGCCCTATCCCCACACTTCACAGCTGATTTCACATAGTGCGCGTAAACCGTGACATTGAGTGAAACTTCAGTCAATACATATTATTTGACGACAAGCGTTGCGGTCTCCTCTAGCTCATCATTTTTAGCCCCGTTCTCAGTCCAAGTTCGCATACAGATTATTAGCCTGTTTTCTAGTCTAGTAGTTGTTGCTGCCGAGTTTGATATCTAGTAGTTGTTTTACTTTTCTCGTTGGCTGGTTGACTTACTACTCTCTTCTATTTCTAATCTCATGCAGTAGTTTGATGTTGAAATAGCAGGTCTGATGTTTGCAAATGAAATTACTGCAAAGAATTTATGAAGAAATAGAGGTGGTCTTGATAATTCCCTTCTGCTCAGTCCATAAATGACACGAACTCCGGTTGAAGGTAGCACTCACGGAAATTTCTCTCTTTGAGACTCGGTGTCATACCGGGGTTTTTAGGGACGGTGAACTCATCAACAATGATGAAGTAGCGTGAAACGCGCGGGAAACACAGGAAATGATGGAAGTATTTGCCAAAGCCCGGACGAGTGTTCCGCTGATGGGTCCTGCCACACAACCCTGATAAACGGTAGGCATTCCATACACCACACTTCACTCACTGGCGCTAAATGACATATGCACATCCCGTCAACAGTATTAACGCTTTTGCCCAGGTCGGCAGATGTGTCCACGGCGGTATCTTCGCAGGTACAGCCTATTAGCTCACAGAGGGCGCCCGATCCGACTTTGTCCGCAACTACGACTTCACCATTTTTAGGCTAACCGATCTATTTTTTGCACTTTTTTGATATCCATATGGTGTGGTTCCTTCCATTCTTATGTTTCCCCACTGCCATCCGCTAAAATATCCTTCCAGACGCATTCTGCAGGCAAAGTCGTAATTGCAGGCAATGTCAGATCAGGCGCCATCTGTGAGCTAATAGACCATACATAGCCTGCCTTTCACTGTGTTCAACTTAACCACGAAACCCTGGAAATGGTACTCATTTCACAAATCATCCCGCGCTAAACAACATGCGCACACCCAGTCGAAGGCGTTAGCTGGAGCGACGAGACCCATTTGTTTAGAGCGGCAGATGTGTCCACGGCGGTATTATCACACGTAAGCGGCCATCCACGGTGTTCATCTTACTGTTGCGATTGTCCAGCGGCCAGTTACATGGTAAGCGACTCACTTCAGAAGTGAAAATTTCCGTGAGTGCTGCCTTCAAGTGGGGAAGCTCTACAGAAGCTTAATGACAGTCCGAGGGCGAGGGACATCTGATCCCATAGTACCCAGGACCCACACAGTACATCCACAGTATCCAGGAGTGTTCCGCTGATGAGTCCTGCCACAAAACACACACCAAGGTCCAGTTGATTCTGGAGATATGTCGCAAACGATTGATTTCGACCTCTGCCTTTAAATAGTCCACTAGAATTGCGATGGTTGTGATAGCGTACATACAAGAACTGCGGGCACTATTCCACATCCAGAGCACCAAAATTTTTGAGAAATTCTCCCCGTTGAAACTCTGTGTAGTAGGGTCATTTGAGATGATGAACCCGAGTGTTCTATCCAGTTTGCACTGTACTGCCATTTTCATAGGGTTACGGCAAGTAACTACAGTGTTAATAATGTATCACACAAAATCTCTTGCTTTTTGCACAGAGGGCCTATCTTAGGTGCTAAATACGAATATCGTACTCATTTTGCACCAGATCCCTGTTTGCGATCAGCATCTAGAATCACCCTTTCTGCAAAATTTCAGAGGATTCTGTGAGATGCCGTACCTGCCTTATGCCTGCTGTAACCCTACAAAAAGGGGTTAATGTTCAAAATGGAAATACTGTGTTCGTGTTCAGCACCTCGAATAACCTCGCAGTGCAAAGCAAAAAAAATATCCTCGAATATTTTGGAGATGTGCGATAGTGCATAAATATGTTGGGACAGTCTTTATTTGATGGTAAGAAAGACTGATTATTCGATTTTGTATGCGTTTCTCTGGGTGACTGAGTAGAGTACAGTTGTTTCAAGTTGTTTTGAAGGCAGCACGCGTCGAAATTCTCGACTGCGAGTTAAACCGTTAGTGGTGGAACACACTCTTAGCATATCACAAAAATTCAACGATCACAAAGTATCGTGACTTTCCTGCGAAGAAATCCAAATCGAAGTCGCTAACAGAGTAGCCCTACATGCACCAGCGCACGCAGGCCCGGTCGCTCGGTACAAGCGTGTGTGACTTTCGCGTGGCGGGACCCACGAGTGTCAAACAGAGCGCGCTCAGTCGCACGAAAAACAGCAGCAATATTTCGTGAATTTTTCATATGTTTCGCACTGTTTCACTGTTGGGTATGAGTTCCAGGTCCCCCAAAACCCCAAAGGCCCAGCAAAACCTCGAACGCGAAGATTCGAGAGGGTTCTGCCTTTAAAAACTGATTCTTTCCTTATGTTCGCGTTCGGTACCACTATTTTCTTGATAAACTTATGTGAAATTCTTTTTAGTTATTAAATACTGTTTGCAGCATGTTGAAGAGCGCATTCGTCTTGGGTGCGACTGGAGCCGTTGGCTCGCAACTGGTCGAAGCGCTAGTGAAATCAAAGCAGTTCAAACGTATTGTTATTGTTGGAAGAAGAAAAATTCCACTGGAGAATGAATCCATAGTGAGGAAGTCTGTTTATTCTTCTTTGGTGTTCTTTTCCGACTTTCTTTATGTTTTAAAAGTCTTTGTTTAGGAACAAGTGATCGTGGATTTTGATGCAATCGAGAATCATGCAGATGCATTCAAAGATACGGATATTGGTTTCTGCGCCCTTGGCACAACCCGAGCGAAAGCGGGAAAGGTGGGTATGAAAAATGAGGAAGGTTGGTACTTGTATGCTTCCGTGCACCAAGCCGCTACTTCCCACTTATAAAATCCCATTCAGTTTTTTTGGAAGCTGATTTCAGTGTTTTGCATAAAAGTTGTGGAGTCCCTGTGGGAGAGCTCCAAATGCAAATTATTGGTGTTTTCTGAGGGAAATTTGAAAAGAAAAACAAGTAATTCAAATCATACAGGATGGGTATCGTGGACAGCATCTTTAATAGCGCTTAAACCAAATCATTCTCTAGCTGGCCACTAGTTGCGGGACACTGGTTCCCTACCGAAGTACGCAAGTACCAGAAGGTTCCGTTTCTGGTGTTCTTCACTGTTTTGGTCTTTTACACCTATTTTAGTGATCATCGGCTTTTATTTATGTATATTTATGTTATTATTTATGTATATACATGACTGCCTCCTGTTTACTACTTATGTTCATAATTTCTAGGAAGGCTTTTATAAAGTCGATCACGATTACGTAGTGAACTCAGCAAAAGTTGCTAAAGATCAAGGTGAGGTTGGTTGTCATTCCTAATTTACATTTATTTTCTATTTGATTAAAAAGTCACCACAAGGAAGGCTTGAGTTTTCGAGGCCCACGGAACGAGCTACACCACATGCAACGTGGACCATTTAGTCGTTGCTATCTCTGTTTTCGTAGGATTTTCCCGCCTCTTGTCTTAATCTGTTCATATAGGGGTGAGGCGCATGTTCGCGAGCCTTGATCACTGTAGTTTCCATTATATAGGTGTGACATCTATGAGTTATATGCCTTCGTTCAGGTGTGAAGGAATTCATCTTGGTCTCCGCCGCTGGCTCGAATGAAAAGTCCTGGTTTCTTTACCCGAAAACAAAGGTTCGATATTTTGTGCAAGATTCTCCCATTACAATCACAGGTCTTTCTAGGGTGAGACTGAGCGAGACATTGCTGCTTTGGGCTTTGAAAAGTTCCTGATCATGCGCCCAGGACTCTTGGAAGGTCACCGGGAAGGTAAGGTGTTCGATGTTTCTGTAGCTGTTTATGGTTTTTTTTTCTGATTTGTTAGCCCCAATTACAGATATGAAGTCAGTTACTTACAAGTTCTTTGCAGAATCTCGGCTTGGCGAATCTATTGCGAAAGTACTTGTAAAACCATTGAAGATGCTCTCCAACTCTCTTGCAATCTCTACAGAGGACGTCGCAAAAGTATGTTTTTTTTTTTAGATATAGTCAACAAAGCACCCTGTTGAAACGATGGTTACTGAAAATGCCCCTTAAAATGTCAAGGTAACTACATATGCCTACCACTTCTTGTTTCTTATTAAGGCTATGGTTGTGGGAGGCTGCTCTAGTGAGTTGAAGGGTAAAGTCATCTGGGACAATGCAACAATGTTGGAGAAGAAGGCTTCATTCGAGGATTTGTACAAATAGAATTACCAATCGCTGAAAAATTACTCTTTCTACGATCCATGTTTGTATTTGTGTGAATACGCTCTAGATTGATCCCAGTGCTTGCATATGCCTGCCAAATATGTTAGTTTATCACTGGATCCGATACGGTTGTTGTTTCTCTCTGAACATTGTCACTTCATATTCCTATTAACGACATTTTATCAGTACGTAGTGCTTTGACGCATTATCTTCAATAAATTTCTTCCTTTTTTTTTTGCTTTTGCAATAGCTCAGAGTGGGGAGACGACGCAAAGGTGCTTCTCATGGAAGTCGTCTCAGGGCTTTCTTCAGGTCTGGTCCCGCTAGTCCACAATCGCCTAGAATTTCGCTCATGAAGATCGAATGCTGTCTGCATACGGTAATATATCGGTTTTGGATTGATAATCTAGGAGAGTTAGCCTTCAGCGCATTATTGACGGGCGAAAGACGAATTGCTGATAAACTCTGCAAATCCTGTCGCCTGTCATCCTCGTGCTACCGCTAATTCTTTATCTGCGTGGTTATTCAGAATGATTCAGCCCACTCCGGCTATAATACTGCGCGAAACAACGGCTAATACAAGCCCAGGCCGCCCTACATAGTGTTCATGCTTTTTACAAAGGGAGTCAAAGGGAAGATATGCAAATGAATAACATTTCAACTCGACGCCTATTTTAGTAGGATAGAGAGAATACAAAATTACATCTCATCTTCGAGGAATGTATACTTCATGTTAAGGTTGAGGCATTTGTCCAAGTACAGCAAGCACTGCGCTTAAACACACTCCACAAGAGTGCCAAAAAGTTCTCTTCAGCTCAGAGGTCTGATTCTGCGCAACCATTTTCACGACTTTAGTAGTTGTCATTTTAATGTTGCTAGGCAGAAAAACAACTGGAGAGCCTCAAATGGTAGCTCTAGCTTCAGCTCTAGCTTAGATAGCTAGGAGAATGGAAATCAAAAGCAAAAATTATCTTGTAGGCTAATCTTTATCCTACACAGAAACCTAGCGTTCAGCACAGTAACTGTTACATCCTTGTGCTGGCGTCCAATTCGGACGGATTTTCCGTCAGTTGTTCGTTGCGCGAACTAGTACAATAGAAACAACTGTTTGCTGCAATTTTGGGGGATCTTAGTCGTTTTTTTCTCTCTCTGTGAGCTCTTCCAGTGATGTTTTGTGCTTTTTACTATTTCCATTAGCCGGAATGCTTTCTCATTTGCATTTGCATTTCACAGAATTTGAAGCTATTTGGCAAGAGCTCAATCTAGTTTTCGTTGAAATTTCGACTTTCTCCAAATTCTCCTCCATTCCATCTTCACGATGTTTTGATTTTCAAGTGACGTCTTCGCTGAGTGCTACACAATTCTAGTGGTTATTTATCTTGATGAAGAAGGGGAAGGCTGAAGTTTAGAACAAATAAGTGATTGCGGAAATGTCCATCCGGCAAAAAAAAAAACAGACGTTAGCCATCTTTTGGTGTCCCATCTCATGGATTATGCAACTTGACCACACCTGCTGCACCTAACCAAGCCCTGAGTTTCTGAAAACAGCGTTTTTGGTGCTATCGGGAAGTTTCGACTTCATGCAAGTGTTCAGCATTCTCGATAGCTTGAAATACGTTGAGTTTTTTAAGTATAAAATTCCCGTGGGTGCGGTGTTTAAAACGGGTCATAGAAACGGTTACTTCATTCCTCACCGAAAACACATATGTATACTTGATATATGACAAGTAGACAGTTGCCACGTGGCCCAAAGACAAGTACACGTCACTGTGACACTTGCGCCACTGATGTCAGACTGCGTAGAAACATTGTAATTTTGCATCAGCACGTGTGCAGTCACAAGCTTTCAAAGGAACGCATCAGGAAAAACAGTTGTGGACATGTTGTTTAAGCTTAGAAAGTACAAATTTTAGGAGCCGAGCACATGAACTACCACCTGACAGAAAAAGCCGGAGGTTGGGATCACCAGGAATGCACCAATTAGACTAGGAAATTATAAAAATTGTACAAAACATTGGACAAAAAGTTCTGAGGGATGTTTGGGTATCAAAACCCAGAGAAGCTGTCCAGTTTTTTTCGGTCCTCTGAAATGCACCGCGGAGATGCACCTATGCATATTCTCGATAGTTATCTCCAGAGACCACTCCAAAATAGCTATTCATGAGAAAAGCAGAAAACAGGAAAACCACAATGCAAGCACGAACAAGGCCGTGTTTTCCGGATCGGAGACTGAGGGAGATTAGGGAAGAGAATCATTACAGCATCCAAAACTCAGCATGTTCTGTCTCTTATATTCATACATTGGGTCTTCCCTGTACAATGAAGTGTCCCCCAACTTCTTTTCTTATAAGTTTACGTTTTTACGCCCCTTTCACCAATTCCGCTCGGGCATGGCAGGCACTGACATGTCAGCTGTGGTTTCCCTGTACGCTGAAGACGAATATAATAACCGTTTTGCCCGAGACATTGATTTATCGATTTTCTGGATTTTTCTAGTTCTTGCCCATGAGGCGGTGAAGACATGTCCACTGGGGCTTTTTCAATATGCTGAACACGAATATGACAATCGTTGTGCACAATTCATCGATTTATTGATTTTATCGAATTTTTCCATTTCCACTCGAGGGCAGGCACTGACATGACACCTGTGTTTTCCCTGTACACTGAAAACGAATATGATGAGCACCTTGCACGAAATACTGGTTCATCGATTTTATCGATTCCTCACTTTTCTACCGCATGGGGTGGTGAGGACATGTCTGCTGGGGTTCCTCAATAAGCTGAATATGAATATGACAATTATTTTGCACGACTACATCGATTCAGTGTTATCAAAATAAGTGCGCTGGCTTTTCGCTCACATGGAAAGGGTCAGTTGAGCTTTACTAATGCGCTGGTTCCCAGAATTACGGATATTAAAAAATTATCGGCAGTAGAAGTTGTCAACAGCAATGTAAGTAGGTGGAGTAGTAAAACACCGGAGCGAAGCCTGGTATACCGTCTGTGTTTTATTATATTTGTAAACTAACCAGTCACTTGCCAATTCAACCTATCTTTATGACACAACTTACGGTCCTTCTCAAGAAGATAGACGAATTTTGCTACTGCAGAAACGCGGTGGGACTTGAGCGATGGATGCGTAGAAAGCGTGTCCCAAGTGAAAAAGTTGAGTAGGTCCCGCAGCGATTCTGCGGCCGCCACGATATGAAACCACAAGCGGATCGCAGCGGGACCTGGACGATAGATGCGGAGAGAGCATGCTTTAAGTGAGAGCGTCCAATGGGTCCCGCTACGATTTTGCTGCCGCAATGCTATGAAACAGCAAACGCAGTCGCGCGATCCGTCTATCTTTTCTAAAAGGACTGTACACAGAGTACTGGTACCTTTCCTGAGTGAAAATACCGCGCGGCCGTAGTTAACACCGCGAGATCGTAAAAGTGTGTGTGTGTCACTCGCCTGTGAGCTGCTTACCTGCTGCGACTTGGCCTATCCTTCATCATGCTGGCGCACGCTCGTTGAAAACGCGCGTCTAGTATAAACGGCCTTTACTCGATATCTTTATCCTGTTGATATCCGTTTGATACCGTTCCGCTCTCTTTTGCATCAACAATTCGTGCTATCTCTCGCCATATCTCAACGCATTTGCGCCAGGGAATGAAAACGTGGATAAATAAATTATTTCATAATGGTTGGCTGAATGGATAAAGACCGTTGACAGCAAATATATATCCACTGTGTTTTTCCTAGCACTGCTAAATATACTGGATATGGGGCCTGGACTGAAAGGAAAGCTTATCAAGGCGTGATCATCATGTCCACAAGACGTTTTGATCGACATCGATTCGAGGATTAGGAGGCAGTGTTTGCTCGGATCAGTGGAGTTCCTCTTCGTCCAATCAGCTACATTCTGTTTTTGGATTCTTATAGCTTTTGCTTGTTTGCGAGAACTTATTAGGTTTTGATTCTGTCCTTGAGGCCCGTGTTTGTTCACATGTGATGTCCTACAGCACCAGAACCAAGTGGAAACTGTCAGGGGATGGGTAAATATTAGCTTTAACTTTAAGTTTAACTTTTATTTGCTTTGCATTGTGTCCAATGGAATCTGCTAGACTTTCGAAGTAAGAACAATGAACAGCTGATGTCCGTTCAATCCACATCTTTGAAGAAAGTCCTGTATACCCTAATTAATTATTGAACTATTCTATTTACTGAATTTTTCTAAGAATTTTCCCGTAGAGAATCGAGATCCGGATTCCCATCCAATTCCTGGAGAAGTTCAGAATCCTCGAGATTTTCCCAAGCGCTCATTGCTATGTCTTTCACCTTTTATAAATGTTGACCTCAACGGCAGTCAACAAGTGGTCGATGCTCTCGCAGGCTTATCACCTACGCTAACTCCTAACGCCAGTGATAACCTTGTGATGGTTGTTGGTTTTGACCCATAACATCGCCTTATCACCGCCCTAACGATTCTTTTTTACAACTGGCGACACTTCGCTGGTTCGAAAGCACCTGCACGTCCAGACGTTATTCTTCTGAGAACTGTGTAAAGAACTTATCCGCAACCATCCTAGTGTCTCATTCGATGATTTTCGTTATCCTTGCTCGGGGATCGTTCCCAAGTCCGTGAAAATTTCTCGTTCTACCTTTTCCAAAACACTTTCCACTCTCTGTGGGGGTAATTTATACTAGATATTTTATAGTAGGAGCGTTTGATGCGCGTGCTTCTATGTGGTAAAGAATAGATTCTTTCGAAGCACTAACACAGCTCAGACGAAGGTAAAACGCACGCGTTTACGGCTCCTCAGAATTTTGCATCGAGGAGTACAGTCGCGTCGACCGCTCTTCATGGAGAACTTTCTAGAAGCGGATGCGAGCGTCTGACGCACAACTGGCGCAAGCGTCTGGTTTAATAAAATGAATGATTGCATATTTAAAAAAAAACTATGACACTACAAAATTAACGTAGTAAAACCAGACTAAGTAAATGTACCAGGAAATAATATGTAGTCCTAATCAATAATTATAGAAATAATGTATAGCCCTAATCAACGTGAAAAAGAAACGTTTATGAGGTCTTTTTGTGCGTACACAGCTGCTGGTTTTTATTGAACCGGAGCGCTAGCATAGCAAGGAATAAACAACAATCTCAAATCCATCTCTTTACCCATTACATAATCCGTAAATTCAGCAAGTAATGTCGAATTTGCTGACGAAATGTCAGTTTAAGGATTTTCCGTAGTTGTCACTCTTTAGTGGGGATCTGAATGAACTTCGCGGTTGCAGCGAAGCCACTCCGACTTTTTGCGTCTTTACATCTGACATCTAGAGCTGGAAATAAAAATGCGAAAAAATCACAGAGAAGATGGGAGGTTTATTCAAATCCTTATCTACATATATATATATTTAAAACTTAATAAATATCATACTATGTTATGTTACTACTTATGACATTTACTATATAATACAGTGATGTAGAGAGAAGCTTAACAGATCAAGTGGTGCCATGCCTTTTCTATCATAAATAAAAAAGTTGCTCCATCATATAGTGGTAATTTCCATGTACCGTAGAATTTATCAACATTGTGAATGACAACTGAGCAATTTGTGCTTTGAAGTGGAACCAAATTACATCTAAATTGAAGTAATCTGTTCCGTATAAAATGAATAATTTTTGAGATACAGTGTGCACACGATTTGGAAAAGTGTGTAAGTTAAAGTCAAGATATTGTATAAGTTATCTCCTGAAAAATTCTGAGGACTTTTCTCCTGAGCATGCTTTAAGGAACCTTCAAAAGGAAGTAACACCAATAACTACATAGTGCCACTGTCGTATCTGTTCTGCTCTGATTCTCATTCCCTTGACGCTTTGAAAAGAACTTCGTGGAAAAATAGCCTCGTTCGCTGTGAATCCATGGCATATGAGGTGGGCGTGGCCTAGCTACAATTCCAAGAAGTGGTTATCTGAGCGCTGGGAGCGTCTTTTCCCATTGAGATATCTTCGTGGGAGGGGAGTGGTTAGTTGAGGAATTTTTTGCGACTTCAAATATCACAACAGAGAGAAATTCTGTGGAAATTCCTAGAACAGCGGGAAGATGCACTAGCAAATGTGAAAAAAAGGAACAGCAAAGGATAGAAAGTAGGAAAATCTCGGAAAAATCGATGGTTTTGCGGTCCAGCTATCTTCTCCTGAAGTGATTTATCCCCATTTGCATTTCTTTCTCAAGATCTGTCCCTGTCATAAACGTTTAGCGAAATCGGTGCATTAACGTTTTACGTCGCCTATTACATCTTAACCGGCAAGGTCACACACCAGGGCGGAGCCGGGGGTTTTTTCGCGGGGCGCGCAACCCGCTGGAGTAGCCCCGACGTCGGTGCACCGCTACAGAGAGCCGGGGCAGTCAGTGTCGATCCGTCACAAGTAGCGCTGGACGTACATAACAGCTGTGTGTTCATTTGCACTACGCTCTGCCGTCCCGTCAGAGCAGCCATCAGCACTCACACGTGCCCCGTTGCAAAAATCTCTACCCCCCCCCCCGAGAATGATCGCAGGGTGTGATGGCGTGCGTGTATTGTGTGTATGTGTGATTGTGGGTAGAATTCGCTTTTTGCAATCACTTCCTATCGATCAGAACACGCCCGTTGTGTGGTGTTACATAGCTCCCTAGTGAGAGCGGCCTTTCGCCTACTATCGTCCACCGACCGACCCACCGGCCAAGCGACCGACCAGCAGCAGCCCACCACCGCACCGTCCATCTTAGGCCCCCGCTTCTGGCAGCTGGTTTCTCGCGGGCTTGTCACGCGGTCGGCGGGCTTCTCACGTAATTGTTGCTGTTGTTGTTTTTGCGAAGGTCTCGTGGTATTCACATCTGGGCCGCGACGACGTCAGTCTGGTGATGTGATATCAGCGTGGCGATTGATCTGTGGCTGGCTTGATCTCGGAGTGTTTGTTGGCACTCCCCGGGCGGGCGCCGGCCCACCCCTGTTTATTGTGCCATCGCATCAGTTGTCGCTACATGGCTACTTTTTTTAGCTAATCATCCTATCATTATCGTTTTCTTTCCTTCACTTTCACTCCTCACAACTCCTCTAGAACTCCGAGATTGGCGGAGAATTCGCGGAAAAATCCTACATCTTTCTCTTGCCGGATCACCACTAAACCTCCAAAAATCTAATCAATATCCATGTTTCCCACCTTCAAACTGCTCGCTATTCAATTTTTTCCTCTGGAACGGGTTAATCCGGGATCTGCCACTGTTCTAAGGTCATCCTAATGATCTCCTCTTTCCTTTCCTGGGTAATATGGAAAAGGTTAGCCGAAATATCCGAAACTCGGCTAGTTTTTCTTTTGAGAATATTTTTGCTCACATTTGCTCTTCTCTATGTTGCATTTTGGTTTTACTTCATGCTTGAAGCTGTTCATGCTAAAAAAAACCAACACATAAACAAGGAAACAATTTGTAATCAATGCAATCTCTTTATGTCAACATTTTCCATTCCGACTCTTTTCATCTCTTTTAAGTTTTGAAGCCAATATCCTTGAGAAGCACTCTGCCGGGAAATATTTTGAGTTTTCAGGGACTTTTACTGACCCAATAATTAAATTCTATTGGAACTCATCTGAATTCTTACTTAACAGTTCATACATGCATATCTGTTGCAGACAGGGTGGCCTAAAATTATGGTGACAGAAATACAAGCAATCTTGGAGCTCACTCAGCTTCATTTAAAATAGACATATGATGTGACATTTATTTTCGTTCCCAAACAACAAGTATAAATCAACATTAGACACCAAAATATCATCGAACAGCTGTCACACGGACCCTGTGACTTTCGATGGTTTCATTGACGGTGGCACGCAAGCGATGTCGGCACAAGAACTCCAACCCCAGTGAAATTCTAGTCAGTATCAAGCCGAGCGATTCAATTCAGGGCTGGGATTCATGAAACGATAATCAAGCAAACTACGGATGGCTAGCCTGATGGGTTATCGTATTGACTACATAGAGCTAAGAGACACAGACGTCGAAAGTTGGTTTGCTAGCCTAGGTTTGTTTGGTTATCGTTTCATGAATCCCAGCCCAGAGAACATAGGAACTGTGTTTTGCATGAGATCGAGAGATACAAATCCCACGATTAAGACATGCACACTCGTGCAGAACACGGTTTTTCAAATTCAATGGTTCAATACCAGCCATGGTCAAATCCATGTAAAACCTAGGCTTACCCATGCAATACTTGTGCAAAACCTATGCAGAACCCATGCAGAACCGATGCGCCCCCAAATTCGTTGCAAATCCGGTACAAAACCGCTGAAAAACCGATGACTTCCTCAATCCCATGCAGAACTTTTTCAATGCCATGCATACCTATGCAAAACACAGTTTCTAGGTTTCCTGAGGCAGGGCTGAGAAAATCGTGAGTTTTTCATAGGTTTTGCATCGAATTTGCATAGGATTTGGAGGAGCATGGATCCTTCGTGTATACGCATTGATTTGGATAGGTATGCATCAGTGGCGGACGCAGAAAGTGGGCGGGGGGGGGGGCGTGGGAGAAAAGTGCGGTCTCCGCCGTTCTGGGGACCCAGACGGAAAATAAAATCAACAAAAATATTAATTATAATAATTAAAAATTAATAAAAATTATATTAAAGATAACATTAAAAATAAACAAGTGCAAGATTAAATAATCAAGCAAAAATAAACTAATGCAAGATTTTTATATGTATTGTAAAGTGATTTCAAAATTTTGCTTACCCATTCTCGGGGGGGGGGCGCCCCCCCCTCCCGGCGGCCTTTACTGGTATGCATTAGTTTTGCATGGATTTGGCCATTGCTGGTATAGCATTATTGGTTTTGAAAATCCGTGTCTTGCACGGGCTTTCATGTCTTAATCGTGGGATTTGCATCCTTCACTTTTACGCAAAACACAGTTCCTGAGTTTCCTCAGTAGTTTATTCTATAATAATTATAAGGTTCAAAAAATTTGAAGTTTATGGATAAATATTCGGATTCATAGAATGATGTAGTTAGTTTTCGCTTTTTCGGCAAGATCAAGATCTATTTTGTTGGTTATATAAATTTCTCCGAAAATAGTACATATTTCAATAATTTAGAGTTTTCTATTGCCTATTTTTGTAGAAAGTATCCGTTTTTCTTGTTTTCACAATATTCGTGGATACTGATCATTATAGTATTACTCAAATAAAAATCAAATAAACTTATTCAATTCACTAAATATTAATTGAGGAGCACGTCCGAACAATAGGATGTCTCAGAAGCAAAAGTTCTATGACTGTTCTTTCCTATTCTCAGAAGTTGTGGGACTCTCAGTTCCCTCAAAATTCCAGCTTTTGACTCATTCGAAATCGAATCCTCGGATATCGAAGATATCTAATACATTATTAGGTCAACACACTACGGATCATTCATGAGTTCGAATAACTTGAAAGGTGTCCCAATTTAAAATGATTGCATTATTTCCACTCGTTCTCGTAAGCATGTTGACTTCTTTCTGTTCAGCTGTGGGTGTCAGAAGCCGTGATCATGTTTATTCAGTGACTGTTTCTCGCTGTAACGATTAAAAATCGTACATTTTCATTGCATCGCGAAAATGAACGTGTGTCATCGTTGGATAGCAGGCATGGCGGCTTGTTTTGTCGAAAATTGCTTTTCGTTAACCTTGAACGTTGGCGGCTGAAGTCTCGATAGGCTTGATAAGATTTTCACCTATTTAATACATTTAAGTGATATATTTAATGTCAATTTCGCTCCTCATCTCAAATTTAACCTTAGAAACACAGTAATTCCAGTGGAATACTGATTCTGTTTTCGCGTTTTAGGCTGCTACCGAAGAATATCTTTTTTTACCTTTGTCAAGTAATTCCCAATTCTTCTTACGACACTGACAACACCACATGATTATCTCCTTTTATGGCATCAGTGGCGATTTCCACGAACACGTGGCAGTCTCCAGAACAGGTTTTGGTTTGTCTTTACTTCAACATTACTGCATATAAACTTTGTAAAAACGACAGGATGCCAGCAAATATCACCGTTCATCACGCCGATTCTTCCATAACTCCACAATTGCGTAACTTACATTACTGGAATTCACAGATTTCAGTGCAGTGGGCCCGCTCGCACGCGCCGAGTCACCTGCTACGAGGCGCTCCTCTGATCGTCTGCGCATCCAGAAATTGCATTGCTATCACCACTTTCACGCAAAATTTGCGCCTTGACGAGTCTAAACCTGATGATGATGATGCAGCTCCTGCTACCTGGTCCTGTTCTAGCGGAGTCTTCTGTATATGATACAGTTGATTAGAATTTGTCAAGAAATTTCTGTGGAATCCGGAAATGCAGGATTTTTTATTTTGCTTGCGTAGTGCTCCTTTGAGTTATAAGAAGTGGACTGAGAAATGTTTGCACAGTACGATTGTTCACGTGTTTAGCTGTGGCTCCACGCTTACAAGCTTTAACTTCACAGATCTCCCTCCAGTTTCAGGCAAAACTATGTTCCTTCTGTCCTCTTGTGTGTTGTTATACTTGCTCTGAATGTCTCAGTTCATTGCTTAGGTGGTGATTTGCCGGTACAGATTAGTAGTAGATTCTGTTATCTTATTAAGCAGACAGCACTTTTTTGTCGGACCCTGCCCTGCCTCCGTCTGACGAGCTGCGGGGTGTGAGAGCAATTTTTCTTTCATTGAAAGACTCCAGGATTTCTCATAATATCTGTAGAAAAGAACATGAGAGCTCAAAAAGGTGCGGTGCATTTGGCGGCAGCCTCTGAAAGAATGCTCAGCTCGTTTTATGTAATTCATTTTCTAATATTTTCTTATTATTCCGTTTACACATTTTGCTGCATTTCTGTTGCTCTTTTTACCTCCTTTTCTTCTTCCTTCCCCGTTTTCTTCTCCTTTTCGGCATGCCTGAGAGCTCGGCGTTATATTGTGAAGTTATTTGGGTGAATCACTGCTCTTGTCATTCCAATTCCTCAGTAGTTCATCTAATGTTTCATCTTATTTTTCTTCATTACGTTTACCATGACTTGTTGCCTCTCGGCTCTGTCAGCGTGAGAGGCATAGAAATAGGCAAAAATAGGCATGGAGACAGACATAGATGTCCGCATCATCTTGTCCTTTTTTTCGGAAGAAATTAGAAACGAAATGCAAGGATAACATCAACGAAACTCGGAGAAATTCCTCAGAAATTAAAGCTAGTTTCACAAAACCCCTCTTTTACAAGAATTGCTAGATCACGGGAATTCTCCACTATGATGGGTGCATATCCTGTTTGAAGTGGACACGATCAAGCTTACAATAGTAATAGTAATAGCTCGATCCCATGGCGACCCTACCTCTCTCACCAGGTTTGGTTTCAAATTCTTACCCAGACCTGGCCCTTCTCCTTCCCCAGCGCGACCTCCTTAAAATCCTCATTTCCTTAAAATCTCTTTGCGACCACCTGCTTTTTGATAATTGAAACAATAACAAAGTTTTGTATGAGCAGTTGAGTTTTCATCATATTCGGCTCCACTAGCTTCTGCTTGCACAAGTACGCCTAACGCTATAGGGAAACCTTCCATTACAGCCCTACCCCCGTGCGACCTCGATAATATATCGTCACAAGCTTGACGCTGAATAAATACTGTAGACAAGTTCTTGGGAAGAACTACACCCTCATTTTATTTTTCTATAATCAATCTTTGCTATCACTAATATGTACAGGAAGCAAGAACGTGCCGGTTGATGAGCTTTTCCATTCATTTCTTGGCTTGGTTTGGCTGAGGACCAGCTGAACAACCGGATTCTTCCGGTGATTTGCAGAATATTAGTTTAACACACAACTACTTTTGAAATCCTCTCTCTGATTTCTATTGTTTCACATAATGTAATAATTCTTCGTACTCATTCGTCTTACTTGTGGATGATGTCAACTCATTGCTCATGGTTTTTGCTGAAACCATGAGAGCCATATGTCAACAGAATGGGTGGTCTTGTGATTGCACTCGCCTAACTACTCTTTTATCATTTCGTCGGATATACTAGTTGCCTCTCTTGAAGGAACTGCATTGATTGAATATCAGTATTTGTATTCATATGTAAGCGATCGATGTTCTCTTGTTTTGTTCACGAATAGTATCATGTTGACTTTGCGTACCTGCCAGCTGTTCCGGCGAGAGTCTGGATTTGTTTGGGAATCACAGTACATAGTCACAGAAGCTAATCACCGGGTACATCGTGCTTATTTTGTGGCAAATCATGTGTAAATAGTAAACAAAACGTCCATAAATCCAAGCGCAGTGGGACTGGACCTGCTTGCCGCGCAGCACCACCCTCCTCTTGACACTCTGATTGTCTGCGCATCCGCGCATTTCATTGATATCATCACCTAGTCTATCCAGACTGAAGTCCGATTATGAGCCTAATGTAGAATAGGCAACGAAAATTAACGTGTGAGTATACTCATGGTGGGAAATTTTCATTTACTTTTTGTTGTATTTTACCAGCCGGGGGTGATATTCAAAACGACCGCTCCATACGATGTCGGGTGGCTCTGAATGTCAATTCCGTAGGAGTTCCCATGCATACCCCTGCGAAACCCATACATACCCATGCAGAACCCATGCGTCTCCAAAAATCCGGTGCAAATTCGATACAGAAATTCGATACGAAAAATCCATGCATACCCATGCAAGGCCCACGCAAAGCCCATGAATATCCATGGGCGTGCATGGGTTTTGCATGGATTGACTATTGCCGGTATAGGACTGTTGATAAAAAAAACCCGTGTTTTGCATGGGCACGTATGTCTTAATCGTGGGATTTGCATCTTTCAATCTCATGCAAAACACGGTTTAGAAGTCCCCTGAGTTATGGATGCTGCTTCCGTACTCAAAACGGAGTGTCCCTATTCACAGTTAAAAATATTTTACTGCTATAATCATTATCCGCATGGTCATCCCTTTACTGAACATAAACCGGAATGTGTAAGTAATTCGATCATTCTGGCAATAAATTGAGATAAAGGGAGCAATTATACATAAATTAGTCGTATAGGAGTGATAAATCGGTCAACACTGCTTTTTATAACACGCCACGTGAAACCGCTGCAGTTTATCTCAATCCAGAATAGAGCATTGCACCACGTCGACCTGTGTACAGCTTGTATAGTACATTTTATACTGTAAGTTACCTTTCTATGCTTTCCATCATTCGTTGCAGTTTTGCTTTTCTGGAGGTTTTCCTATGATAAAGCCATATCGTTGTGGTCATTAGCGCAACTCGGTCAAAACTGAAAACTTGGTGAAAACTGAAGACGTACGTTCACCTTTACAACGTAAATGATAGTAATGATTTGATAAGCACAAGCAGCGCGAGTTTGATTGTACGCAAAACACTACATTTGGGTATGTGCACGACCTTTGTGCGATAGGCTCTGTTTCGAAAGTGACAGGATGGGTCAGGCTATAGCAGGAGGCCTTCTCCAGCTCAAAATCGCCTGAGGTGTTCATCCAGGTAACACTGTAAACTTGATTGAATGATAACAGACTTACAAAAAAGTGGTGGGGTGGAAAGATCACTAAAATTTGTCTACCAATTGTAAGTACCTTTGAAATTCACCATATCTTTTGTAGCAGCTCGCTTATTTTTTTCGCATTCGTGAGCTCAGTAGTTCGTACCATATTACTTGGCATTCCAATGTGGTCAAAAAGCGACTGATTGTGGGCGTGTATCATCATGAGGGAAAATGTGGCGTTAGCAGAGCGTCGTGATTGGAAAATTGAATGCACCAATCACAGTGACATGGTAACACCCCATTTCCCCTCACGTTGATACACACGCACCAATTGTGGATATACATATACTCAGAACCATGAACTGAGAGTACTGGATTAAACAACTGCACACTGTGCGCCAATATTACCTGCGCGTTAGTTTTTTTCTGCCTCAAATTGGAACAATTGAGCGAATCCATGAGCCATTTTCTAAGTAAGTTTGATCAAGCAATTTCTACCGTAAACGGCAGCTATTTTCAGAATTGGCCTCGTTTCGCGTCTGCATAGGCTTCTGAAAACTTCCTACACACAGGCTAAAAAATCACTCTTTATTCGTGGTAGATCTCTGTCCCGTTCCTCATTTTCCTAGAATGGATTCCAGGCGGATCCGGATTTCTATATGTAGTAGTTCAGGGCTAAGTCTCGACTGCTAAAACCATGTAATGAATTGGACCATCACTTGCTTGTCACGGCCTGAACAGGTATTTTTATCTGATGTGCCGATTTTGTTGATTTTCGCGATCTAAAGCGTGTTATCCAGGAGCGGAAGTAGTACTGATGAATGTTCTAGAATCTATGCAGGCCCGCAATTCTGTCAGCAAAATTTGGTTTTTGGGAAATGATTGACTGCCACTTTACAGGGAGAAGTCAGTTCAAATGCGACCTGATGATGAATTTTCCTAATTTTTCGCTCAAAAATGTTGTCATCGTTAGTCCCTTTGTTGGCGATCTCACGGGCTCCTATTCGAATATGGGAATTGTGTACTATTAGGTGAAGGGAATAAGACTTGTTGATATTCAATCCGAAAAAAAAACATAGAAAAAATCTTGCGAAATAAAGCCTGCGACCAACAGGCTGCGAAATCAGTAGAATTCCTCAAGTCTGTAAAGGGAATCTGTAAAGGAATAGAAATAAGTCATTTGGAAGACAAACTGTTGTTTAAAGTAGGAATAGCATGGTTACACACACTTGTGTAGTGGCTCGCGAATTGGTTCAACCGTTCCTGTTTGGGACCGAAAAATTTTCGCGCAGGTAATTTTGGCGCACCTTGTAGATAACTAGCTACAGCGAGTGAATCTTGACTGTAGGGCACTGAGCTAATCAGCAAATTACTCCCATTGACCCTCACCTCTCCCATCTCGAAACCCATTGAAATCAAAAAAAAAATGGACGAACTTACTTGACAACTGCATAGAATATGATATGAAACTTTCAAGTAATTTCAGCCCCTTCCTCTCCCTCCACTCAGTGTTGTATAATTCCCATGATTGGCCACATACATACTATCAAATACATCTTATTACCTTGCATTGTATGCACTGTAGGTATATCTTTGGAAGAAAATCAACTTTCATAGGAAGGAATGTAGGCGGTCACTCCTTCACACCCCAGCTCAAACGAGCGAAAGTCGTTCCGTTTATTTATGATGGTAATGAAAGAAAGAATCTACGGGGGAAGACTTTATTAAAGCGAAGTATCAACATTCCTACGGAAGAAACTCCGCTCGTAGTGCAATACTTCCATACCTGAATTTCAGAGAAACTTCCAGGTGAAACTTGTAAATTTTCATTTTTTGGTGGAATTTATTTCTGACCCTTCGAATATTTTCTCGTCCCCATTTGCATCACGGATAAATTCCACAATGATGTGACGATTTCAGAACGCTCGCTGTGGTTTTGCGTTAGCACTTCAACAGCGAATTGAACAGCAGCCATGGCGGCCCATCCGGGAATGCCGCGGAACCTCTCCTACTCGAAGGTCGCCAGGGCACTGGCTGGGGAAGAGCTGAGGGACCGCGAAGTTCTTCCCCTAGACGCCGGAATCACCGCTCGAGAAGAGGGCCGATTCGTGTTCGAGTGCGCTTGGGAGGTTGCCAATAAGGTGGATTTTACTAGTGGTAGAGGTCTATTCCTAAGAACCAGAGCTTATTTGCTTGTTTATTTGTTTACTCTTTTATTTATTCACCCGTCTGTTTGCTTCTATGCAGAATCAAAATTCCGTTAATATTCGATGGCATTTGGATAGTGCCGTCGCTTCCAGTTTCCCTAGACTGAGTTTATACTTCGTCGCCAAGCTCGACCGTCGCGCTCGTGGAAATTTTTATGAAACGGCCGCTTCTCTGTAGAAGCATGCGTACTGCGATCGCGTGGCTGTACTTCGCCGCCACTTTCGCGACG
Source organism: Ancylostoma caninum (assembly GCA_037903475.1). NCBI lineage: Eukaryota > Metazoa > Nematoda > Chromadorea > Rhabditida > Ancylostomatidae > Ancylostoma > Ancylostoma caninum. The sequence goes on along the minus strand of JBAJFG010000415.1, from coordinate 183,319 downwards.
CTGACCGTTTATACTTTTTTTTCGAAAACCGATTTCGCGTCGCCTCTGCTATTGCGCGACGCTGTGGCATCGCTTTTTATCACGTTGCCCGTCTTTTGCAGTCACTGCGACACCATCAACAATGAAGTACAAATGGAGCCTTAGTTGTAGCTTTGCAAAAGCTTTCTAGAAGCTCTTCCAATTCCAGACTCCATTTAAATAATATTGACCCATTTCGTTCAGGTCGGCGGTATCTACACGGTTCTTAGAAGTAAAGCTCAAATTAGTATAGAAGAATTAGGTGAGGCTTACCACCTTCGGTTACCCAGGGTAACTTGTTTCTTTGTTTATAATCTTCGATTTAGGAGATCAATATTGCATGTTTGGCCCGATGAAAGACGACAAATGGAGGTTGGAGGTGGAGAAAGTGGAACCAGAGAACAGGTGGGTATTCCGCCTATGGCCCTTCTCTCTAGCCTAAATAAACCCGTTCGTTCCAGGACCATCAGAGCGGCGATCAAACTGATGCATGCTTCTGGATTTCATGTAATTCCTCGGATTTGGTTGGGAACAACTGATTAAAACCTCCCTTATATGGTCTAAATTCAGTGTATGTACGGTCGATGGCTTATCGACGGCTACCCGAAGGTGATTATGTTCGACATTGGCTCGGGCGCCTCAAAAATGAACGAGTGGAAGCAGGAGTTGTTCGATAGGTGTGTCGAATTCTGGGTGCTCGTCAGCATTTTGCCTCTGATATTGGCGAGTTTCGAAGGTGCCGCATCGGTATTCCTCACGAGGACATCGAGTCGAATGACGCGGTGATTTTCGGCTTCATGGTGGCGATCTTCCTGAAGCACTTCATCGACTCCATATCCGACTATCAACCATTAGTTGTGGCACATTTCCATGAATGGCAAGCAGGTTTGAAATATTTTATTACTCGGGTTTTCTACAAAAATCAGTTGCAGTTCGAGTAATAACTGGCTTGACTTCCAGTGCTTTATCAATCTTTCTATTTCCTGGAGCCATTTCCGAAGTTTTCAATAAATCTTTGGCCGTATCAGATAAATAAATGAGCAAATAAATAAATAAGTAAACAATTGAACAGATGAATTAAGGCGGCTTGCAAGCGCTTGCACGACGTTTGCACCGGAAAACAGAACTTAAAGGCATCGTTGCCTCAGAATCGTTCCTGAGGTTTTCACAGGAAAAGAATCTCCAGAAGCTGCTGATCACAATGATATAAGTGATTCTATGCAAAATTGCTGAAAAACCTGTTTTCGAGCTGCAATCCTCGGGGAGCTTGTGAGCGGAGCGGTGGGCAGGGCTAAGGCACGAGGACGAGACTCCTTGACAATGATATTACTGGGAGCGCTCCATCTGACAAAATTCGTACCCCTTGTTTGAGTCCCTCGTCGTAAAACTCCCTAACAGGGAAGAAGGTGTGCTCCATATATGACTATCATGATGCGGAAACTCGTCCCGCGTTGGCTCCGCCCACAAGCTCCATGGAAATTGGGACTGAAACAAGGACTTGTTAGCAGTTTTGCCCGTAGTCACATATATCACTGTAATCAACAGCTCCTGGCGATTTATTTTATGTGAAAACCTCAGGAACCACTTCCAGGTTGAACAGTGCCTTTAATGCTGTGAATGAAGTTGCTTCTTCGGGTCATGGTATTTAGGATAAATGTGAGGTCTATCGGACAGAACCCAATCAGAGATGAAATCCTGGGCGCAGTTGTAATATGAGTCTCGAAACTATTTCCCTTGTCTTTTAGGTGTTGGTCTGCTCATGGCCCGTTTATGGAAACTCGACATCGCTACCGTTTACACAACGCACGCAACGCTGCTCGGACGGCATTTATGCGCCGGAGGGTGCGATTTCTACAACAACCTCGGATCGTTCAACCTCGACGAAGAGGCCGGAAAACGACGAGCGAGTCTTTTGTACTTCCACAGCTGGCGGAGAGGCCTGCCTTGAGGATTCCTTTCAAAGCCACACTCTGTTGCAGATCTACCACCAGTACTGCCTGGAGCGCGCAGCCTGCCACTCAGCTCACATTTTCACCACGGTGTCTGAGATCACCGGACTGGAGGCTGAGCATCTTCTGAAGCGAAAACCCGACATTCTCACGCCGAATGGGTTGAATGTGGTGAAATTCGCTGCTCTACATGAATTCCAGGTGAATTTAGGGTTTTCCTCTACTCTGAGAAGAAAGCCTGGCTGTTGTTTTTTTTGTTCTCGGCCTGGCCCAGTTCTTTTTCTCCAAAGATTTGTTTCCATTCATTTTTCGCTCATTCCTCTCATCTCCGATGGCTCCATCATTTTCTTGTACTGGTTTTATGACACCGTGTAGACCCAACCAAATGCTCTGCCAACAACTTCTTCTTATGTCACTTTTTCCCGTTTTTTTCCTTTCGGTGGCAGCTGTTCTGCGTTAACAGCTATAGATATTTGTTGCCCTTTTAGATTCGAGAAATCGTGCAAATTTTCCCTGTTTTCTGTTGCCTTTAAAGAAAATCTGGTTCTTGCCTTGCATTTCCACGAAGACAAAATGATGCCATGAAAAAAAAAACCGACAAAAAAAACCTTCAACAAAATTTCTTTTTTATTCAATCATTCATTCATTCACTCTACTCAAACAATCATTCATTCACTCATCCTTTCATTCATTCATTTAGCCATTCATTCATTCATTCATTCGCTCATTCATTCGCTCATTCATTCATTCGCTCATTCACTCATTCATTCATTCAGCCTATCATTCACCATTCATTCATCATTCTTTCATCGTTCATGCATCATTCTCTCCGTTAAAGTTTACAATGAGTTTTTCCATTAGGGATTTTCCCATTCTTTTTTTTTCTGACTATGCATTTTACGAGTAATTACCTAGGATTGAAGCCCACTTATTTTTAGCAGGTAATTCCTCTTTTCCTCTTGTTTTCCACCACAATCACATTCATCTCTCTCCTCTTTCAACAACTCTGACAGAAGATAAATTTCTTGCTTAGGAACAGCTGTTCTCTTAACAACGTTGCAAATGTGGTCCGCAGCAGAAAAAAGCTGATGGTGCCACTGGTGTTTTTCAGAATCTCCACTCTCTTGCCAAAGAAAAAATCCACAACTTCATCCGGGGGCATTTCCATGGGCATTTGGACTTTGATCTGGATAAGACGCTGTATCTTTTCACTGCTGGAAGGTTAGTTTCTTGATGTTCATAGGTTAATGATGAGCCTAGAAGACGGTCCCGCAACGAAGAATAAAATCATGTGATGTTAATAATGAAAATGCGTGTTTGGAAATGATTATTTGATGAATTGAAGTAAAAATAAAAGACAAAATAGCCCGCAGTAAAGTTTTTTCCAGAAAGTTTTTTTCAAAATTTTTAAAGGTTTTTTTTAATGGGTCCGAGACAAGAGGTGCGCTCGCTCGTTAGCTGGGTCATGTCGCACCTCGACCGCACCTTCCCACAGGCAGAGGCAGCCATGGCTACAGTATCCATCTGCCTCTGAACCCTTCATAGCTAGAGAAGACAGCTAGTGGGACAACTCGTACGAATCGTCGCGAGCGATGGACCGTCGTTGCAGTGGTACTACAACTTGATAATATAGAAAAGAACTAATTCGCGCAAAACCTTTTTTTTATATCTCAACGCAAGTGAATAAGTATGATTTTCAAGGTTAAGCTCTCAATCACTGATTGATCTTCTGGGTCACAAGGGCATCCATAAGATTCTGGCCTAGTCCTTTGAAGTTCTTTTCATCTTGTCAATTCAACTGTTCAACTGATATCTCGACTGTTAAACTGCATCATCGAGAAGCTTGTGGAGCTGCGTACTCTAAAACTTTGCTTAGAAAGTAAAAGAAAGGGAGCTTCGGGTAGATCCTTGCACATTATTGCTCTCAGAATCAATCTTTCTTATTCGTGTTTTATTTCGTTGCAATTTTTCTTTGGTGGAGCTTGAGTTCATCAGTCAGTGAGTGGTGCTTGCGAAAGTGACCTAGCACTACGGAAAAGATCAACTTTGCCTGTAGCATATCCTTAGGAATGAATATTTCTTGCAAGCGGAGAACTAGGGAGTGGGGATCACCTGATAACAACTCAAGACAAATTAGTTAGTCATAGACGTGCTCTCCGAGTTTCGACTACATGGTTGCAAAATAGGAATGATGTTCAAAATTGCAAAATACGAATGATGTCCATGTTAGAGAAACCTTTGGAATGGTAAAGTCCAAGTCATCGATTATATCTACATGGTTGCTGAGATAGATTCTGCGTGATGAAGGGGGAAAATCAGGCGGTGGTTTCTAACTACCAATATTACTTGAAGAAGCTTTCAGCATAGTCGACAAATTTTAGTCACATTCTTGATTATTTATACGTTTTGGCATTATTTGTGGGTATATACTGCTGACAGTGGATTTTCTTATTGCATGGGTGAATGCGATTTTGGCATCCCAGCACCAAAAGTTCCCAACTACTTCAAATAACAGCGCATTACCCGATCCAACTGCGGTGTCCGCGTCTTCTGCACACCTTCAACGCCCTTCTGCCGCGCGCGACGTTTCTGGAGGCAAGCCTCGGTTCGTGAGACACCCTACATTAGCTGGTAACATCTGATGCCGATATGGGCAGCTCCTACACGACACTCGCAATTATAGGTGCGAGCGATGTGCGAGGAATTCTCGAGCGCACCTCTTGACCGTCACCCTTTTTAATAGAGCAAGTTGTTGAAAAAATTCAATCTCGGACGAGGCGAAAGTAATTTACATAATTTTTCTATTTGCTTTCATTACTTTGCGTTACTATTTCAGCTAATTATTACTGCACTGTTTTACCATTTTCTTGCTGCGTTTATACTTCAGATATGAGTTCTCAAACAAGGGAGGCGATCTCTTCATTGAGTCACTGGCTCGACTCAACCACTATCTCCAGACCACCAGCGATCCTCGACACAAGGGTGTTACCGTCGTTGCTTTCATCATTTATCCAGGTACTTTGTGAGATCTGTTCCACGTTTGTGGGTTCGTTGTGGGTTATGAGGAGATTCAATGGCCTGTTCTAGCCCCTGCCAACTCCTTCAACGTTGAGTCCTTGAAGGGACAAGCCGTAACGAAGCAGTTAAAGGAGGCTGTGGACAGAATTAAGGTGAACACGTGGAGTAGTTTTTCATTGTTTAATTTATTCGCTTCCTTTTATTTACCTATTTACTCAATTGCTATTCACTGTCACTCTTTCAAAGAACCAGAAGTGTCGAAAATTAGGGAGGCCTTCGGCAAATCAAGCTCTTGGATGGTACATAATGAGCATCATCCAGAAAATTAATTTTGTAGGAATCTTGGAGATGAATTTAGACCATATTTCTTACCAATTTTTACATTTTTGTTCGACTGTGTCCTGTGAAATATCAAGAGACCCTTCCATAAGCATGTTTTGCTGCTTTTTTAAACTTTTTTCTCTTCTTTCCACTTTCCTACGCTTCGCACTGTTCGACACTATTTCACTTTTCTGGCACAGAATCTCCCAAGGATCCTCACTGGAATGTTGTCCAGTTGACACGCTGGATAGTTGGCGTGCTGGTCACGAATACATATCATGCTCATTTGGTATTGTCGGGATTGGAATTTGTCGGCTTCCTGAGTTACGATAGGTGCACGTTAGTCGTCGGTGTACACAGAATATTTGCATCGAGGTTATTCCAAGTAATACCGCTTTTAAAGGAATGCGGATGAAGTTACTCTGAAGCATTGCAACAAAATTTCACTTTTGCTAGGAAAACAATAATATTATGATAAATGTTGTTTAGAGTCATTATAATGCAGTACTCGTCTGAGCAAACTTCCAGCACTTCCTGTGAGAGACCTTATCTACGGTTGCCTGCTGTGACATTTCCAAAAGTTACGTCGCAAAATGTGTGTGATGATCAGGGTGTCGAACATCCTTCCCTTTCTTCCACTCCCGCCCCCCCTCCATCCACCCAAAAAACAATCATAAGCGGAAGATTTTCTCTTGAAATTTTGGGGCAGAATGGGAGGAAAAGTGGCTCTCTTTTGCTTCATTGCATGGTATTTTTCAATATTTAAAGACCCTATATGTGCTTGTGCACTTTTCTCCCTTCTGTTTTTTTTTCTTAGTGTGGCATCTTTTATTAACTGAAAACTCAGATCTGCACTAAATTTTTGCCTTTTTCACTTTTTTCCAAACCACTTGAACGAATCTTTTTATCTGAACATTCTAACACCTAGTGATCAGAACTACTTACAAAGATTTTCGTCTCGATATTGATTTTCCTTCCAGGAGAGCATCGGCCAGCGTATGTTCGACGTCTGTCTGCAGGGTCAACTTCCCGATGGTCAGGACCTGTTGTCGCCGGCTGAAAAAGTTTTGGTTAGTTCTTCTCTAGCACTCCTTTTTATGGAAATTCGGCGATAATCAAAACTTTCTTGCTTTAAAGGCACCTTCTCAACTAAGAATCGTTCCTGAGATTTTCACATGAGGAGAATCACCAACAGCTCTTGGTTGCAATGGTTTACGTAATTCCCTGTAATACTACCGAAAACCCGTTTTCAAGCCCCAGCTTTTGGCGGACTTGTGGGCGGAGCCAAGACGGCTCCCATTGGCTCCCCGGGAATTGGAGCTCGAAAATTGGTTTTTTTAGCAGTTTTGCACGGAATCACGTGTACCTATTTGTTCAGTAGCTCCTGGAGATTTATTTCATATAAAAATCTCAAAAACTATTCTGAGATGGACGTGCATCTATATGGGAAAATTGAGCTAATAAAAGATCTGGAGAAATTTTTCAAAAGTTGAAAGAAAAATCACCGTTCTCTATCTTTTGAGCATTCACCGCTCAAAAAGGAAACATCCAATGAGCCCGTCAAAAATTCATATTTTTTGAGACCTCATTAAAATACCGATGTGACATTCTAGCGCTAGATAACGAGCAACTATAAACGATTTTTATAGAAAAACTGGATTAATTAATCGGTTAGCGTCCCCATTGAGTATTAATCACTTTGTTCAGCTGAAGCGATGTATCATGGCGACAGAAAAATACGATTTACCGCCGATTTGCACGCACAATATGATTCGAGGTGATGATCAGGTACGGGGGAACTGGGGAAATGCTGGAATCTTGCCCGGAATCCCACATATCAAATCTTAGGTCCTCAGTGCTCTGCGACGAACTCGGCTGGTGAATAATCGTACTGATCGGGTGAAGGTGGTGTTCCATCCGGGTAAGCTCTTTTTCTTGGGTTTTCGATAACGCTCGAGAAATTCCCCACTGATGTTTCCGAGTTCAGAATTCCTGTCCTCTGTTTCTCCTCTGATTGGCTTGGACTATGAAGACTTTGTCCGAGGGTGTCATCTTGGAGTTTTCCCGTCTTACTACGAACCATGGGGGTGAGTGAGGAGAGCAATGATAATGATTTTTCGTCAGCAGACTATTCTGTTGATTTGTCTGTTTATTTGTTTACGTGTTTGTTCATTTTAGGTATACTCCTGCTGAATGCACCGTCATGGGTATCCCGTCTGTTTCGACTAATCTTAGTGGTTTTGGATGCTTCATGCAGGTGCTAAATTGACTGTACCTACAGTGCCTTTCAATCATTTTCGTACGTTGTGTCACAATCTGGTTCGCCGCGCCGCACCACCCACGCGGCGCTGCAGACCTGGTGGGACTCAAGAATCTGGATATAAAAACGAAGGTACAATAAAAATGCTGGAGAACATGAGCAAACCGGCAGCAATTTCGCCCGTGCCGCGCCGCGTAGGTTCTGCGGAGCGGCAGACCCTATGGGCGCTATTCTGTCCTGCAAAAATAATAATCTCAAACTTTGCCGTTTTACACGAAACTTTTAAGGTTTCTTGTTGAAATGCCATACGTATTTATAATTGTTTCAGAGAAAAACTTTCCAATCCCTTATATTTCCAATTTTCTTAGTTTTATCTATTGGCTTCTCTCTCCATGTTCTCAAGGGCTTCAAGATTTTCCTCGAAGAATGAGCCGTACATTCTTCATTGCAGGAGCACGTTGAAGATCCATCCTCCTATGGTATCTACGTCGTCGATCGACGATTTAAAAATGCCGAGGAGTCGGTGCGACAACTAGCACAAATCATGTGAGCATACCCCTTATCTGTTTGACTCATACATCATGTGGTATTGACCCTTTAAAGGTACGATTTCTGTGGGATGTCGCGGCGACAGCGAATCATTCAACGAAATAGGACGGAAAGATTGAGTGAGCTGCTGGATTGGAATAGTCTCGGAGTGTTCTACAGGTAGGAATTGTGGATGTTCGTCGCCGAATTCAGAAGATTCTAATCCACGTAGAAATTCATTTCTGGAAGGAAAATTGTTTTCTTAGTTTGTTAGTGGCAACGCCGTGAAAAATCCTTGATTCTCAGGGACTCAGTGGTCGCACATGCATTAGGTGTCACCTCCGTCGCGAAGGCAGAAGCAGACCACGTTAGACGTATCCCAGTGTGTTTAATTTCCAAGAGTTTGGGTAAATAACACTGAAGAGGAATTAGAATTTCAGCTTCTGTGACAAAAGTTATTAACAAATGTTTTTGACACAGTATTTATGCCGCACCCTGTATAGTTCTAAATAAGGATTGTTTTAGTATCGTCTCTCTGGAAACCTCAACGGGTCGTTGTTGCCGAATGAGACTAAAAAGGTCCAGCAACTATTCGCTGCTACAAAAAATCCAACGAGACGCCAAATTATAGTCCTTGTCGAAAAGATAGATGGATTCCGTGACTGCGGAAACGCGGTGGGACCTGAACGATGGATGGGGAGAGAGCATGCTCTAAGTGAGAGGGTGCAGTAGGTCCCACCGCGATTCCGCGGCCGCGACGATATAAAACCGCACGCGCAATCCGTCTATCTTTTCGACAAGGACTGTATGTAAGGTCTTATGTTGACTTTTTGCCATGAAAGGAATAGCTTACTAAGGCTTGGGAGAATGAACTTTTCCAGCTCAATACAAGTTAACGTCGGAAAATCACCTCACAGTTCTACAGCCTGTTTTCTAAAAGTGTAACTTGGTGCTTTGTTGGATTAATGGCACAGATCAAGCTCAACAGCGAATACCCTTAGTTGCCATGCCTTCCATTCTCGACAGTAACTGCTTGTGTTTGAATAGTATCACGCCGACTTATTACCACATTTTGGTGGAGCAGTATGAATTGATAGAGAACTGACTATTCTGCATTCAAGGGACTGTCGTCGAATGGCATTGGAACGGCTGCACCCAGACATTGACAACATCATCTGTCAAAATGAGGGAAAGGTCGGTGTACTTCGTTTTCAGTTTCGTCTGCATTTTTCATAAGTATCTTGAGAGCAATCGCTGGCGGATTCCAAGGAATTTCCCGCGGAAATTTTGTGATTCCTGCTAATCCAGAATGCGCTAATTTAACGAACAAAAATTCTTGTACCTCATGGTCGTCAGCATTCATTTCTCCCTTGCTGTGAGGGAGCCGCCGGCTAATACTTGCCTGTTTTACCCGTACAATCTGAGTTTTTGAGGGTTTTAGCATTTAACGGGGAGAATTTGACCACTGACCAGCAATTCCTGGAAGAATTCATGGAATGTTTTGGAGGAATCTGTAATCATATAGGGTTCTGGAGTAAAGTAGTACTAGGAGCAAAGTGGAATTTTCCAGAGCCAGTCTTCCTCTGGATTAATTCCGAGCAGGTATGGAAGTAGTAAAACATCTATATGATGTCTGGAAAAGTCATCAACCTTGGATTAGCGGAAACCTTATAATATTTCTGGGAACATGCGTAAAACTCCATAGTCCCGAGCCGCTCGTAAGGGGCACCGCCCACACCTTGCTACCCTGACTGTCTGCGCATCTGCGTACTTCTTTGCTCTCACCATCCATCAATCTTGGAGAGTGCCGCGTTTGAGAAGGTCCAAGCGTTATAGTCTTCAGGGCCCGCATGCATTTTATAGAGATTACTCAGCGTAAACATGTTTACACCCCTAAATTTACCCAATGCTAGCAAAGGGGTCAACAGGTCTACCTTGGGTAATCCATTGCATCTAGGCCCGGATGCATCATTGGAGTATGGCTCATCTTATACGCATGGGTCTGATCACCTGATCACCTATAGGTAGTAACTGGGTGTAGGTAACGTCAGATATGGGTGAACATGTTGAAGGATGCATATGACGGGTAAGTCTGAGCGCGTCGATAGGTTGACTGACCATGGGTAATCTCAGTGATGCATTCGGACTCTGCGCATTAATCCTGCCACTACTCTTGCTCAATCGACCATACTTCATTTCCGTTGTTTAGGTGCCATCAGCAGCGACGAGTAGACGTCCCAGTATCCACAGCAGCGAGGAAGAGGATGATACGGAGTGAACAGTTGTTGAATATATGCAGAATCAGCCAAGTACACTATCTCGAAATCACTGTCGCTAGGTGACGCTCGCTCGCTTTCAACTCGCCATCCCTAAATAGTGTGTTAGGGGCTTTCGTGCTCCGTTTGGGAGCTATACTGTGCGTTCAAGGTGCTCCTTCGCCGTCTATTCTCAGCATGACAGATTTTTATGATATATTTGACAGTAAAATAAAGTATTATCAGTTTTTGTCTGCATTTTTGTCCTATACGGCGTTCCTTCGTGTTTTAAAAATCTTTACAGTTTCCCTACTGAATTGTCCGCTGTCACAAGGTACTGCCGTACTACTGCAAGGAGTTGGCGCACTTGTAGCTCCTACGGCAGCAACACTGCTTTTCATGCGTATCGATTGGGGGACGACAATAGCTCGCGACGCGCTCTTCCGATCGATACGTATCAAAATCAATGTCACCAGTAGGTGAGCGATCGGGAGCTGCATGCTTATCGAAAATTATAACGACACCCTAAAACGAAATTAATCAGGACCACTGAAACCAGCCAGGGGGCGTCAATAGTTCTTGTACCCCAGGAGGGAGGCCGTGCCGCACAACCTTCGCGACGCAATAGACCTCCTGACCGCTGTGGTTCTTGGGCATGGTCAGGACCGCTTCCAATCGAGATATTCGGAAACCAACGGTGGAAAGAACTAACAAAGTAACAGTCCCAACTACGCTCGAAATCCACGACGCTCAGCTGGTCTGCTGCACTGCGTAGGTGGTGCGACGCGGCCTCGTTTCTAGCTGTGCAATAAAAAGCCCCCTGCAGTAGTCCCAATACACATTGTTTCCTCATCAATCAAATGTTATTATTGTTCATTGTTATCGATTATTATCAACCAACTTGTTATCACTACAAATGTGATTACTTATTCTGGTGATTTCTAACTTTATAACTTTACCAGTCTGGCCGTCCGGCTAACACCGGACTTGCAGACTTCTATTGATGCTCGCTTCGCTCGCATACTGCACGTTGAAAACAAACACAAAAGTGTAAATGAACTGATAAAATCTGTATCTTTCCACGAAGTTCTATCGCTCTCCTGAGAGCCCTTGATCCCGTAGGTGGTAGCTTTCCCCCATATGAACGAAGTTATGCTCTCTCATATGAGCGAGGTTAGTGGCCGTGAAGAATTGAGTATAACCAATTCAGTGCAAATGATATCTTGAAAAGATTAAAGCTCAACTGGTTGTTGTGGTAATTCAAGTGATAAGGGTCGACCGGTGTATATAAACGGAAAGGAAGGAGTGGTTCATTCAGACACAAACAGAATGGGAATCGAACACGGACACGAAAGGAAACAATGTACATCTAGGTGATTTACTTAGTTAGGAGGGTCCACCGAAACAGGGTAAGCGTACCCCTCATGCAGAAATAGACCCGCCTAGCGAACTCCTATTTCTTGTGGAAGCCGGCACACCCTTATCACACCGTTGGACCCGGCTCCAGGCGTTTCCCCACTTTTGGACGCCGGCGCACCCTTATCACACCGTTGGACCCGGTTCCATGCGTCCTTCCACTTTTGGACGCCGGCGCACCCTTATCACACCGTTGGACCCGGTTCCATGCGTCCTTCCACTTTTGAATGCCGGCGCACCCTTATCACACAGTTGGACCCGTCTGTAGGTATTCTCCACCTTGTGGGGTCCGTGCACCCACCGCAACACGGTGCACTCACCGCTCTCCACTTCCCCATCCTTTAGAGCTTCTCCTCATTCTTTGAACCTCATCATGCCCGTAACTATCATCTGGTTGACCCCGCAATCACCATCACTGACCAATCAGGGAATTTCATTTCACACACACACCCACACACACACGTGACAGACTAAGCCCTTTATTATAAGTCATGATAACTTTATAACTTACACCACAATCTGAAGTCTCATGCATTCGCAGCGCTTGGTACGCGAAAATTCCGTGACATTCCAAAATGAATTCAACCTCTTCGATCCATCCATCCATCCGTTCCACATTCAGAGAAGTTTCCGACGTCTTTAATGAAATATAGGCACCTCTGCAATATTTTAGGTCATTAAACCGGAAGCGTGTCTCGAAAAAAATTGAAAGGATGCTGGCACAGCAATGAATCTATCGTTTTTCATTCAACTATCCGCAGACATTATTACACTCACGAATTCCACGTGGTACAGCTGCTGTTCTACTAGAAAAGGGACATAGAATGGTGGGCAACAGAGCGAAATATAGATCCGAGATTGACGTTATTTCGATGAAAGAAGAAGCGTTGGATGTTTGGAAAGCTATTTGCTGCGCAACCTCAAGGATGAGCGGGTATTCCGCGGATATTCCGCGACCCTAACGGTGGGTGGCGGTCAAGACGTACGCCGCGACGCGACCGCGCCGTATGCGTAGGCTTCTTAAGTTCAAGTTGTTTCTTCAAATTCGACGCACTAAATAACATCGATGGCCACCTTCTCACAGTTTGTGGGTTCCGATAACACTCATCTGTCCCACTCAAGGTTAGAAAAGTTGCCCATATCCACGCAGAACTGCTCGGCTGCAGCCGCGACGCACATATGAATCGACTATTCACGGACCAGCAGCGTACCTCTCGTCATGCGGCCCCTAACGGTGTGGATAACAGATAGATAGTTTATTTTTAGTTGTCTATATTTTTAGTTGTCCACTTTTATTATTGTTTTTGGAATACTTCTTATTAATTATTTATTATTATAATTAATATGTGAATTGATTTTGGCGGCGGAGACCCCACTTTCTCCCACCCCCCCCCCCCTCCCGCCCCTTTCTGCGTCTGCCACTGGATTCAATGGATATTCGAAATGAACTTTGCAAGGAAGAGAGCACCGATCTTCGGTGAATTGCGACTTCATTAATTTCAACGTTGTTGATGGCTAAACGTTAGGTGAAGTTGTCGATAATTTCACAAATAAATCATGTCTTTGTCGTACGGCCCTGAAAACGTGAGCAAGAGCATTTCTCTTTTGGCAGCTACAGTCTGTATTATCTTCTCCAACCTTTCTACAAGATTCTAGATCACTGATGACGAAAAACCCGCTTGATCGAGTTATTCTTCTTCGAATGGAGGCTCTCCTCTGTTGAGAATGTGCGAAATGAAGCCACTATTTTCGGCCTTGTCCGCACCGTTATCCGGCGCCAAAAGCCCGAATAACAATGCGGGTAACGGATAGGCCAAAACCTGCAGATAACGGCAAAACGGATAACCGGATACGAATAATTCGCTCATCCCTGCTATATATGTTTGGTAACCTATATTGGATTTATGCGTCCCACCCTTGCAGATTTTGTTTTCGAGCACGTTCACGGACTTTTCACAGGCACTCACAGAAGAAATCTGGGTTGGTTTAAAGGCAGCACCCGTCGAAACCATCGTGTTTGTGATTTCGCCGGATTTTGGGTTTTTTGGGGGTGTATTGCTCATATTCGGTGGTGAAATCGCGTAAAACACCTGAGAAAGCCGGGAAAACGCGATGCTGCTTTCCGTGCGCGGACGAGTGTTCCGGCGGCGCCCTGCGTGCGCAAATGGGTCCCAGCACGGAGAAAGGGAATCGGTACCAGCCCGCATGCATTTAAATGCGTAGGCTGGCGCGTCGGGCCCTCCGAAGCACTGGTCGACCGGGCGTGCACGCGGCTGCAGTTCGCCGTTTTCTGCAGATGAGTTGTTACTGTGTGTGTTCCTTGCAGATTCGTGATGTGCGCGACGCCTACGTTCGCAGCTCAGGTCCGAGTCGAGGATTTCGACTCGTGCTGCCTTTAAGGGTTCTGTAACACTTGCAACATTTCCATCGACAATTGAATGTCTCTACCAAATCAAAGTATTCAAAATATCAACGAGAGATATAATTATCAATTTGTCTTGTATCTAGTGCTCATTTACCGAGCAGTCTTCCGATCCCCTCCTCACCAGAACTGCAGAGGCTACACATAGGTGAAATTGGAGCTTCAGCTTTCGAGGTGATCCTCTATACGAAACTTTATCTTTCAAGGTAAATGGCATCAAATATTTGTGGTCAGATGTGGAGAGATCTGTAAAAAATGCTCTATTGAGAAGCTATTTCTAGCTAAGATCCAGAATCTGCAGACTTATATTTGAAAAAATGAGGACCAGCTCATTTTTCAAACATAAATCTGCAGATTGGATAAATGTAAGGGACGAACATTCCGTAGCACAGAATTTTCACTTTCCGGTCAAGTTGCAGTGCTAGGTACAGCAAGTTACACTCGTTACGTATCCTCTCATGCGAGTCCCAAATGATGTAACCTTCCTGCAACTCTCCTTCCAACGGCTCTGAAAACGCTCATCTAGGAGCACATCATCTAAACTGTCATTCACTATTGAGCAAGAACCATCTTGTGTCCAACAATCCCTTTTAAGTGGAAGAAGAGAAAAGAATCTCGTGATGATCATCTGAGCACATGTTGAAGCCGTGAAGCTCGTGCAGTTCTCACTTCAATATTTCCTACGAAACGAAGGACGCGACCTTATATGGAGTGCATGTGGAGGCCATAGAAGAACTTCTTCATACGAATGGGGAATATCAACTGTCGAGTTTTGGTCGTGTTTAAGAAATATGAATATAACACGTTGCAGAGCTTTTTAAGGGGAGTGTTTCCCAAGGTGGATATTGCGAAGGGTGCAGTCGTCAGTGACTACCGGTGAATGTGTATGTGTGTGCTATTATGTCCAAGTTCATTGTGATGATACCGCCATGTAAGCCTGTACCAGAACCTTCATCTGTACGCTTTCCAGAGGCCTTGTGCTGCCCTTCAACGAGGTTGACAGAATGGTTCGACAGCTGAGCATCGAACTTCAAGAGTACGTGGACTCCTATCTGGTCGAGTTCACCCGTAAGTATTTACAATGTGGAAGATGGAGATGAATTTTGGAGCGGCATTCAATTTGTTTTCAGGGCTGGGATTCATGAAGCGATAACCCAGGCTTGCAAACCAACTTTTGTTGTCTGCGTCTCTTAGCACTATGTAGTCAATACAATAACCAATCACTCTAGCCATCGTTGGTTTGCTTGGTTATCGTTTCATGAATCCCAGCCCACACTACTATGATAACCGGCCACAAAGTTATTTGGTGCTCGCCCACGATCCAGTATACAAGAAAGCAGTGACATATGGGCGGCTATTCAACCACAGCCGCAACCACCCAAATCTTGTTCTGGAGGACCGGTCGAAGCATTCGAGGCAATCGTCACGCGAAGTTAACATTGTGCTCATGCTCCGTGCTACTCGCAAGATCAAAGTGAGGAAAATGTGTTGCTAAGATGCACGTTAATGATTGTTCCACTAATACAATATAATCTAAATTGGATGTCTATGTTGTCTTAGGCCGGTGAACGGATGCTCTGGTGCTACGGGGATGAGTATGCAGGTAATAAACTACGGCAGAGCTGCATATGCAACTCGTGCGACTCCGGTCTTGCAGCTGGTAAACACTGGTTACTGGAGCAGAAGTGGCGCATAAATGTTAAACAGTTAGAGGTGAAATGCCCCTATTCAGCGGCTTCCCTTACCCTGGCTCCTCTTCAACCGCCGCCAACATTGGACATGCCGTGGGAAGGAGTTCCATCTATGTCGCAACATGCACCGAATATGCAGCTCGCGCCGATAACAACAAGAGCGGTTCTTATCTCACTGGCACTGAGGAGTGATGTAGCGGGCATGGTGATCGCCCCGGAGCCGTTCGACGACGTTGACGAAGCGTATCGTTTGGGCAGGCAGTTTGTGCTAGGCCGCCAGGTGAGACATTGAGTTTAGTAATAGCAGTATGCTGCTAATATTTGGACGAGTTTGACTTCCAGGAGCAGAGTGTCGAGTTGCTGGTCATCCCTGAAAGCGCCAATCAGGTGTGTCGCCTTCTCAACACGTCCGTTATAGATGCTTTCGAGAATATGCACCCAGTTGTGTTGCTGCTAAAGCGTCGTGTGCGAGACGACAAACCTTTGGTGCTGCTGATAGATGCGCCGTTGCCCGACGACTCAAAGAGGCGCTACGCCAACTGCTTGGTGTTTGTCGAGGCTGTGGGCCAAACTTACATCATGGTTTGTGTCGTTATCAGTTACACAAGTGTGCACAAGTGAAGCCTCCGTCTTGAATGGGGAAACGAATGTGTCTAAGAGAAACGTATGTTTTAGGCCGAACAAACTAGGGTGTCTACAGCAGTGCACGAAGATTTCGTAGATACCGACCTCGTGACCGTTTCGGAGCTGGAGGGTAACGTGTCCGCAATTTGTCAAAATCCGAACTGCAAAATAGCCGATATAGCAGCCACTTCGAGAATGAAATAAATTCTCTTCCGTGCATCAATCAAACCGCAGGTAATCATTGCATTGAGTGTTACATTTCTTGCATAATGGTCTTTTTTATATTTTCACATTCATTTTTCAGTGGTGTTATTGCTGTGCGGCCGACATCTATGCCAGCACATTTTTTTGCCATTTCTGGACATACTGATGCCTACGTTATCCTTTTATTTACATGTTTTCGTTGTATTCTTCCATTTTGCCATTTCAGTACATAGTAATTTTTACATAGTCTTTTTATTTACATGATTTCGTTGTATTCTTCTATTTCCCGTTTCTGTACACACATAGTATGGTTCACATTATCTTTTCATTTACATGATTTCGTTGTACTCTTCAATCCGTTTTCTCTCACTACATGCACTCAACATATAGCATACAACTTTGAAATATGTTTTGTACATACATGTAAATATTTGTTATTGTCGTATCCGATCTCTCCGTAATATTTCTTCGTAATACATAGGTACTGCTACAGTTTTTTCTCCTCTTTTGTAATGTTTATTGTTTAACTAATCTGTATATATGTAAATGAATGCCTGTACGTATCTGCGTGTATTTGTGTGTCTGTGTTTATGTATGTAAAGAATAGAAATCACGGAGAGGTTTATCGGTTATTATAACCATTTATTACGAAATTATCGATTTATCAATTTTGTTGGTGTTTGCCAATTTTGCCCACGGGCGGTGAAAACATATCTACTGGGGTAACTCAACACGCTGAACACGAGAACGACAACCGTTTATTACGAAATTATCGATTTATCGATTTTATTGAGTTTTTTTGC
The DNA here is from genome assembly GCA_037903475.1 of Ancylostoma caninum. NCBI lineage: Eukaryota > Metazoa > Nematoda > Chromadorea > Rhabditida > Ancylostomatidae > Ancylostoma > Ancylostoma caninum. The sequence continues at coordinate 165,810 of JBAJFG010000415.1, read as the reverse complement.
CAGTTTTGCCCACGGGCGGCGAAAACATATCTACTGGGGTGCTGCAACATCCTGAATGGCGGTGCCATCCGCTAGCACGACAGGAGCTGGTGACGTGGATGGTTCCTCCTCTGCAGCCGGAACGTCGTCGGGTCTCGCATCGCCTAGAAATGCGTAATCAACTGATGAGTTCTTTATGCCTATCATACATAATGTTTTCCATTATACAACTCTAACTGTGGTTGTGGGTATATTTTACGGACATGAACCTACCGTAGACATCGGAAACACCGAGTGTTGCAATATCCTGGATAGCGTTGTCATCCGCTAGCACGACTGGAGCTTGAGCCGTGGATGGTTCCTCCACTGCAGCCTGAACGTCGTCGAATCTCGCATCGCCTGGAAGTGCGTAATCAACTGATGAGTTCTTTATGCCTATCATACATAAAGGTTTCCATTATACAACTCTAACACTGGTTGTGGGGCATATTTTACGGACATGAACGTACCGTAGACATCTCAATCACCGAGTGTAGCAACATTCTGGATGGCGGTGTCATCCGCTAGCACGACAGGAGCTGGTGACGTGGATGGTTCCTCCACTGCAACCTGAACGTCGTCGGGTCTCGCATCGCCTAGAAATGCGTAATCAACTGATGAGTGAGGCTCATATATAGACTGCGGCTCGCGAAGATGCGCAGCTGACGGGGCATTCGGCCGATGTTTCGTTATAGGTGCATAGACGTAGTGGAAGTCGGGTGCATTCGGGATTTCGCGGTGGGACCAGCGGCTAGAGGTCTCGAGCCCTCCAGGCGAGACAGTGTTTACAACGATTTGACGATGCATTGCAGCAATGTATGGAGCAGAGTAGCCTCTCTGATGGAATTTGTCAGTAACTGCACTCAACCTTGGAACGCTGGACGTGAATCACTTTGAAAGATGAGTAGAGACCGCAGCGATACGACTCACTCGGTTACCTTATGTAGCATGTGCTCTTTGCGCACCTCTCATTATTGAGGTCTCAAGGAGATTATGCAGCTTGAGGATCCGTCTGCTCTCAAGAAGGGCAGTACAATCAAATACACAGGATGACCGAACGAAGAACACGTCATTATAAGTTGTTGTGACATTTTCTGGAACCAGTTATGCAATTGATCAGACTTTCTAAACATTTCCTAACTTTCTTCCACTTTTTTTCAAGGTTTACAAAGAGTGCGGGTGCACTGATGAAAAACATCAAGAGGTGTTCACCGATCGAGAAAGGGTCCGCCGTGGCCCAATAGTGGGAAAAACGCCAGGATACGGGTCCATCGATGGATAATGCGTTCGCAGGGGGCCCACTATTGGGGAAAGCGCTGGGACACGGCTGGCCCAGTAGTGTGAGGAACGCCAAGATACAGATCTATGAATGGAGAATGGGTCTTCCCTGGTCCGAAAGTGGCGAAAGTGCCTGGATACGGGTGCGAGGATAGAAAGTGGGTCCGCGTGATTCCCATTAATGGGAAAAACGCCAGCATCCGGGTCCACGGATGGAGAATGGGTCCGCCGTGGCCCAATACTGGGGAAAACACCAACATGCACGTCTACCGGTGGAGTAAGGGCACGCTACGAGCTTGTTTGTGTCTCAGTCGACCACCTCTTCTTCCTCCCTCTATATTGAAGCAGAAGCTCATCACTTGGACTATCTCAGCAACGTGAAGCTTGAGTCATTTCAGGTGATTATTCGCACGGCATTAGTTACACTGTGTTGTTCACAACTACTAAAGCCATGTGAAAGATACTCCTGCGCAGAGTTGAAAGTGGCCGCTCATAACGGGTCCATAGGCATGTAAGAAATGTGACGAAAAAGTAGGTAGTATCACTGCATCGGAAATTAGCTTTACATATAGGTGCGTGATTAAGAATTTGCAAGCAAGGCTAGGATCGCGAGAGGATTCGAAGCTTGACGAGGCGGCAAGGCCCGTAGAATATATGCAACTCATAAGAAAGGTTTTGTATTTGAGCTTAGTTAATTAGTTTTGCTTATTTGCCAATTTTCTAAGCATTTCGCAAATGTGAAGCTTTTGCACATACCTCAAGTGACTGCCCCACCCCACTTTCTAGCGTCCCGAAGGGGCGCTAGTATTATGTTGAAATCTTTACAATAATATATATCGAAATGGTTGTGAAAATCATGGGAGAGATAGAAATATAAAAGGAAAACTGAGGTGCAGAACGAGTGCAGTTATTAGCGGGATTGGGTAAAGCATGGATGAGATGGAACACATTGAGGTGGTTAAAGAGTTAAAATGAACCCAAGCGATAGAATGGGCGTTCATTGAAGAACTACCCGAACTTCATTGCCCTGGCTTGGTTTAATTACCCTGGTTTGAGTTTATTTTATTATCCCCACGACAGCTGGCTGTCGTCGCGATCGCCACCGATCGCCACATGGATAAAGTGAATGAGGAGACCCCGGAAGTCGGAAGGATGACAATAAATCGGGCGTGACGATCGATAGGCATCGATCCCACTATGGCTATTACTCACATTGCCAATTCATCTTGGACACATCTTTGAGAGTGCGGAATCTGTTTGGCAGCGATCCATGGCGTACTAGTGTGGCAATCGATACGTATCATTTCCACGATCCTTATCTATTGTATCGCGCGTTCTTTTTTATCCATTTTGAAATGGCGAAGCCTGGGGACACTCTCGGAAAGCCGTGGATCCTAGACACTAGTAATTTTTTTAGTATTTTTTTCAGTAGGTCAGGCTTAGGACTTACCGAAGTACCAAGTGTTCCATGTTTAGTGGTGCTACGATGCTGTTTGTCACGACTCTGTGGTTCTGGATACCGTAACTAGCTCAAAGCAGCCCAAAAAATTAACCGACATGCATCTTCTTTCATTCTCATAAGTTTGAGAAGAACCTCGGATAGTTACTGAGCACATTGTGGCGCTTTTTCACTGCAAATGTGGCTGTGATCCATGATGAATAGGCCTCGTGGGAGTGCTTATGGTCGTTTCTAGAATTAAGAACTTCTCGCAAGCAATCACATTATTCTTCTATGATGCATTTCAATCAATATTCGCTTTGTAGCTTGTACTATACTCCCTCAGCCAATTAAAGGCAGTGTCTCACCTCATGATGGCTATCGGGATATCAATGGAATCTGGTCTTACTCAACGTGCTGATTCCAATAATGTGCTTGAAATGTGAGAAAACGGTTAAAAACCCTTATTTTGAAGGTCAAATTCAATATTGGAGCGGACGAGTTTCCTTGCCAGGAAGCTAGCAAAAGCGAAGCTGAGAAGTTAAGGTTGCACATAAAAATGAACCTCTAAGCCGTTACTATTATCAAATGAACAGACATTGCTGTGTTGCAAAACATGCCACACTCTCAGCAAGCTCTTGCTGCGGAATGAAGACTCTCGTCCACCGGCCGAGAATTTCAAAATGCTCGGCCAAAGAAACCCGTAACTTTTGGGCTTTTCGAGTTCCCCTGAAACTCAAAGTACACCGTTGTGTTCAGCGGCTTGCATATGTTCAACTGATGCGGAAATTTCGAAGGCGTTCCCTGGGCTGAGACACTGCCTTTAAGATAGCGTCTATGATACCTCGCACCGGACCTCGAGCTCAAGTAATTGCTTTCACTACAAATGGAATAGAGACCAGAGATTGCCATTTGTTTAACTATGGCACTCCATACACTTAGAATTTAGCACTTTGCTTCTTTTGTGCTAAGTTTCGCGACTAAATCCCTCCTGTATATTCTCTATTTACGATTTCTAGAAATGTCTCCTTTCCGGCTTCGAGTATGCACAATTGTTTCGATCGCTTCATGAATGAAACTCTCCAAATTCTTCAAGAAAACCAAGCTGGAGATGCATTTGCCGAGGTACATACGTGGCTCTACATACAACCCAAGATAGCCCATTCTACCTCTTGGGTTCATTTTAACTCTTTAACCATGTGTTCTACCTAACCCATACCCTCATTCAACCCATTGGCAACCACCGTCGCTCGACGTCTCCCAATACTTTCCCTTACATTTTTATCTCTCCCGTGGTTTTAACATTCTTTTTATGTCTGTGTTCATACTTCGTCTTGGCGCAACGATCGCGCCTAGGCAAAGTCTTGAGAAGTGGCTGGTCTCCTTTGGAAGCATGCAAACACTGCGGCCCTTCTGCGACAAGTGGCGATCACCTTCTCCACGCAGATTCGCGGATCTTTGTGCAGTTTATACTTCTTTTATTCGGAGTTCACGTGACAGCCGAATTTGCTGCTATTGCGATGCTACGTTTTCATCAACATCACGAGCTAGAATTATTCTTCGTTTTCTTCTTTGTCCAGCTCTTTCGACTCAAAACCTACTTCAGTGACTTCGTTACGTAGCGCATGTGGCCGTCGCCGCGATGGGGTATAAACGCAACCTATGAGTCGAACTCACAATAACTCGCGAGGACAGGGTGCGAATCATCAGCGATCGTTTCAATTTATCACAGTTTCCATAGTTACAAGGAGCTAATTTAGAAAAGATAACGAACATGTTCAAGTGGGACGTCCTGATGAAAGGTAGGTTCCGCGCTATTTGCATAAACGTTGATGATTAGGTCGAGCCTCATCGCTTTGCCTACTTTCAACTGTGGGAAACAAACTTCGACTTCAGGTACATAGAGGCAAGATATACTGCTGTTCATCCCTGCAGTTTTCTACTAGTTTGCATATGGCTTTTTTTTGGACAAAAATGCTGCACTTCGCTGAGCTCGGAGTGGTTTTCGTTGCAAAATTAACCAATCTATGCCTTGACCACACCTGGTTGTTTTGAATTGCAGGTAAGTTACGGCGACATTTGAGCATTCACTGATACTTCTGCAAAGAGTCGCATTCAAACCATATTTATTCAAAATTTCAGCTTCGCCAAATGATTCCTTCATATCCGCCGAACAAACGTCTGAGCAAGTTAGAGATACTCCACGATGCCATGCAGTACATCACTATTCTCGAGCAGATTCATCAGAGCGGATGGTGAGCATAGCTGTACCCGTAAATAAACCTTATTCTATCTTCTTCTCAAGTGCTTTCCCTAATTTTGGCTCGAAGCCATTCCGAGTCGCCATGGTATTTCGGATCTGATAGGAGTAGAGCAGCTCGTTTGTACGTGGAGTAGTAGATGACAGCACCTGAATACATGGATAGCTTTCAAGTTTTTTTTTTGAATTTTAAAACATGAATTTTATAAGCTTACAAAATTTCTGGGCAGTATACAGTACGAGAATGTAAGGATTGGAGAATATAGACGAGATTGCGTTCTCCCATCGGATGTTCTGAAATAGGGAACAGGTAGGAAATCAAACGAAAATTCTAAAGTTTCAAGAGACTTACCAATGAGGTGTAGTGCAACCCGATCGAGACACCGAGGTAGATGAGCGCTGAGATGAGAGCGTAGGCGAACCGCTGAACAAGAAGGAAGATCAGTCCGGCCTGGAAGACGAACGTCGACGAGAATGCGATCACCAGCACGATCACAGAGACAAGGATCAGCGTGTCCTGAAGGCTGAAAAATCAGGATTTTCTTTTTAGAAACTAAATTCCAAGTCATTTGAACGCCTCTGAGATGAGATCTCTTTTCTTTGCTGAAGAGCTTCAGAAGGAGCAGAAAATGCGATTTGGAAGCAGTTTGATAGCAGGAGTGCAACGAATCACATTTCTTCATTACTTGTTTCCTCCTTGCCACGCATTTACTTCTTTTCTTCTTATTGAATAAAAAGATATCTAATGTAGCTGGAGTTTATTTAACAGTGCTATTCTATTATTCTAATTCTATAGCTAAATATAGGTAATTCTATAGATAAATATAGGTAATTCAACAGCTAAACGAGAAATTATCGCTTCACGTCAGAAATTATTCATAGAGTGTTAAGGTCTTGAATACCAAAACAAGAACCGCATTGAGCCTTCCAAAAGCCTTCCTTTACTAGGATGATTTTAGGAGTGTACTATGACAGAAAACAAGTGAGGAATCCGCGTGCTCAGACGAGGCCAAAAAATAAAATGATCAGTGCAATCGGTTTCCACAAAAATAAAGGCTAAAGAGACGATAAAATCTATGAAATTGGAGGAACCCTCTAGGCATCAGTGATCAGGACTGACTCGAGGACATCGATATTATTATGCTAAGCGGATGTCGTACTAGCAATCACAACCTTTAACACGTTCGCGACACACGCGCTTTTGCGTACTTCGGACCCGTGCTCGACCGGTCGAGCACGTGGTCCCACGCAGTCGCATTTTTTCCTTCCCATATAAAAACCACGATTTTTTCGTTAGAGTTATCCTTTCTTTTGTAGTTCTCGAAGATTCCTTTCATTTCTGTTGTCTAGTGATTTGTCGTTGTTAGAATTATTTTGGAAGTTTATTGTTCTTCTATCTGTTATAGTAAGAAAAATCTGATGAAAAAGTTTGAGAGAAGGTCTGCTTTGCCCACTGCATGTGTGATACTCTAGTATCTCTCTTACTACGCTACTACGAAAGAGTTAGCTAACTGCAGACGTTTCGCAAAGATATGACACTAAATTGGTAGTGCACGACCGGTCGTGCACGCGGCGAACGTGTTAAGAAACCAGAAATTGAGATTTTCAGAGAAATAGTTGTGAAATCCGGTGTAATAAAGTGAATACACAACAAGGGCAATTTAATCGACGACTAAAAAAGGTTACTGCGACTTGTATCAATCGCAGCGAACCTTCCACCTTGTGTTGGAGCTTAGGGTACCACGTCCTATTCGCTGTAATGAAGAGAAGACACATCCGCGCGTGGGTAATGACGTCGTTTTTCAAAAAAATCTGCTCCTTCTGTAATGCCACTTAATTTGATTGTCCTAGAGCAGTATTATTTTACAGCGCAGTGGGCAAAATGGAGAAGAAAGAATGTAAATAAATCAGAATATTGTCGAGATTTTGTTATGCGGGTTAACGGTTTCAACATTCGATGTTTTTTAAAGGACGCTTACTGAGAACCAATGCCAACCAATTTAATTTAATGCGAACTCATGAGAGGAAAGATAAATGAAGGAGCTCCACCAAATATCCGGACATTGCCATTACAAATATTGTGAATTGCTAACGTACCTTGGCAATCAATAACAATTTGAGCAACCTCTGCCAATATGGTTAACTATGTATGTAGTTACCACTATGTCAAATCGAATCCAAACATTCCTAGGATCCCAGGAAGTTTTTTGACATACGATTGCATTAGTATTTGCGAATGCCTTGGAAAGGTAGGTGGAAGTGCAAAATAACTAGAAGTTGGGAGTGAGCTGTCACTCAGGCGTGAAAGCCTCAAAGATCAGTGAGAATGTATTAGATATACGTCCCGTTGACGTAAGACTCTTTGACGAAAAAGGGAAAACCTAAGAATGTGATAAAATGCCGGTTAAACCTAACAAAAACAAGCAATTTCTATTTACCAATCGTGACCGCATTCGAATCACCCTGAGTACTGTGAAGCCACTCCTTTGCCAGGAGAAATCGATATTTGATAGATGGGTGATGCGCTATTCATGGGTCATTTACATGTTTATTTTTATTACTGTTTACGCTAATATTAGCATTAAATCTCCCATTAATCATATCGTAGAGACAGCCAGCTAAAAAATCTTCAAATCGATACATTTTCTAGCTGTTATCACCATCTTAACCTCGGTTTATACAGCCCGGATATCCGCTCATAAATTATTGCACCAAGCGGATAGAGTAGTGTAGATCGATTTCGAGATGTGAAACTGCAGGACAGATACCATTTTACGATACAAGTGAATTATGGCAGTATCAGCATTAACACCATAATCGTAATGATGGAAGAGTGGGTTACCAAGAATCCACTTGTGAGGGATTAAGAGCAAATTGAGAAAAATTCTGTTTGACGAGAACCATGCAAGAATACTGCGCAAACCATGCGTTGGTCTTGCAAAAACCTTATAGGCAAGACTTTTTTTTCATGAGCAGAATTGACAGAATGGAAAAGTAGCAGAACTCACATGTTCATCATAAGCAATACAATGCTGTTGCCGAATAGCAGCACAGCCGCGGCATTAAATGCCATATCCACGACCAACATCAACACCTGTACTCCCAGCAGAAGCGGATATTTACTAGCCATTTGTGGACGTTTCTAGGAACGAAGACGAGTATGGCAAATGCAGGAGATGGATGACCGAACGGAAAGGTTCGTCAGCAGGGTTGGGAAAAGGAAAAGCGAGTACTGCGCCTGTCACCATGGTAACGTGCGAATGCCGGCAATGCTCTGGGGCGTTTGATACCGAACTGCTCGCGGCGGGTTAGCCGTCGCGCCCCGTTCGTCTGTTATCCTTCAGACTATTCTGTTCAATCGCACCTAATCTCGCCTAGGTATTTCAGCCCCGTCCTCCCTCAAGAGGTTCCTTAGTTGGCTACTAGGTTCCTGGAGAAATCTTTTGACAACTTAGTGCCCTTTTTGCTTTTAACATTTACGGCTGTGTTTTCTGTTCATTCCCTAGCAATTTAGTTGCATTTTCAGCGGAGAAAACTCCATGGATGCCGCTTGTCCGAGCTTTGCAAACTATGAGAGGTCTTCTCTGTTCAAGGGCCAGACTGAATAGATTTTACTTTTTTAAAAGGGTGCATTCTCTAGCAATCATCAATAGAGTGCTCTGAGCTAATTCTTCCCAACCCCGCATTGATCGGGCACTTAGGCTTTAGCTAAAAATACCCTTTTTCTATAGATATAGCAACTTTATAAAGAATTTCCGACCCACTTCCTGCTTTCTATGTTAGGAAATCTCTCATTTTTTGGATCGCCACACCAATGCCGGGATAGGTGAACGTTCCTGGGGAGGCTCTAAGCTTCCCGCTGATTCACAATGGACGTTTTCTTTGATAAACGTATTTTGGTATATCTATTTTGGTATGTTTACCAATGTTTCTTATCACTAACAGAGTGAGTCGCTCGGACGAAGTATACGCACCTTTAACAAGAGAACTCGCCCAGTTTAGACAAGAAGGCAGATCACTACCATCCAGGGAACATTCATGAATCCTGCCACAGACAACGTTCGCACACAATATTGCACAGAAGAGCAACTAAATATTTGTGGAGTTTTGCATTATTTAAGGCTGTTTGTGCCTAAAAACCAACCACTCAAACTATCACTGATTTTGACCTGATCTGCCCTATTCTAAACCAATTTTATTCTCGAACAGAAAAGTGAGAAATGCCAAAGGGAAGATAAATGTTCTTGAGAGAGTAAATTAAGAAAATCTAGGCTGGTTTCCTGCTCTTACGGTCCATAGTCGCTCCCTATATGAAAAGCGCTAACCAATCAGGCGTTAATAGATCATAAACTAGGCGAATGGGAACTTTCTGCTACTAGTTGATGTTACTTGGAGTCTACAGATCGAAAAATGGTGAAGACCGGCTGCTACGGCACTTCTGGTTAAAATATTCCACAGCTTTCGCAAGAGGTGCAAAATTAATAATTCAACGTAAAGCCAAAAAATTACAAAGTGTCTACGGACATAGCTTTGTTGCTCACAAGGCCGCAGCAGATGCTTGCTTCCTGCTGACCCTAAGTTCAACCCCAAGAAATCAAATGATCCGTCAGGAAACAGTCTCCTCTAAGGAAACCTTCTGACAATTCTAGGGAAACTTTCTTATAGATCTTATGGTGATGCTATGAATCCTATAATTAACCATCTCACCTAATCTCATGGAATTTTCCAGCTTTTTTTTCTGCCTGAGGGAAAATTCAAGGAAAATCTTGCAATTTCGGAAGAAATGAATTACAAATTAAAATTCTAGGCATTTTCCTTGCCCCATTGGAACCCATGCTCTTCGTGATCGAAAAAGAACGACCAGGATAATCTCCTGATCGGATTTCTTTCTACGATCCTCAGCTTACTCCGGACGAAGCACTTAGCCACTGATCCTATCTACTCCAATGTACATTGGAGAAAGCCGAGACAGCTATCCAGCTCCCATTGCTTGCCATTACCTCATTGATTATCATTTTATAAACTTTCTATTGCTATGAATGCCCAGCTGGTCGCCTGGCAACGCTTGTGCACCGCCATTCGCACTATAATGCCGGGGCTGGAGTTGTAGCGCTTCTGGTGATGGTGACTTGCGTCGGCTACCAGGCTATCCTGAGCCCCTTGGAATTTTTTCAAGGAAATTTATATTTTATCTGGAAAATTCACTTCGTATTCAAACAATAGAAGTAGCACACCATAGAGTTGCACAATCTGTTGGCCGTTTTATCAGAAATTGTTGCTGAATTTGTTGCCAGGAGACGCTACGGCTTCTCTCTTCCCCTCTGTTGCTTTATTCTATTCGCCCTTATTCCAGAAGCATGACGGATGGAAACGCTGACTGGGTTGCGCAGAATTTGCATCGGCAGGTGAGGCGTAGAAGATCGTGGTTTCTGGAAAATTCTCATCCACCACTCTCTTCCAGCGCAAAATTCTGGAGGAGAAACAGCGACAGAAACGAACGGCCTCTGCTACGATTCGCTGCAACCAGGTGCCAACGGCTGGATTCAACTCCATGGATCCATCGTGCGGGTGAGAAAATTGATAGGAAATTTCTTGAAAATCAGGAACAAAATCTTCAGTACTCTGCTTTTATGGTTGTTCAATAGCAATAAGCTATGTAGTTTACACTTTATGAGTAAGATGCAAAGAGAGAAATCGAAGAATGTTCTCGAAAATCTCGTGATCTTTGAACATCCGTGATTTCGTCCCAAAACCCTTTTCTTTCGCTGGTCGAGTTACCTGCTCCTTGCTGTACAATCTCTCCTTTATAGTGAATCCTTGCCAGTAACTGAAAAATAACTACAATATCATGGAAAAGGTTTCTGTCAGAATTCGCACAACAAATAATTGAGCAAATGCAGCTACAGCAAAGTTTTTTCTTTTCCATTCGCTTTGAATGACGTCGTATTTTCTGAGTTTTATAGAATTTCACTTTTTATTCCTCTGGCACAACTTTTCTCATTTCATAATATTTATTTATTTATTCATGCACAAACAAGGTACGATAGCCAGAAGAAAGGCGTACTGCTGAAAGTAAAACAGAGGCAAATAACTAGAACAGAACAAAAAAAATTGACAACAGCAATGATATGGGAAGGGGCTAAAAGAACTACACGGACTTTTAGGGAACAGATCACCAATCTCTTTTGCAACCAGACTCTCTAGTGGGTAACATACTATGTAGCTAGGTTAAGAGATATGGCTATGCAGCTGTACATCATGGAGCCTTTGGCATCCCCGTTTCTGAGGGAACATTACTCAAACATTCCTCAAAAAGATTGCCGCGGTCGTCGGCATTATCTGAATCCTTGAAATCTTCTGTTCTGAGCACTGCTGGGAGGTGTATTGGGTGTTAAGTGAGTTTGTGCCGTTTTTTTCTTTCAGTTGCTTATTTTTCTCCTCTATTTCTGAAGGTTTCACCAAGCATGTATGATCTTTGAAAGGTTTTTCTTAATCTACAAGGAATTACATTTATCTTCTGGATATGCCCATCTTAGTTAAGCATTGTAAGCAGACTTTCCAGACCACGAGAAAACCCGATGTCAAAACCTGCTTTATTTTCCTCTCAATGTGTTCAAAAAAGACCGATTGAGCATGACCTCTTGCACCATAGCTCGACATCGCCGAATGGACTGCTCGAACGTGATTGTGTTGACCACAAATGACCCACAAGAGGGGGGGGGGGGGTGGGGGGTGAGAGAGTAGGAACACGGCGGAACACGGGTGGGGTTCACGGCAATGGGCGAGTTACTCCAACCATTCTCCGTCCCACATAAGTTCATGGGCCCGGCCATAACACACGTTACAAGTCTTTATAAACATCATTTTCTACTTGTATCAACTTACTCTGAGATTCCTTTACCGTGTTGCGTAACTCTGCCTCTCTTATTACTTGAACATGAACGTTTCATTTGTAACCGCACTTCTGGTGCAATAAATAAATTAATAAATATCCCATGCTCACACTGACCCTCGTTTCTCCCTTCCCATGAAGTTACAACCCGCACTAAGTTCGTTAAAAATGAACATCTAAAACGCGGATATGCATTGTTTTCGTTCTAGGGTTATAACAAAGCGATTCAGAGACCAAACCAGGGGTCAAAAACGGCAACGGATTGGTCTACCATATTTCATGAAATCAGCCCTAAATTCTGTTTTTCAACAACGAAATTCGCAGGTTTTTGACCCTGCTAGAATCGAAATTTAGGGCTGGTTTCAGGAAATATGCTAGCCCACTCCATTGCTGCTTTTGACCCCTGGTTGTGTCTGTGAATCGCTCTTTTACGATGAGTTATAGAGCTGGAACGAAAAGAACGCAAATCCACGTTCTGAATGTTCATTTTCAACAAACTTTGTGCGGGTATTGTACTTGATTTTAAAAAAATGCCCAGAACACCCTTAACATCTAATTAGTTTCCTACATTAACTTTTTGTAATTGAAATGGAAATGGTTACAGTTGAAACACGCATATTAAATTATTGCTGATCACATATTCGCTAATAAAAACAAAAACAATTTATTTCTTATTATTCAGCTGGCCCTAATAAAATAAATTACTTCCCGCCTTTTTATAGGAGACTCAGCTACTATTAGGAATTGCTTTTTACATATTGCAGCACTCTGTATCTTTTTTCTGATGCAGCCTCCATCAGCCGACAGTTAAAGTCGCCACTTCACCCCAGAATGGTTTTTGAGGTTTCAAGGAGCTTCAGGAGCTCCTGATCAAAATCTTGTACGTGATTCCATGCAAAACAGCGGAAATACCCCCTTTTCGAGAACCAGCTTTTGGGGAGCTTGTGGGACGAGCTAAGCCGAGAATATAATGGAGGGCAGCTCCCATGCTGACAGGGAGTGCATGTTGAGGAGCTCTTATAAGAAGTATGAATTTTGTCTCAGATGATACGATCTCCAGAGTACGTTATTCGAAAGTCTCATCCTCCTGCCTTGTTGCCGCCCGCAAGCTCACCAAGAGTTGGAACTTGAAAACGGATTTTTTCGGCAGTTTTGCACGGATTTACGTATATTACGTATGCCTTTGTTATCGGCAGCTCCTGAAGATTTAACACATTCGCGACAACGCAGATTTTCCGCTCAGGGCCACTTTGGACCAAAGCGAGTTTGCGCTGCGCTTGTTTCTCACCGGAGTTGCGAAAATTAGGGCATATTTGACATGCTGATCACAAATATGCCATCTGTTTTACTTGGTAAAACACTTCTGTAATGTTACTGCATGTATATTGTAGAAACTGTAGAAAGATCTTTTTCTATCAGAATTCAACCAAAATTTGCACAGAAGGGTTATTTTACACACAGATTAAGAATATGATATCCATTGTCTACCGTATCGCATCACTGCGGGGTTACTGTAATCATAATGTAGGAACTGTGGGAAAGGTTTTGCATCAGAATTTGCTCGATACTGGGGTTATTTTACACTCTGATTTCGAATATGGCACCTATCTCGAATATGGATCTCAAATTCGTGTTCAGCATGTCAGAAACCCCCACTTGCCAAAGTTTCACTGAATTTGGTAAACAAACTCCATCTAGAATAAACCTACAGTAACACTACAGTACTGCGCTATGGTACAAAACGAATGTAAAATTCGTGCTCAGCATGTCAAATAACCCCAATTGCCAAAGTTTCACTGAATTTGGTGAATAAAATGCATCTACAGTATGACCACAGTAACCATGCGATAACGCTACAGTAGCCTTAGAGTACTGCTCTACGGTGCAGGACTGATGGCGTATTCATGTTCAGCACGTCAAGTAACTCAAAGTTCAAATTTGCTGTAGATGCCTGAGAAAATACATCGACAGTATCTGCAGTGTGACTACAGTAATCCTACAGTAGCGCAGTTATGGTACAAAATGGATGCCATTTCCGTGTTCGGCAGGTAGAATAACCCCTAGGGGCAGAATTTGGGGGAGCTTCACCTAAGAAAAGGGATAAAACGGATACGACCCACCGGTGGGTCGTATTGTCCTTTATGTGTTAATTTACATGAAAATCTGAAAGACAATTCTTGGATGGTGCCTTATGTATCCTTGTGGCTCTGAACAAAACAAGATTAGGCAAACAAAGGAGTTGTGCCATCTTTTATCTCAATATTTAAATGTTTTTTGCCTTGCGATTCTTTGACAACACAGAGAATCTCCCTTAAAAATGTTGCTTACCACGTCATATTCACGTTTTCTGATCTGTCCCTTATTCAACATTACCCATCTCATCCTCGAATAAAAGACGTGGCTGTCACCACCTATGGAGCCACCTGCAGATATTTTTGCCTGTTCTTAGGTTCGGATTCGCTTCCCCGCCATGCTACGACGGCCCACTATCGGCATGCGCAGATCCAGACTCCACTGGGCCAACACTAGTAACGATTCGAGGATTCGACGCTCCGCAATCAACGCAGTCAAGGCCTGCTACCTCCAGCAAAGAATTTTCCAGGTGAGACTTTCCTAGTGAGCGCCTGATTAGCCTGATTAGGGGTGCATACAGGCAAAATGCGCTCGATCTCGCCCTTCTAAGAACTTTATAAAGATGTTATCGTGCAGTTAATCCCCCAATCCTCCAATTATCATATAAGTGTAACTCCCAAAAATGGATCCATTCCAACTTTCAAGGCGACATTCTTTGAGGCATATACACAAGGGCAGAGAGCCGGAAGGGCCGGCCGGTGTCCCGCGGTCCTCCCGCATTGTTATAAAACATACACCCTTTGGTTTACCACCGAGGCCTTCCACACTTAGTAGGGTTTCAAATGACCATCAATTTCGAATACTTGCAGAAGATCTCTGCAGCACTGGGGTGGGGGACACCGAGTGACCCACAGAACAAGTTGGGTAACCGTGATGTAGCAACTCCCCTACTACCCAAGCCACCATTTCAGGCCTATCTTATCGAGACATGTTCCACCCATTGTAACGAAACTAAGCACGGTGTAGGTGTAGTGTAGGACCGGCATAATGAAGTTTTGAATTTCTGCTGCGATCTTTCTGCGTCTTATCATCCCTGAATCTCTTGCTTCTTAACCACATAGTCAAACATTTTTCACTGCGTTTCTTCTGTAAATTCGCACGAGTAGAAACCTATTCCAAATTTTTGATTTTTCTTGCGTAGAATTTTTTTCTTTTCCAAAAATGTCGATATTCAGTTCAGCCCGCTAGCCTATGTGTGTGGCTGCTCTGGAGCCTGTTGCTGTTGCATTGTCAAAAAAAAATTTCTGAACTTTTGTTACTGCTTTCCTGCTCCTTTTTTCTTAGGAAAACTCAGTAAACATTCACTTTGGGGAATGCGAAATGAATACAGTCACTGGATATCTAGAGAAGTTCTGATAATAACATTGCCTACTATCACAGAAAAATTATCCTAGGATAGCATACCCCAATTATCCAATGCAGAAGTAATTACTCTGCTCTCCCTTGTCCGCTCAAGTCTTTTGGAAACTAACGCAGGTTCGCTAACTCTACCTTTATTCCTTTTTGTTCCTTTTCTCTCTTTTATTTGGCGCTCCTCTATTGCAAATCACTTTACATTCTGTTCGCCGCGATGGCACACCTTTATGGTGTATGCAAATTAATAATAAATAAGTAAATAAACTCTATCGGTGAGACTGTACGTGAGCGAATTTTTCTTGAAAGAGAAAACAGATGCCGTAATCAGAGAGTTCGCGAGAATCTATTCGATTGCTTCCAAGAAAAAATTCGCAAAATCGGTGGATCCCACTTAAAGTATGTACATGGTAGTTCAGTAATTGTCTGATACCTACAACACAAACTTCGATCGGATTCCATTTATTTTCATTTCGTATCCCCCACATTTTCTTGTAAAATTCTGGTACAAAGCGACTTTAGATTATTTCCAAATAACAATGATGTTAGAGAATCCATCACAATCCTGTTCTATTGAAAAAACGCATCTTTTGCTAACAAATTCTCCCAATGATAAGGGCTGAATTCTTAATCTTTTCTGAAGAATATGTGAAATTTCGTAGTTGCTTTTCTTCAACCAAATCTGCATGCACGTGCTTTCCAGAGTGTTGTGCAATTCTAGGTAGGTTAGAATTACTCAAAGAAATTTCTGACTAAATGGCGACGGCAGCGCATTGCTGCAGCGCTGTTCCTACTGAAAAAATTTCCAACCCTTTCAACACTCTACCCTATTTGTAGCCTTTCTACGAGCACTTTCTGCAAGCAGAAGTAAAATGCTTCATCGTGCGACTGAAGGTGTAGCAAAAATACACGAGACAACATTACCGTTCTATTTGGAACAGGAATAAAAGGAGGAAGGAATAGGAATTCCGGAGCAGGAATGAAATTTTTTCGCCTTGAATTCTTAACTGTGCTCGAGATTTTACTTTGCTTCATCTCCCCTTTTTTGCTTAAGTCCATTTCTGCTTAAGTTTTGCTTTTACAAAAAATATGTATCTCCAAATTCAAGAGGAAGTTATTGGAGGACCTACATTGTTCCGTGGAGGAAGAGTGGCATCATGGCATAGGTCTATCAAAGTAACTGAGTAAACATACGTCATCTCTCCTAGGAACTCTGCAGCATTTTTCAGCGAAAATGAAGAACCACCAATGAAGGACTTGGCGGAGAAGATGGAAAAGGCTGACTTATCAACTTGTGTTGCCAGCGACGAAGAGGAACTTGTCGGTGAGCTCTTTTTGAAGAGAAAATCCGTAAAACATTTTAACCCATATCTTATTGTGTAAGTGGTGCATATGTTTATGGTGGAGAAAGTGTAGAGACCCATCTACTTATGTTCCTATATAATACTCCTCTTGAATCTTTTTTTTGTCATGATAGTTAATCATGGAGGTCCAAGTGCATCCCTTTATCAATTGATTCCATTCATTCATTTATTCATTCATTCGTTCATCCATTCAATCATTTTCCTCTTTCGATGTTTTCTTTCCTCATTTGGAACGTCTGGCTCGGTCTACTACAGGGATAAATGTATGGAAAAGCTGAAATCTCCTCCAAGGATTCTGCTGTACAACCAGGCAAAATCATTATTGGTTGTTTTTTTAGCATCAGATACGTGGAAGAATGCTGAGGACAAAAACGACGTCGAAGAGCACACACTCCCGTCAGAAGAACTGCCTGCTTACGATGAAATTGCAGCAAACATAGAGAAGTCAGTGTTTGAGACGTCCCTCGAAGAAAATGGATATTTTTTCTTCTCTTGCGAAACTTATCTGAATGGGGAGATGGACATGGTGATTCTTGAAGAAAACGTTTCCGAAGCAAAACTTTGCTAATGCTACGGTTTATTTTCCTCCAAAAAGTGACAGGCGAAAGAGACAGGCAATTAACGAAAAAGCCATTATAATTTCCTTCAAAAAAAACTACAAAAATTGCTCTGATTCACTAATCTTTAAGGTTCGTCCAGGCACCGGCTAAACGAAATGTGATCTACAAATGCTCAATAACTAGAGACAAGAGAGGAGTGGACAAAGGCATCTACCCCACCTATTATCTACATCTCGAAAGAGAGGACAAGAAAAAGGTGGAACATTCGGAACTTCTTTTTTTTTTAGAAAAACAAGAAACCATTCCATGTCTCTGGAAATTCCGCAGCATTTTCCAGATCTTTCTTCTGGCAGCTCGACGGAGAAAGAAAAGCACTACGGCCAACTACCTAATATCCACAGATGCTACAGATCTCAAGAGAGAGGGAACGGCTTTTGTTGGAAAAGTTAGGTAGGTCCTGAAGGGATTATCGCTAGTACAGTGCGTAACATGTATTGGTGCAGGTTTTTTGGCTTTCTAGTGATGACCAATCGTTATTGCACCACAGAAAACAAGGCCGCGACGCGTCAACATGCGGCGCGGCAGACCAGGGTTGTGCTAGCCGAGCGTTGCTCTGTCGCACCGCGTAGTTGACGCAGCATGCCTCATTTTCTATGGTGCAATAACAACAATTGACAGCTGGACTCGATTTTATGGCCCTCCAGCGTTTCATTGGCAAAAGGCGATGAAGTTCGACTTGCTATTGGTTGTTTTGGAATAAGCCAGTAAGAGAACTCGCTCACCTTCGCTTTCAGGGTACAACGTCCCACACGAATTTATAACGGGTTCAAAAATTCCAACGGCCATTAGAATTTTCAGCTCTCTGGTTATTTCCGCTCCATCTCATTCGCTTGATTTGACTGAATAGACGGAATTTCTTGCAACCCTTTCAATTTGAGAGAAAAAAGTTTAAAAAAATCAATTGCCACTGCAGGTCAAATGCAATCGGGACCATGTTCACCCTCTATGACTGTGGAGCAAATCCCAAAAAATCCACGATCACCACGGATGTCCGACAAGAGCTTGCGGCTGTGATCTACGTAAGTGCACCGTGATTTTCCCAATTTTGCCTTTCTGCAGTGCCTTGCCTTTAGGACACAAACGTGCTCGGATTTAAAGGGCCCAGAAAGATGCACATCCTCATACCAGGAATCTACGACATCAACACCTACGAGCGCAAGTCTATTCGTCCTGTGGCAGTAAGTGCAATGCCAGGAGCGAAGGGACATATGGGTCAATGATTATTCATGTTCAGCCAAAGGATACTCTCTTGGAACGATATCGTCAGAGGCGAACGGATGACATAATTGTGATGCAGAACAAGAGCCCTGTTTGGAATGAAGGTATTTACACTCTTCGTTGTAGAATTCAAATTAAATACTTTAATGGCATGTAGCCATGAAAGATTTTCCGTTCTCAATCTTGTGGTCTCCTGAAGATGGTCCGGCAGGCAAAAGATTTTGAAAGCTATGCGCAAAAAAAAAACGGTGGAATTCGATATGGTTAGCGCTCAATGTGCAGTTCCGCTCACCTATTTTTGCATCACAGAATATCGCACATCTGGCCTAACGCACCGCACCACCTACGCGGCTCGGCACGGCGTTGGTGGTATCGATGTTTCGGTTATCAATTCCACCGTTTTCCTAGTCTTTTATTTTCATTACGAAGTGCTTGGATCAGGGTGGCACCGAACGTAAGCAAAACATCAGTACCGTCAACGCCCGACAATTGCAGTTTCCTGACTGCGGTTAGGTAGCAGACCTGCCCAGCTGGTCTGCCGCGCTACGTAGTGGTGCGGTTCGATACACCGGGTGCGCAGCGGTTGATCCGATTCGGATTTTCGCACCATTTCCTCTCTCTTCTAATTGTCACCTGAGGATATCAATTAGAGGTGCGAGAAATGGGCCTGAAAATCTGATCGGATCAACAACGCCACAGCTAAGACTGATCGGTTGCAGCGTTGCAAGCCTAGGATTGTGGACGAGTTGTCCGTAGATTACGTTTACATCGTCTTATGAGATGTTGTGAGACCAAAGGTCTACGTAGGCAGGATGATTGCAACGCTTCAAGCATCCATTTGAACTAAAAAGGTTGTCAGCAGTAGTCCAAGCGTTCCTGGAGCATTCACTAGTGATGGAAAAACATTGCCATTGGGAAATTGAGGAGGAGAACACTAGGGCTTCGAGGCGCATGATCAACGTGTTTGGAGCTCTACCTTCTATTTGGCATGAGGTCGTATAATTTGTTTCATTCATTTTTTTACCGATCATAGCATCCTTGGAGCTTGGAGCACGAAACCTGCAGAAACCGATTACCGCAAAGTGTAGATGTAATACAACTCGTAAACAAATCCGCGCCTACGACATAATAATTGGGCATTAGTTCTGGCTCTGTTGATCCGATTGGATTTTTTGTCTTCCTTCTCGCACCTTGAACTGAATGTCCTCAGGTTATAACTAGCGGATGAAGGAAGAGGTGCGAAAATGCAATCGGATCAACCGCCTGTTCCCCCAATAGACCAGATGAGCGCCGTTCTGTGATGCAAAAACGGTTGGTCGACAACGTGTATCTGCTACCTAATTGCAGTTAGCACACTGAACATCAAATATTATACCAATATCTATGATTCATTTAGAGTTTGACCTACCAACAAGGAGTGCTTAGATTTGAGGAAAAATAAGGAATCAAAATTGAGTCGTTTCTACATTTATGCATTTCAGTAACGTAATTTTGCAGGATTTGCCTGTTATTTTCTTGCGTCCTCAGTCGTTTTGGGAACCCAGTAGATTCCTTTCTCTTTGTATAATTGTTAAAACAGTTATTATACTTTGTTGAAAAACTGCCGAAATAATTTTAAATTTAATAACAACATTACTGCTCGCAAAAAATGATTTTTATTATTTGAAACGCTGCCACACACATTCAGACTCCCAATCGTACGTTCTCAACTTCCACGGGCGAGTAACACAGGCTTCTGTGAAAAACTTCCAGATTATCCACGATCATGACCGTGAGCCTTCCTTTCCATGCGAAATTCCTTAACAGAGGAGTAAATGAGCTCTTGCAGCCGACTACATCGTGATGCAGTTCGGCCGAATCTCCGACGAGTGCTTCTCAATGGACTTTCGCTATCCGCTCAGCGCACTGCAAGCGTTCGGAATCGCGATGACAAGTTTCCACGGCAAGCTCGCCTGTGAGTAGCAGGAGCTGCTGCTACTGTGCTGCTCCTCCCAATCTCGTTACCGGTCCATTCTCATCCCCTCTGCCTTCGAGACACATCTCCTTGTGACCCCAAATGTGTGCTAAGTCTCTCATGAGCTTTGCAAAACCTGTCCTGTCGTGGTTTGGTTCATAAAATGCCAACTGTTTCTGTATGGAGTTCACTTGATTCTTTCCTGTCCTTCGAATAATTCTAGTGAATAAAGTATTCTAGACCTGTTCGGCACCGTTTCCCTGTCTCACCGCGGGAAATCCCCGGCACAAAGGTGGTTCCCAGGTAGAAAAAGACTCTGCTCCGCTCTGTTCAGTGTTCCGCAGCTGTCGTTTTTCAATCCCAGGTTCCTATTTTGAATGATTCGTTTTTACCACGACTGTATTGGATTTGTTTTCTGATGTTTTATGTGAAGTAAACAAAAATGGAGCGTTGTTGAATGCGAAAGTCTCGTGGAAATTGAGATGCGGTCTAGAACTATGGCAGCACGTAAATACAAATTTCCTGAAGCCCCTTACTTTGTTGGAAATTTCTAGACCTTCAGAGTTCCTAGTAAGGCAGATAATGTTCACCAGCCGATAAGCTAGCTAAATCCTGGCTTTTATTTTGACTTTCCTTGTTTTGCAGCGATTGAATTCATAGAAACAGCAATCGACTGAGAAGATGCATAGGTATCTTTTTCCCAATTTCGCTTTTTTAAGCTTTTCTAAGCACTTGGAAATTTCCACTGGAGGAATCGCAGACTATACTGATTAAAGTTCCGTTTCCCCAAAACGAAAATAATTCCCCCAGGTCGTTCAAGAAAATTTCCTTAATGGGCTTAAAAAATTCATGCTTCATTATTGCAGGTGATAAGGATTAACAAAAAAAAACCCACGTTACTGTCGGAATCGATCGTCTTATGCTATTCGGCGAGAATCAAATCAGCACGGATCTGAATCTTGATCCTTGACGCTATCAACTCCCCCTTCCCCTTCTTTCCCACTCCCTTCTCGCCAATGCTTTGGAATACAGCTACTTCTGAAGAATTCTGGTACGCAAATTACAATGTATACTGCACGAAAGAAATACGAGTGCGTTTTGCTGAGGGGAATATGAGCAGTTTTCTTCTGGAAGGGTTCTTATATGTAAATCTACTCCGAAGACCTTCTCAAAAACCTTACTTAAGGACAACACAGAGATCAATTACTATGTATAGAATTCTTGGATAGTTGTTGAAATATCCCTATCAAAATCCTTTTTTTTTTTCTAGTGATTTACGAGAAATTCTGGGAGAATTGCAGAAATGCTTGCTTTTTTACGTGGAAAAACCCTTACCTACTGGAGAATCCCTCAATAATTAGTAAAACTTAACTACCCGATTTTTTGGGTTTTCTAAAGCGGATGCCTGTTCTCTCTAATTTCCGAGAAGTTCCGGGAAGAGTGATGAAAACAGCCCTTCTTTCGGACGAAGTTGAGCACTCTACTACCACCGAACTCTATAATACATACTGAAATAGAGCCGAGCATTTTGTAGTTTTCTGCAGGATATATTTGTCCATAAAAGTTATCTGGACGTTCTCTTTCTCCGTAATTTTCGAGAAACTTCGGAAACAGCACAGGAGTAGAAGGTTTTCGTGCGAAAAAGATGAGCACATCCTTAAATTAGTTATAGTACTCACTTAGAATACTTTTAGGATTTACTAGAACTTATTCAACTTTAAGGTTTTTCTGAAGGAAAACGCTGCCTGGCCTGCCACCATTTAGAACTTTCGTGGGTGTTTCGAGAAATTCTGAGCAAATGCAGTCATTGGCCCTTTTGTAGGGTAAAAATGAGCTGTCCTTTTGCTGCAGAATTGTTTTGATACATTTCATAGTATAGGCCAAATTTATTGGATAAGTACACATATCTATTTTCGGCTACGTTGAGTGAATAGAAAATTCGAATGTTCGAAGCAAGGAGAGCAACACAACCCTGAAGACGAGACCAGAAAGGATGTGCTGATTTCTCCTTCCTGAATATTTAGATCTGGAAACTATACCGGCTTCTTCATTCCCACATATTTTGTCCTTTGCTAGGAATAATAATAATTGAATCAACTGAATTCCGCCCTTAAGTGAAGCAAAAACCCTTCCCTAACACGAAACACAGAACTTCTTGGCAGTAACATGAATGTTGATCTATGAGAAATTCACCCATACAACATTCCACCACATTACAAACTGTCGTCTTCTCGGTGTAACCCGCACTGTAACACAGTCCCGGCTTACAAGTGCTGGGCAGAATTTCCGGCGCGTCGTCGCGATGTGAACTCCTGATTGGCGGGTCGCGTCGCGCATGCTGCATGGGCAGTAAACGAGTTACTCTAATCTGTGAACCAGTTCTGAAACTCTTAGATGGCGAAGAGAATGTTGCGACTCTTGACCACTCGGTCTGCAAACACTTGCAAACGTCCGCGGTGACGTGCGCGAGCGAAAACACGAGGTCTGCTTCGAGTTTCGCCCCACCTGCAGATTACAATCACAACATTTGCAGGCATTACTCGCTTTAAAGCCACTAAAATTAAAGTTATGTAGTCGTAATTGGCTACCTAATGCTGACTCTATACAGTCTTGCTGTCGATACATTCTTTTGACACAGGCAGTTTCTTTACGAGCCATTTTTGATCGGCGAAATTTCTAAATAAATTTATCGGATGTAAACAAAAGTTCGCGGCCAGAGCAGTTCCAGTTACTGCTTTGAAAGAAGTAGAATTTGGTAACTATGTATGTAGTATTATACATAAAACACCGAATTAAATTTGGGGGAACAGTAAGAATTGTCAAGAAATTCAAAGTGGTGGCAAAAGAACTATTTGATAAAGAAATCTCATGAATCCAGGGTCTTCTTGCTGTGGAAAACATCAAGATAGCCAGGAAAACTCCTAACATTGGCAGATAGAAAGTGCTCAATAAAGAAAGTTCATCTTAAGAAACAACGAATAAGCCAAGCAAGCCTTCTGTGAAGTAATGAAATATTTCTGAGCGGTAGTAAACTTCGAAACACCCCTATAACGTCCTCGCCGTTTTGAGTCATCATCTTGTTCATCCTCGCCGTTTTGAGTCATCATCATCCTTGGCTTATCCTAGAAACTCTGAAGAGAGTCCCATAATTTCTAAAGGAAATCATCAATGAAAGATATACCCCTTTTCTATATCATAGGCAGAAGAGAAAAGGAAGATGAAGGAATACTGCGAATATGTGCTAGAATTTGCAATTTTTTCCTGAATGAGGTGCTCTCTGAGCTGTGGAATAGGCCTACATGTTCTTACATACAGTAGCGGCCTGAAAGATATGTACATATGATCCGTGACACTGTTGAAGGTGGAGTTTTGTACTGAACTCAAATGAGTTTGAGCTATTCAGATGAGATTTGGGGAGTGTCAAAGTGCTGTTTCCTTCCACCCCATAACATCGACGTAAACTACTTTTAAAAAAAACTGGGATGTTCCAAGTCTAAATTCATTGCCTTCATCAACGTGTTGGTTCCTCGTTGATATCGCTTCGTTTCGATTTAAAAAGGAACCATTCTAACCTCTATTATAATGGTGTAAATTACTACTAAAGTTGTCTAGTATACTTGTAGTATATATTCAATATAGTGGTGAGTTGTAGCAAAAGATCCCTGGTAGATTCGGCTGCTGGTCATATCCTTTTGGTCGCTACTGTCTTTCAAATGTTTATGTGCTCTATTCTCCCTGAGGTATGAAAATCTTATGTGAGTCCTTGGATGCACTGGATGCACATACAATTTTCTGTTTATATATTTTACCCCTCAAAATCAGCTTCTGGATTGGAACTATGTTTTCTGTGGATCTGTGTAGAACTGTCGGATAAGCACTGACGTTTTACAAATGGCTCCAAAAATTTAATTACCAAGTGACATTAAAATTTAAAAATAGGAGAAGGAACACGGGAAAGGCTAGGTATAAGTAAGCGCCAGGTAAACCTGCGGTTCAACACCTTAGGAAACCATGATGCTTCAGTCGACCGTAAATAAACAGTGTATTAAAAAAACGAATCGAAGTAAAATGATAATGATGATGTACGTATGTAAAAGATACAATAAATAATAACACTAATATAACAATGCAATAAATAATAACACTAATTAATAAATACAATAAGTAATAATACTAATAAATAATAATACGGAAACTAATCAAAGCTTCGATAGTTAAGGAATTTAAGCTCTTAAGTAAATAATAAAACTAAATAAAAGGAGGCGGAATGGTCACCTAGAGATGTGTCCCTTTAAAAAATCGAATGGAGTCCCATTCAAGCTGCTGCTCGATACTTTTGAGAGGGTTCATAACAGAATATCCTTTGCCAATGGAAACTTTGCTGTACTAAAAGTCAACTGATTAATCACCTTTGTTAGCCATCGTTTAAAGTTCGCTGTTCTCTGTTCACCACTGAAAACATTATTAACCACTCACGAAAGTTTTGTTCAATAACGCCAACAGGTACCCCCTGGGGACTAATTAACATGTAACGAGTGGGATTCTACGACTATTCTCGAATTAAGTTCGTTGAAAATAATCCAATCAGAGAAGTGTTATTAAATATCATAGTTGAAAAATAGCACATCATCACACAGCTCACGATTCTCAAGCGTTACTAGGTGAAGTCCATTTTCATGTCCTGTCTCATTTTAGTAGATTTGTATTAGATTCCTGGACTCATTTTCAGGAAATATTCAGAATCTGTTCCTTCCTTTCCCCATCAAGGATATTCCTAAGTCACAAAATAGGACTAAAACGAATAATGAACCAAGCATACTGGTTCAGAGGGAGTTAACACCCTTGAGTTAATAAACTCAATGATAAAAATAATAGTAATAATACCCAATAATAATGTAAATAAAGTTTTCTGGAGAAAAACCTCGGAATTTTTCGACGTGCTCCATTGGCGCAGCTGGTTAGCGCGTGGTACTTATAAGAATGAGAAATGCCGAGGTCGGGAGTTCGATCCTCCCATGGAGCAAAACTTTTGCCATCTCTTTATGAGGCAAAAACACTTTGAGAAAGCAATCTGCAGGAGTCTCATTTTTTCATTTTTATTCCTGAATTTAGAAACGTTTCTACAACTTCCTTTTTTATTTTTTTTTGGTTCAGGTATTTCGCTATCAACTAGTTTTATGATGCTCTGAAAGAAATCCTTTTCGCCTTACAAGTATTATACTTATAGTATTAATCTTTTTTTCTTATTGCGTTCATCACCGATGTGCATTTTTTGTGCAAATGAATAGAAATTTTAATAAAAATAATTGCATATATATACAAATGATGATTGCAAACTACAGCCACCAAAACATTTTTGAAATACATAGGGGAGAAAGTGGGCGGAGAATTACATAAATCATACGATTTGCGAGGAATTGTAAATGCAAAGGACGAGTACATACATAGTTAGAAATGTGTTTATTTATTCATGCGTTCTGTAACCCAATGAGGAAATCAGTGAGCTGTAAGGAACCGTTTCAGTCCGATCAACATGAGGAAGTCAAATAGGCACTCTAGGGCTATATTCCCAAGCCATTTTGTCCTCCGCCTCGGCTAACTGAGCCACACGGGGGGATAGATCCCTCTTCCAATCCCTGAAAAAAAAAAAAAACAAGAAACCCTATTTTAAATGTGGGTGCGCACGGGTCGTGAATAAGACCTAGAAATCGTGGATTTTTCCAGGGTTTTTACCGGATTTGCGCCAAATAACGAAGTGCATTTGATCTGCATTGACATGCGCCGATTTTGCATTGGTAAGACCATTGCTGATATAGTTCCATCGATTTCAAAAACATGTTTTCTGCACCGGCCCTCATATCGTAAGTCGTGGCCTTTGCATCTTTCAATTTCATGCAGAACACAATTTCTAAATTTTTTAAGAAAAACAACGTTCAAAATTTTGAAGCAACGCGTATGAGACCAAGCACGACACACCTTGTCACTGTACTATGCAGTGCTGTACAGACCAATCACTAGGTGGCCCACTGAAATGGCAGATATGGCTACATGTGCCAAGACCTCGTTTGTAAGTAGCTACACACGGCTAAGCAAAATTTATCCGGAAAATATTGGTTCATACGTTCCAGTTAACTAAGTGTCCAGGAAAACGCTAGGAAAAAATAACCGAAAAAACTGTTTCGAAAGATAGGATGTCAAATCAATCCGCTTTCAGTACGATTTGCTGTGTTGTCCCGAACTCTGTAAAGCTGCTGTGATATATGTAGTTCCACTCCGTTTGGGTGCGGACCAAATCAGTGAATGCAATCGATACTCATCTTTTATATACCGTCACCTCTTATATCGCTTGTTTATTTGTTTTTACTTTGAACTGGTGAAGTCTAGAGATACCCTTGCTCCTATTGCATAAAATTATCAGGTAGATACTGGTTTACTAATTACTCCTGTGTCAGGAAATCAAATTGGGCCTACATGGTCGACCATGATATGATAATGCTTCCATAAGATTTGCGTGAAAAGCGAAGCGGTTCAATTAGCAGACAGATTCCACTCTTGCCTTCTATGTACATGTTTGGTTTTAGCATCTTATTGAATATTCCATTTTATTCCTTGTCGATTTGCACGAGAATCGACCATGCTTCTTGAGATAATCAATCGCATTATGATTTACATGCGCCATGGTGTCGCTTGCATGCTTCAAGACAATAAAAAAACGAAAACAATCATGTATTTCACTAGTTACTTCAGAAATATGTTTGAATAGTTAGCAAACATTAAGAGCAACTTCTCTAATTGGTAAGACTGTCCCTGGAGAATCTCCCGAAGAACGACTATGATAGACCAATGACCTAAACCTTCATGTCTTACAGTACAGTGGCTGACGAAGGCAGAGAACTGGAGCAACGGAAAGTATGCAAAAAAGAGGACAAAAGCTGTGTTTACCAACTTCCGAGACCTGGGCAGCCATTATTTCAGGATTTTAAAAAAAAACTGTTCCGTAGATAAGATTTCAAACTCGATATTTAACGATAAATCTACTTCAAAATTAAAAAAAAACGAATCGAGAGAAGAAATCTCCCGAAACTTTGCTTCTACTTGGTGTAGAAATTTCGGAAATTTTGACGTGGCCTTCTCGGTGGGACGAGGAGAAGGCGGGGGGAAGGGGACAGAGCTGCTGCTGCTGCTTATATGTACCTACGGAGGATTGATAGCCATGGAAGAACGGGAAAGACGTCCTATACTGAAACCACTAAAGGTCTTGGAGCGATGACCATTCAAAATGCAATCAGCTGAAGAGAACACGCAAATGACAAGAACAAAAAAGAACTTACACTGTAAGTTGTCTTCTCATTTTGAAGCAAGGAACATAAAATATGTTGAGGTTTCAAGTTGGGTTTGTACCTTACCTTCGTACTGAATACTTCCATGTAACCCTCAGAAAAGCCCAAAAAGCCAGTTTCTACATGGGCATTCTTGGCAAGAACACCGAAAAAAAAACTCGTACTTGAATCTACCTTGGTACCTTGGTACGAGTGGGCCCACGCGTTTCCCCCGTTTCCACCTCCGCGTAGATCTCTGCAGAACCTCCACTGAAAGCTTTGCTGCTTTCTTGTTACTTGTGCGCGATACTGAAGCTTTTAATGTTAAGATTCTAAGATTACGCCCCTCGGAGTACAAATATGCACCTTCTAGAAAGTGCCAAAGGTGTGATCTATTTTCTCTTCTTCACACTCAATCTTTAACTGCTTCACCTTTAACATTTCCACTATGAACTCTCCAAAATCGTCTATTTTGAAAATCTTGGCCGCGTGGCCACATTACAGATTTTCCATAGCAGATTTGCAGAAAATTTGGAAATGTAGAAATTTTCCTGCTTCATTCTTGTATAAATCCGAAAATGTGTCGGTGCATTGGTCCCATCGCCTCATTGGCTGTCAGGTCGTGGTGCTTTCCCTCTCGTTGTGGATGACATACATACGTCTATCTTTCGAAAGTATGAGGAATTTTGTCAAATTACCAGCTACACAGTTTTTTTACTCATATATTCATTGATTTTTTTCTCCTTTTTTAGTGTACGGTCTTCCTCTCACCAAATGGGTTTGTCTATTCATTAACGTATCATGCGCTGTTAATCTTAGAGTATCAAATAGAAATTGAGTTACCGTAAGCAGAGGTAAAAATTTTCACCCAGATCTGGGGATTTCTGCGTTAGGTCCGCAAGGATCATGAGCATTTCGATCACAACTTTTCAAAAACTAAGGCTGACATTTTCGCAAGAAAAAGAGCTCAGTTATTCGCGAAAAATGGATAAGTAAACTCGGTAACATTAATTTTTTGTTTCCTACGAAGACTACCACATGATCCGCTCCTCCTCCCCTTACTCCAAGTCTCTTTCGCAAGTCTAGAATCTGAATTCGGTCCCAAAATGACCCCGAAGTCGCTGCCGCATAGCTTACGCTGCGTGATGAGCAGGGCAGAATCCAGACAAGCCTAGAGAGATTCGAAAAGAATGCCATGTGGATGATTGTAAGCGCGGCCGTGTATGGGAACTGACTCATCCCGTCTTCTGCTCTAAACACAAAGGCCACGGTGGAATGACCACAGCAAAGGTAACATCACGCACTTCACGCACAAATCTTCACGACGCGGCACGCAGTCGCAGGAGCACCGGCGTCAGCTTCCGAGTTGAAATTCATACGGCCGCGTAAGTGGAATCTGTTTGAATTTTGATTTCTAGGGTGAAATACTACAGGTTTGTTTGCTCTGATGTATGACTACTCATCCTGTGGTCTATTTGCCTATATTTAGTCTTCTTCTAGATAATTAAGTAGGTAGTAGCGAGTTTATTGAGGTTTATTCATGTATCTTTCCGAAGAGAAATTCTGAACCTTCCCGCAGGAATGTTGCGATTATCAGGAAAGGGGGTTGATCTATGGAAACTTATGAACTTCCACTCGTAACCACTCGGTTATCTCTGGAATGACCTTACTCGAAAATGGGTACAAATCTCTTCAATACCCGATATTTCACTTCAATAAATCACTATAACGCTTCCTTGGCCACAACACAGCAAACTTTCCTTGATTAAACAACATCGGAAGGTTTTTAAAAGTCCACGAACATATTATCGCCACTTTACTAACCTAGTTACTGGTAAAAAATGAAACGAGAAATGTCCTTGGACTCACGATTCAAACTAAATTCCTTTCTATTTCTTTTTTCAAGAGCACGTACGTAGGTTCCGGATTACTAGTTTAATGAAATTGGCTATTTTAGGATCAGTGAGAGACAGCGCAGACGACTTTTTCTGAGAAATAGAAGTACTGGTCTTTAGGCAATATCGAACCATTATTCGTGTCGCACCCTAATGGAACATTTACTACTTCTCGCAGAACTTCCTGATGCAGATATTCGGTAACAACAGATGCACATTTAAATTGCCACAAATGGAAGGCTTACTTACGAAGAAATTTTATATTTTTTCTAGCTAGGGTTGTAAGAATTTTATAAGTAGTTCATCATCTCAGTCCGCAAATAAAATGCTATTATAACAGATTAACAATGCAGAGATTTTTTTAGCAAGGGTGAGATCAATATACATATAAATTGAAGCTCGATTCCGCTCCCTTCACTACCAAGTGATGATTTGAAAATAATTGAAAAATATACAAGCATCAACATTCATGCATGTAGAAGTTTGAAAAACAAGGACTCAAATTAGCTGCTAGCAATCCTACCAGTAGTCTGCTGTATGGGATTCTGCTCAACTCGTTATCAGTAGTTGTTTTTTCTTTCATTTTCCGAGCACGGTTCAAATCATAAACAGAAGAAAAAAATCATTCATCCTGTTTCCTTTTGTTCTCAAACACTATACAGGAACAAGGTAATGAATATATCCTTCCCGGGAACTCGTCATTAGTAAGGGAAGGCCATATTAGGCAAAAAAGAAGAGGCGGAGAAGAAACTAACCTTACTTTCCCTTGCTTCTCTCCTCTTCTTTGATCCTGGTGGTCGGCGGCCGGTGGGTAGGTTCCCCGAAGTTGCGTGGTTAAACCCAAGTTTGAGGAAGAAAAATGGACAAACCGATCGATAATCGATCGCTGAACCAGTCCATATTTCCGATCCAGGTGTAACAAGTTAAGACGCGTTGGTGTGACCGTCAGGAGCACGATCGAAGAATGGAGATGCCAGATCATCATACAGCTAGGCGTGTTTAAACAATCATGGACATGATTAAACATGTCTCAACCGGATCTGGGAAAACTGTAAAGGGGAGGGGCACCAAGAAGAATCTGCGTTGGACCATGGGTGTGCGAAATTTTTCGTTTCACGTTTTCCGTTATAATGCTTATTTCTGCTCTTTCGATTTTCGTTTCACCTTTTATAGAACTTAGAACTTATTCTACACCAGTCTGGCCGTCCGGCTAACGCCGGACTTCCAGACTTCTATTGATGCTCGCTTCGCTCGCATACTGCACCTTGAAAGCAAACACAAAAGTGTAGATGGATTGGTAGAATCTGCATCCTTCCACGCAGTTCTATCGCTCTCCTGAGAAACCCTTGATCCTGGAAGTGGTAGCTTTCCCCCATATGAACGAAGTTATGCTCTTCCATATGAGCGAAGTATATGGCCGTGAAGAACTGAGTGTAACCAATTCAGTGCAAATGTTATGTTGAAATGATTTAGGCTCAACTGGTTGTTGTGGTAATTCAAGTGATAAGGGTCCACCGGTGTATATAAATGGAAAAGAAGGAGTGGTTCTTCTCCAAAGGAATGGGTAGAGAACACCGATACGAAAGGAAACAATGTACATCTATGCGATTTAGGTAGGAGGGTCCGCCGAAACAGGATAAACGTACCCCTCATGCAGGAATAGACCCGCCTAGCGAATTCCTATTACTTGTGGAAGCCGGCGCACCCTTATCACACCGTTGGTCCCGACTCCAGGTGTTTCCCCACTTTTGAACGCCGGCGCACCCTTATCACACCGTTGGTCCCGACTCCAGGTGTTTCCCCACTTTTGAACGCCGGCGCACCCTTATCACATCGTTGGACCCGACTCCAGGCGTTTCCCCACTTTTGGACGCCGGCGCACCCTTATCACACCGTTGGACCCGACTCCAGGCGTTTCCCCACTTTTGGACGCCGGCGCACCCTTATCACACCGTTGGACCCGACTCCAGGCGTTTCCCCACTTTTGGACGCCGGCGCACCCTTATCACACCGTTGGACCCGACTCCAGGCGTTTCCCCACTTTTGGACGCCGGCGCACCCTTATCACACACTTTTGGACGCCGGCGACCCGTTGGACCCGACCAGGCGTTTCCCCACTTTTGGACGCCGGCGCACCCTTATCACACCGTTGGACCCGACTCCAGGCGTTTCCCCACTTTTGGACGCCGGCGCACCCTTATCACACCGTTGGACCCGACTCCAGGCGTTTCCCCACTTTTGGACGCCGGCGCACCCTTATCACACCGTTGGACCCGACTCCAGGCGTTTCCCCACTTTTGGACGCCGGCGCGCCCTTATCACGCCGTTGGACCCGACTCCAGGCGTTTCCCCACTTTTGGACGCCGGCGCACCCTTATCACACCGTTGGACCCGACTCCAGGCGCCCCACTTTTGGACGCCGGCGCACCCTTATCACACCGTTGGACCCGACTCCAGGCGTTTCCCCACTTTTGGACGCCGGCGCACCCTTATCACACCGTTGGACCCGACTCCAGGCGTTTCCCCACTTTTGGACGCCGGCGCACCCTTATCACACCGTTGGACCCGACTCCAGGCGTTTCCCCACTTTTGGACGCCGGCGCACCCTTATCACACCGTTGGACCCGACTCCAGGCGTTTCCCCACTTTTGGACGCCGGCGCACCCTTATCACACCGTTGGACCCGACTCCAGGCGTTTCCCCACTTTTGGACGCCGGCGCACCCTTATCACACCGTTGGACCCGACTCCAGGCGTTTCCCCACTTTTGGACGCCGGCGCACCCTTATCACACCGTTGGACCCGACTCCAGGCGTTTCCCCACTTTTGGACGCCGGCGCACCCTTATCACACCGTTGGACCCGACTCCAGGCGTTTCCCCACTTTTGGACGCCGGCGCGCCCTTATCACACCGTTGGACCCGACTCCAGGCGTTTCCCCACTTTTCTTATCACACCGTTGGACCCGAGGCGTTTCCCCACTTTTGGACGCCGGCGCACCCTTATCACACCGTTGGACCCGACTCCAGGCGTTTCCCCACTTTTGGACGCCGGCGCACCCTTATCACACCGTTGGACCCGACTCCAGGCGTTTCCCCACTTTTGGACGCCGGCGCACCCTTATCACACCGTTGGACCCGACTCCAGGCGTTTCCCCACTTTTGGACGCCGGCGCACCCTTATCACACCGTTGGACCCGACTCCAGGCGTTTCCCCACTTTTGGACGCCGGCGCACCCTTATCACACCGTTGGACCCGACTCCAGGCGTTTCCCCACTTTTGGACGCCGGCGCACCCTTATCACACCGTTGGACCCGACTCCAGGCGTTTCCCCACTTTTGGACGCCGGCGCGCCCTTATCACACCGTTGGACCCGACTCCAGGCGTTTCCCCACTTTTGGACGCCGGCGCACCCTTATCACGCCGTTGGACCCGACTCCAGGCGTTTCCCCACTTTTCGACGCCGGCGCACCCTTATCACACCGCTGGACCCGACTCTAGGCGTTTCCCCACTTTTCGGCGCCGGCGCACCCTCCACATCGCGGTGCACTCACCGCTCTCCACTTCCCCATCCTTTAGAGCTTCTCTTCATTCTTTGAACCTCACCATACCCGTCCCTATCATCTTGTTGACCTCGTAATCACCATCACTGGCCAATCAGGGAATTTCTTTCTGACACACACACACACGTGACAGACGAAGTAAGCCCGTTATTATAAGTCATGATAGCACATTAACGTCCTGGATATTACGTTTGAAGTAATCCTTCAGGAAAATTCTACCTGTAATTGGATTTTTCGCTCTCATCTATGTTTTCTAACTTCCTTTACCAGTATTCATCACGGTAAACTCAAGATGTTGCCGGCACACTACCATTTTTCCAGTTTCATGGATAATTCTCACCTTTTCCTGCCATCACAGGGCACGAATTGCCTGAATTATGCTTACGGTAGGCCGCGTTTCTCGCAGCTCTTCCCAGGTTTTCGCCGTTTATGAATTATGCATATTCGATTCCATTAGGCCGCTGGTGCATGTAGGAAACGACGGTACGCGCTTGCGAGAAAGCCGTGCTCTGCTCTGGAGGAATACGGTAGTGTCGTGGAGGCGATTTCCATTATATTCCACTGTAGGGGAACAAATGTCTACATACTTTCAGCATTATCGTCATTCTGCTTCTGTGAAGCTCCGGGGGGGACGCGACCCGTCTTGGGGAAACGCCGCCCGATTCTCAACCCTCCACAAGCGCTGCTGCTACCTACTGTGCGCCTGGAAAAAAGCCGGTAGTTTCCGGACTCCGCCCGCCGCCCGCCTCGCACTGTCCTCCCTCAGGTGCTTGTTTTTCTCTCGACGATGGTCGTCCAATTGTTTTCGTGCCATACGCGCACAGGTCGCTGCTGGCGGTGTTGCCTCCTAGTCGTCGTCGTCAGCGTCGTCGTCGTGAATTGTTTCGTCTTCCCCATCGACGACCGTAACCTGTTCGCTCGTTTTACCCAAATATAGTGAACGCACAGCACGTACGGTCCATGGACAACGCTCCTGGCAGCTAGCATTGAACCTGGATG
The DNA here is from genome assembly GCA_037903475.1 of Ancylostoma caninum. Classification (NCBI taxonomy): domain Eukaryota; kingdom Metazoa; phylum Nematoda; class Chromadorea; order Rhabditida; family Ancylostomatidae; genus Ancylostoma; species Ancylostoma caninum. The sequence continues at coordinate 131,508 of JBAJFG010000415.1, read as the reverse complement.
GCATGTCCAGGAGCCCACTCGTTTTATGGCTCCCTGGGAAGCCGTAGCTTCTTTTCCCTACTGTTGAGATTATTGCCTAGAACAACCTTTCTACCTGAATTCTATCGGTAGCTCTCCCTTCACCTCTGCTACCTTCTCTTATAAAAAACCTTATCCTTTGGTTTAATCTCGCGGAAATAAAACCGAAATGCGGCAGAATCTTTCATGGAATTTCAGGATCCCGCAGGTAACGAATGGAATGTTGACTGAATCAAATAGTATTCGAATACATAATCGTCTGAATATCCGAATACATACGTGAATATAAAAAACTATTCTTTCGACAGAATTTAGAGAACAACTGAAGAAAAAGAGGTTTGTAACTCTAATGGGAGTAGTCGCCACATTACAGAATGTGTTCGAATATTCGGATTATAAGTTGAATGTTATTCGATCAGGTCAACTACCTAGAAAAGAGGTAATCATGTTCAGGAGAACGTCCAAATATCCATAATTTCAAAACTTTCTTGGATCTTGGCTTGGTTACTTACCTTGGTTTAAACGAATCCCACCCCCGATCACGTGAAATCCCGTGAAGCCGCGACATTTCCCAAAAGAAAAACCCTATTTAAGTTCGAAAGTACGCCTAGTCACCTGACCAATAGAACATTTCTGCGTTCACCGTTGACCAAGAAACTTTATTGGGTTTTTTTCCACTAATTGATAATATTGGGATTTTTTTTCCACTAATTGATAACAGGTGATTTCTAAGTAGATCAAAAATACTGCTGTTTCAACAGCAAAGTCAAAAATTACGAAATCATATTAACGGCGGTATTTTTTGTCCAAGGTTCACTGAAGAAAACTAATTTTCCACTTTATACAGATCAACATCACTTCAAATAAAAAATCAGGTTATGTAGGTGAGTCCTCAAGAAAACAGGAAGTACTTGCTCCACTGGGAATTTCGTCACATTCACATGGGCTTCCCTTTGTTCTCATGAGGTTTTTTTATAGTTAGATGAGATTTTCAGCTCTTAAAGTAGTTCTTAAGGGCTAAAACCAATCTTTATGTGGGATATTTCTCTATTCTGGTATGTATGGAATGGGTTTCCACTTCCCCTTGACTGATATGTATGCACCTTTTTTCCAGGAATTACTGTAATATTATATTTTTACACCTTAAAAATTGATTATTCTTCGGGGACGGTGTTCTAAGGAACATCATTCCTACTGGAAAACGACCTAAAACAAGCTCAGTCGTCTGTTTCTTCTCTGGACTTGCCCTAAAAACCACAGTACATCACGATGAGTGGACTTCCGCAATACAACATTTTCCTGGAAATCAAGGACTACCCAGTCTGTCTCGACTATTTTCTTATCTTTGATATTTCTCTCGCCATTCAGTTCCAACTGCTAACCTAAAATGCTAAAAAAACTCGCGAAATTTCTGGAAATTTCTACATCTCCCTTGTTTCTGAATATTTATAAAGGTGCTCTCAGCATTCGCCAAATATCCTGTGATCAATTTTCGACGAACTTGTTCTAGATGTATGTGGGGGACACGTGATGATGACTGTAAGTTTACGCATGGAAACCTTGAAAATTCGGAGAAAACCTGAAATCCTCGTCTTGATTGAATAGATCTTAATATAAACAACGGTGACCAGGAAGTACACCGCTGTTATTTCCGTCATGCGTTCTTCTTCTTCGTCTTATGCCTTGGTTTTTCTTGATTAAAAGAGATGAAAATTTAAAAATTTGAATTTTTGGATAATGTCCAGGATTTTTACTAGCAATAAGAAGGATAAAATTTCTCTTCGATTTCAGAAAATTAGCTCCAGCTGAATCCTAAGCCTATCAGCGAATAAGCAGAAGCAGATCCAGAAAATTCTCTGAGCGCAGCGCGGCGGTGAAGTTGCTCCATTTCTTTTGGGGTTTTTCCGCGAGCGGATTTCTCCTCGACGATAGTGATCGGTGTATAATCTGTTGTCCTTGATAATTCACGTCGTCTCGAACCGTTTAAAATCTTCTCCTCAGAACCGACTCTTCATGTTCATTAGATATATCCGTTCACTTTTTACATTTTCTGAACTTCCGCGAATCCAAACCGAGGATACAATGATGCACACCGCACCACACCACCACCGAACTGCGAATCGTCGAGCGCACCACCGCTCACTCTCTCTATCTCTTCTCTTCTCTTCCTTCTTCCCTTTCTTAGTCATCTTTACTCATTCTCAGTAATTTTTATCATGACAATCAGTGTAGTAGCTGCACATCATCAAGAAATTCCGAGTATATGTATGTTAAGGTGAGGGTTTTCCTTATTCCCTCGGGAATAAATTTGGTGCCCCAGCAGAAGGCCTAGTGTCTAAAGTCAGCCCAACCTTCAAACCTGTTATCGGAATCCTCAGCTCAAGCCAATCCAGCGGCACTAAACCACGTTATTGAACTCAGGGAAAACTTTGATCTATGCATGCCTGAAAATGAGAACGTTTTAAAGTAACATCTTAGAAAATACAGGGCAACCGTGCAAAACATAGCCTTGTAGCTCTCCTTTTTCCATAATATGATCTTGTTCCTGGGCCAAAAGTAAGCGGAATTTGACTCCATATTCTGAATAGGTAGGTAATATTCATAGCCAGCTCAACTCCAACAAATTTTAACTTATTAGCCGTCTGTAGAAGGATATCAACTTTTATAGATGTATTCCATATTTTACTGTGTCGGATACTTATGCCTAATCCAATTCCGGGAGCACGTAAATAAGTCCGAAGAAGGTACATGCGCAGAGAACTGCGCTGGTTGTGTAGGTATTGCCTTTAACTTAGAGCAAGCACTTGCTTATTTTCGACGTAATTTTGTAATGTTAAGGCAGGTATTAGGAGAGGAAATACCGCCGCATATGTGGTCCCCAGGACCACTCTTTCCCAATGCTGAATAGTGCTGTGATACGATTTCAAGAATCTCCTAGTTCTATGTGCAATCAGTGCTTGATGTCATAGTAGCCCCTCCCATTGGAAAGCAAATTCACTTGGCTTTACTACTTAAATCCTCAAAAGCCATGGTCTAACCATAACGATGTCAAAAATTTGAAGCAAATCCGCGGCGCTTCACAAAAAGGACTTGTCAATGGTGGTCACTTTGCCCATTTTGAATCATTAATTTTAGCTATTTTCATTATGGGCGACGCCCTGAGGCTCATTATATCATTGTGAGATTATTACTTCATTAGATTATGGCTTTGATTGGGTGGATTATTATAAGCGCAACTTCACCTCAATTCTCGGGACCATCCCGGTTTTTTTTTTCGAACTACTGAGAAATTTAGCTAAAATTTTAGAAACCCACGGAGTTATGTAAAATTTTGCATCTAGAGTTCACTTCATGAAATAGCTGGTCCAATCCTGTAAAAGTTATTCTTTCCCGCTAGAAACGTTCGAAGGTTGGGAACGTTTCCGCTGTAAATTTATTTCTTTTCCAGATGTCACTACAGACGGATAACTTCCTAGGGAATTTCGGATTCAATTTTGATTTTGACGCATGCATCAATGTGCGCAGTAGTAAAGAAGGAAATGATATTGGTAAGAAGCGCTACTCAGCGATGATACAGCTTTCTTCCAAAATTTCATGGATTTCAGACGAGCCAGTGTTGGCACATCGACTAGTTCTTTCATCGGCTTCGGCCAGGTTCCGGAATCTTCTCGCTGCCGGTCAGCAGGAGTCTCCCATTGCAAAGATAGACATTGATCTGCGAGAGATCCCCAACTCAATTAACGCGTTTAAAGCGATGCTCAGCGGCTTGTACACAGGAGAGCTGAATTTCGCTTTGGCAGATCATTCCGAGGTGGGGTTGGACGAGTTTTCCTGTGTTGTTTTTAGAGGGCAGATATGATCTGCGTACGATGATTCACGCGACTTTTTTCAGATTCTTGCGGTGGCACGTCATTGTGAAGTGCCGACAATAGAGAGCAAACTGCTTGCAGCCAGCCATCAGGAACCTGCTCCCTTTGCTGCCCTTTTCTCGCAGCAAAAATTCCCGACGATTGCTCCGAATCCACCCTGTAGGTTATTTATTGCCATTTGGCTTCTGTTAAGGAGAGAAGGGCAACCACGTGCAGGAGTTCTGATTCGCAATTCTCCAAAGAACAATTAATGACGGAGAAACTCAAAAACTAAGATTCACATGGAGTTAAAAGTGTTCATCAGTAGACTTCTTCTACTAAACGCTTATCTCTTTTCGGATAAGCTGAAATTTGCCGTCTCTCTCCCCTAGAGCTCCGGAAACCACAAGAGAGTTTGATGGATTATCCGAGATCATACAATAGGCCTATAGCAATGAAAGACACAGCCGGAAAGAAGTGGTACAGGAAGACTTGGGACCGCCTCAACTCTGGGGAACCAAGCGCTCAGAATTCACAAATAAAACTACTGAAACATTGATATTGGTGAATTAAAATTGATTTTTGAACAACGATAAAAAGGCTATGAATACACTTTGAAAAAAATCGAATTTTCATCTTATTTACTCTCCGTCCAAGTGATGACTCCAGTGCTTCAGACCCGCACAACATGCTACACCATTGAGTGATCAATAGTAAGGGTGGTTATGAAGGTGAGGCTAATGAAATATGCGGATGCGCAGACAATCAGAGTGGAAGAGCAGCAGATCTTGCAGGTGGGAGGACCCACTACAGGATAAGTCTTCTATAGGCTTTTGAAGGGAGGTCTAATGGAATTCACGGTAAAATAGGTTAATTGGTCAGGCAATTTGCTTCAGTTACTATTAGGTACTCCAGTTTCTGTACTGTTCATTTATTACTCTCGGTAAATTTTTCTGCAGCAGTGCTGCATTCCGGAATACTTTCATTCATATTTGCTGCCGAGTAAAGGCCGATTAGTTTTATTGATAAATTTTGTGAACATTTCAAGAAATGAACCGAACGTTCAACAAATCCACAAAGGCCGTGTTGCTCTTTGTCCATCGAACATTCAAGTTTCTAAATTTGGTTATACATACTTAACATCTCACTTGGCCCAAACTTCGTTGCAATTGCTAGAAGAGGATAGTGGTCCCGAAAACGCCTCTGGATTTTTGAGTTTCCATTTCTGTCGTAGAAAAATGAGCTGGGAAAGCTTGTCAAGGACAAATTCCAGACCTCCCATCTCCTCTTCAAGGGTGGACCTAGGAATTGTCTCGAAGGAATGTCCACAGACGCGGAATTGAAGGTGGAACTATGATTGCACTAGCTGAGAATGTCGCTATGCTTCTCCTAAAGGGTGCCTAATGCATCAAAAATTGTTGTCTCATTGTATGTTGCGGGGGCATAACCATTTTTGATCGAAGGGACTTCCATCACCTGATAATAAAGTTCTGATGATGGAGTCAAACTCGTCAAATTGTCAAACATGTTCTATTGATAGGGCATTTTCCTCCTAGATATTCGCCGGTTTGCCCGTTTTAAATGAATCAAAATGGCTCTACGATGAAAATTATGACGATAGTGGGAAAGATACGTATCGATTGCAATGCTTGAATCGCTCCCCATCGTGGCAATCAACGGCGATCGCAGCAATTATCGACGGAATCTGAGGAAGCTTTCAAAGAATTCCCTTTATTCTCATCAGACATTTCTCAAAGAAGGATGATCCATCCAAAAGACATGCCGTGTGTCAATTGCTGGAAAAATCGATAATCGATCACTGCAAAAAAGTTCAATACTGTAGCCATATAGACTAAGCTTAGCCAAAACTTCAGAGCATATTGTCACTACTTTGCAAATGACTAACTAATTTCCATATCCACATCTCTTCAACACTGAAGTGTTGTGTGCAGTTATGTCCCCCTTCACCCTCCCTCCAGCTCCCCCCCCCCCCCCTCCCACTATAGTCCATCATTGAGCGAAGGGCTAGAACTTCAGTTTTTGTATAGTACTAACTTGGTGCACTAATGTAGAACAGATCTATTTAATTTGATTCTTCTCCAATCCTTTATAGCTATTTAAAGTTTTCGCAGGAAAATTCTCCAACCGAACTTTTCGAATGGGACTGATTTCGCAAAAATCGATAATCGATCGCATATGCACCGGCATTTTTTTTGAAAAAAAATGTTATAGTAGAGTGTAATGAGGACAGAGTTCCGGATGTGAAATTATGATCCAAATTCTAAATTCGGACCTTCCAGGGCAAACCTATCTACACACTCTTCTGGCGCTATACATGCAACCCGGTCTTTTGGCTTCAACCTTTGGAGGCTTGATGCTGCCATGCCAGACCGCTCCACTGCACCCGCCGCCGACTCCTCCAGCGGATGAAAGCAGGTAGAACTCATTACCCGGATCTTCTAGAATCTTCTCATGGAAAAAGCTGTTCCAGAGCATCCGCGGACGAGTCATCCTCGCCGCGAACTACGCCCACCGCGTACAATGAAAAAATCGTGCCGAACGACGACAAAGAAGGTCTGTGCACTTGTGCTTTCTGGCTCTTATGTGGATGCGACACCGTAACCGTGTCTGGGCGGCTCGGTGCAGAAGCGCTGACCAGCTTACTCATCTTTGTTTCTTTTCTTCGTTCTACTGATCCTTGCGCCGCCGAAATGTCACAGGTCGAATGACGCCGTGCCCGTCATGAAAAGAAGACCGCGCAGCAGCAGCAGCACAGCGCAGAGCAACATTTCCTAGCAGAAACATCCCGTTCGAGGGACTCTGATTTTTTTTGATTCCTGATTTTCGCGAATTTTCAAAGCCCGTCCCATTTATGAAGCTCAAGCAATCATAGCTTTGATGTCAACCTCACTCCCAAGAGCCCCACCCATTCCAGGATGGTGCCGCAACAAAAAATACATAGAAAAAGTCGACAGTGGATTCATGTGCACCGTATGTCGAAAGGTGTACGGTAGATACAACTCAGTCTCGTATCACGTGACTATCTACCATCGGAATCCTCCAATAAGGTGAGAATTTTTTGCAGAACACCTCCGGAGAGCACTCAGAACGTCCTGAAGAAATCCGATTTTAGGTGTGATGAATCAGGATGTCAATTTTCCACACGGGAAGCACGATACATACACTTCCACAAGTACTATAGACATCATATCCCATTACCTGACAGTATAGATCTGGGTAAGTTTTGTTGGTCTTGTTTCAGTTGCTAACGATCAGCTTCAAGAGGAAACGGGTCTGTACTTCCACATTTGGGGAACTGGGGATCTCAACTGGGTAGCTCACATCAAGCACTATAAACAACAGATACATGAACGGCTCATGAAGTCATTCCTACTCCTGAAAAAGCCTTTTTGCATTTTCCTTTCATTGTTTCTGCTCTGATGAAAACTAGATGTAGTGCTTCTCCGCAGAGTCGAAATTAACAACACGAGCACTTTGGGAGAGAAAGTCCATCACCGTTATCACAGACGATTCTGACTCATGTGATGGGATCCTTGAAACGATCTGTAGGCTGTACAATGTTAGGAAAAGCATGACGTGAATGTTGGTTTCATTTATTAGTCCTTAACTGCAAATTACAATTAGAATTTCTCCGGAAATGTAGAAAATTACCTCTTTAAGCTGACTCCCGGTTTGCTTGTCATGGCTAAATTTGGCTTTTGAGATTCATTCTTACATCAGGTTTTCTGCAACATTCATCCCTGCATACATGAATGATTCCATAGCTTTGAAATATCAATGGATTTAGGTCAATTTATTCAGTTAGTAAATTAGCAATTCACCGACTGAATAAATATTCTAGCAGTACAACTCTTGGAGACCAAACGTAGCCTCGTCGGCTAGGCCAGAATCCATCCCTTAGTCCAGTCATTATGGTTATTAGGTGTCTCATAAGAAGGTACTCATCGCCAAGGTGACGCAAAAAAATGTTTGGAGCAGATTTTGTCAAAGTTTAGAACATTAACGCCTCAGCGATAGCACCTACATATTTATAAGCTCTACTCCCATTTTCCCACGACTACGGAGAGGTAATAAAATAAATAAATAAATAAATAAATAAATAAATAAATAATAAACAACCACAGCGACCATCAAAGCAAAGGTTTTGACGCTACCGTTGAACTTCGACTCTTCTCACCTAAAAATGTTTGTTGAAATGTTCCACTGTTTTCGTCTCGGCAGGAAGCCTTAGAAGATATTGTGCTAGACCATATTTCCCAATTTTCCTCTATTCTCCGCAATGTCCTTAAATATGCAAGTACAAGAGGTCTTAGGAAAAAAAGACAATGACAAATGGCAATTCATTCAAGAAATGATGACAAAGAGTTCAGACGTCCCTTTTTCAACTTCTTGATCCCTAGATGTTTCCTATTCGGCACTTCTCTCGTACCACTGGTTCCCCTAAACTCTTTTATTGATGCAATAATTCTTAAAATTGCCTAGAAAAAAGTTCTCGCAGAGTGTTCTCGGTCGTGGTGATGTGTTCTCACATCATTCATCGAAATCGTTGTCTACTGGGGGTAGGAGGAGGATCAGATCCAATAAGAAAGTTCAGTACGACCATTGCCTTGAAGGGCGATTTATGGACACGCTTTGAGTGCATGTAACATAAAGTAATGCCCATTTCTTGCAATCTAACTGGATTCACTCTTCGAGATACCAATAGCAGTATCCTGGACAATTATCTACAGTTCTGCAAGGAGAGCGCTCATTGCTGCTGTGAAATCTGTGAAACTTTTTAATATAATATGATCAATTTCACTCCAGCCGCTGAAAGAAAGCTAAATGGAACGCAGTCACGGACAATAACGGCTGCATCAAGCACAATCGAGCCATCATTTTAATATTCAAGCATGTGTCCCAACGAAATTATGCTGTCCTGTTCGCTCTCCTGAGAACAATCGTCCCTAGTGATTCTTTATTCTACACCAGGGTCCGTATTCATGAGCTCAACTGAGAAGGCTGTAACGTAGCCGTTCTTCCAAGATGAGCAAGTTCCTAAGGTAAAAATGGGTATATACTCGTCTCAGTCAGCTATGAAAGGTGGTGGTATAGATAATTCATACAGGTTGGCCAAAAAGTATGGGCACCTCAATTGACACTTTCGTTTATTTTTGTTTGTGTTATCACATTTTCGTTTGATATACAATAGAAACAGCATCAAATGTGCTTTCTTTTCACCTACGATTCAACTCGTTTTCCGAAGCGATGCGATCGTGTTCACGCCGCAAGTCTTTCTGCACGTCTTATTGTTACGCCCCACTCTGGAGACACCAGTACAGGAACAAAGAGAAATTTATTTGAATATTCTATGCTGAACGGTTCAGAAGGTCATTAGGCAATGAAAAGACAAAAAAAGAGTGCCAACACAAATGTAAAACTGGTCTGTACGCGGAGAAATAGCGCAAGAATCGTGATGTGAATGTTGTAGGCCTGTATCAAGGCCAAATAAGGCTAACTTGAGAATTCTTTGTGGAACAGAATTTTCATACAGTTGCATACCCGTTGCACAAATAAACGCATTTGATTGTAGCTTGCAAAGCAAAAATAACATTTCTCGTGACTCTCATACTTTTCGGCCACCCTGTAGGTATTTCGTCGGAAAACTCGCCCACACGGAGAGAATCGGAACTCAGAACCTTTCTAGGAATGTTCGCGAATGCGGTCACAGAGGTTCCCCTGTAAATAAAGAGCGAGGTTGTCAGGATTGCTCTAGAATGAACATAAATACCTTATTTGCTCCAATTTAGGCTCTAATTGCTCTGATATGTAGGATCCAATACGCTTTAATTTTGTAAAACGAAACATTGTATAGTAGCTTATCGCTGAGAAAAATGGTTTCAAAGGATTTGATGGGGTGATATTATATATGTGAGACAACTTACCATCTAAGATACTCGATCATTGCAAAGCAATACAAAGAAATTAGCGGAGATAACCCTGGTGGTGCTATATGGGTGATTTCCTGTCAAACTGTTACGGAAAATGTGAAGAATCTGATGGAAAATTGGGCGGGAATTGACTGGAATCCATCCGGAAGCAGCTTGTTTTACCCGGAATTTACCTTATGTTCATATATGATCCACCGTTCGCTTCAAGAATGCAACTTCACGCGAGGTTCACCTCTATAGAGTCGAAGAAGCTGTTTCATGCGAAAGCTCCACGTTTCCAAATAATTCTTGGATTTCCAGGATCACGAAAGTGTCCCTTCTGTCGACATGTTTCGAAAAGTCCGGCGATGTTGGAGAAGCACATCGCCCGACATGTTCCTGAGCGCAAAGAGAAGCTAGCCGAGAGCTTCAGCTGCGATCAATGCATGTACAGGTAATTCGTCAGATTTTCCAAACATTTCCTGCATTTGCTCATATTGTATCCGTGTAAGCTAAGAATGGCCAAGAGCGAGCAATCTCGTGAGAATCGATACAATAGATACAAGATACAGGAAGCTCCAAATGTCCGCAGTCAAAAGGGCGTGGCCACGGCGCGGCTCCTTGATCAGACACAGGCGCTCTCTATGCTGCCTCTGGCTTCTCTGACTCTGCAGCCAACCTGTGGCAGCATGCCGAGCGCCTGTGTCTCTGTCTAAAGCCGCGTCGTGGCCACGTCCCTCTTGACTGCGAACATTTGGAGCTTCCTGTATGTAGCTTGAGAAATGCTTCCTAAATGGTAGTTTTTTGGAGTCCGTTGCGAAATCCAAAAACGGCACAAACTTAGCAGCACTTCTAAATTTTGGTAAGAACTCATATGCAGTGAATTGAGATCACAGGCTGCTTTTGGAGACTTCAGACAATCACTAGGTCTCAAACAAGTAACATTTCAAGAAATACGCAAATCTGGTCAAATCTTTGCTTTATCCAGAAGAAAACGTCTCTGGAACAACGTTCGAAAAAATAGGGCACCAGAAGCAACGAAGACTAGAGGGAGGATTGACAATTATCTTGACTAGCATGCTTCTATCTCTGAGCCTCATTTTTAGTTTACTATCCTTGACCTTCTAAAGCTCCGTAATTTTGAAAAATTTCTCGACTTCCAATTCAATGCAAGTACTTCACGAGAAAACCTTTCGAGTGCCCTACTATAAAAACAAAAAATGTTCCGATTAGGGACCAGAATGAACCCTACTCCCCAAGAAATTGCACTTACCACCCTCATACCCGCTGAGCCCTATGTTTTGCGCTCCTTCTGGTCGTTGATGCATCATGAAGAAAATGGGTAATCTCATGCTCATGAGTATTATTACGCCTGGGTAGCAGTTAAGTACTTACAACGTCGAGTATGGGTAAAATATGCCATTTGAAGGGTAAATTTCGATATGTCAACATATACATTTTTGATTGGTTGTCTCAATGATGCATCTAAGCTCTCACAAGATTTCGTCAATACAATCATATCAATGTCGTTATCGGAAAAATTTTGTTGACAGGAAGGAAATAGGTAATAGACGAGAGTTCTGAGACTCTAAATTTATGGCGTAATTAGGTGCCTTTGGTATTTTTGGGAAATAATCAGAAAAGAAGGAAACTTATGGAGGAGACCGGATAACCCACAGTACACTTTTAATTTTTTTCTGGGAAAATATGTAATAGATTTGGCGAGTGATTTGCAATATGACAAAGTGGCACCGTAACCTGATGTCAAATACGTACTTTTCCTGGTTTTCCAGAGTATTCCATGCTGAATCCAGATTCAGTGAGAAACTATTACCCTTGTCATCTCCAGCACTTCTCAATGTCACCATACCCTTTAACGTTGCAAGCTCCGCCTCCGCAAAACGACGCCACTGTTCAAAGACCGGGTGCATATTCATCAGCAACCCATGACGTGATTCCACGATACAGTAATCTGCGACCAAGTGCAGCACGCACAGTTTAGCACGATGGCGTCGTTGCGACGTCGACGACGATACAGTAGTTAGTCGCCGGCGAGGGTCCGGCACGATCAATCACCTCCGAATGCGTCCGCGCGTTTCGCGTGTGTTTTGCCTGAAATCTGGTTCTTTTGCCGAATTAAGCGCGGCGCATAGTATAGCAAGTGTAATAGTAGTTGACTTCGCAACACTTCGTTTTTCTGGTTCTTTACGCTACCAGCGCTACCATTCGTGAAACAAGTAACATTCGCCCATCAAAAACAACGCCAAGTTGACGAGCAGCGTCAGGCGGCGTCCGACGAAATCGAATCTGCGAAAAACTACGGTTGTTTCAGGGGCAAGACGGAGGCGCTACTGGATCGCCACAAGCAGTTCGCACACTCTGCCGACGTGTTCCCGAGGAGAATACGCTGCTCTCTGTGTCCGTTTGCGTCCAGCTCACAACACGCTCTCATCCTGCACATCGCCTCATCGCACTCTCCGTCTGAATCCTTGCAGAACGTGGAACGCACCGCCCCGCAAGTTGCGGAGCAGCTCGTGCCTATCACTGAGGTCTGAAGCGAGTTGTGGATCCAATCCTTAAATACTTAAATCCATATTTTCATCACCAAATGCATAACAGTTGATCTAGTGAGCTCATTTAGTCTCTCATACAAACCAAATTGTTGGGGATGAGTCTTCAGCCTCTTGCGCCTTTAGATTTTTAGATTTTAATTTTCGGACTATGGACAGGAATGCGTTCAGAAAAGTCGGATTTTGGAATTCAGAGAAGGATTTTACATAGGTGCTTCTAATTCATATTGCGATTAACGTGAGAGACTGGTAGTTCTGATTACTAACAAACAAGTGGGAAAAATCATCTGAATCTCAACTAGCCTTGCTCTTTTAAGCAAGAAAAATCTTGCAAAAAAAGGCATTGTTACAAGGAAAATCACAGGCTGAACCGGCGAAAATCCGGCAATTTTTCCCACTTGTTTTAGATAACATTGGAAATATCCTGTTAGATATTCAGCATGATTCAGGAAGAATGATTCACTCTGACCAAAGCCGCTAAGACCAGTGGAAGAGTTACTGCTACATTTTTCTAGGTATGGGTCATTATGAGGCAAAATTGAGTGAATTCTCCTCATCATGACCCGCGTCCACATTATTTTTCTGGAGATGTGTGGTTCCACTCGTTACTGTGGCGCCACTGCTTGCGAAAGGCGCGTTGCTGCCACTGTGTTCCGCGGCTAATCAATACGTATCAAACCCGTGTTGCCGCAAGCGTCACGAGCGAAATCGTCATGCCTCCTGAGAAGTACAGCAGCAGTCTAATGGATTTCTGGAATTAGAGGAAAGACTAGAATTGTTCAACATTATTCCGGAAAATAACTTGAAATTATAGGCAATGTTGAGGAACTTCTATGAAAATATTTTCGATGCATATTCGTAAATTAGTACTCGAAAAAAATACTTCCGAACTTTATGAACGCACCTGTTCTCCTCCATTTCGAATATCCAAGCAAATACAGTCCATTTCACTGCAATGATCTCCAGGAAGGCGCTATTACAGCTGGTTTTGGGGCGAACAGGCCTTCATTGAGCTACACCCGACTGTGGCAAAAAAACCAACTGATAAATTCTAATTCTGGATATCATCTGCAGTCGAAAGGACTTCGCTTTCGACATGTATTTATTAGTTATTCTGGTTTACTGTGCCTTGACATACATGTATCACATAACTATGAACTCATCTAGCTTATTACTTCGCTGTCATATCTACATATAAATGCCTTTATACTTTCCTGTTATGGACTTTCACCTAATCTATCCTTAGTTCACCTCGGTTTTCTACAGCCATGACCATCCTTTCACCACCAGCCCATTCGCCATCCTCATCATGCCTTCCCATGTTGCCACTACGGAGTGCCTCTTTCAGTTCTTTTCATACGGCTTTAGCTCAGCGGCCTTTGTACAAGCATTCACTTCTTATGTTGTATGTGATCCTATAACGTAATTAATCATTGTTTATTTAATCAATAAATTCAGAGATCAACTGTACTATATTTCTCGTAATAATGTGCAAAACTCATCAACACCAAGTGTTTACAAGTAAACAACAATAAAAGACAGAAACACCGGCAAATCAGAAGAGGCAGAAAGTCTTAATCACACTCAAAATCCCACTTGAATTCTTTTGTGAGGTATGTTTTGAACTGCATGGACTTCTTCTTCAGCTCTGGTGGAGCAGTGTCAGAGTCTGAATTAAGGTAATTCACTGAATGCACTCGAAAAACAGGAATTTCAACAATGTATAGGGGGAGACGCTCATGACTAAGAACTATTAAGATACGCCAGTAGACTTTCTCAATGTTGCACTAGTACATTTTTTACTACATTTGCACCACTAAAAATCCATTCCATTAGCAAATTTCAGGGGGAAACAACTACCACCTCCTACTGACAAGGTTATAGGTACTGACTCACTTATAATCAATTACTAATCACATGGTGAACGCTACGATCACAAAAGGGAAAAACAAAATCCAAGACCAACCTCGAATGTTCGCGAATAACATCGACAATGTGGTTGTGAGAAAGTTGTCACGAGATACGATGTCAACGAAAAAGTCAGTGGGACACTCTTTTAGCTCGAAGAACAGAACCTGAACAAAAGTAGGCTATGAAAATAAATCACTTGAGAACAAATGGTTGGCATAGTTACAATGAATGAATAATCGACTGACCCGAATGAAGGCTATAAACATGTCTGATCGGGGACCAAGAGCAGAGGGACAGCAACATAGAAGGTGGATGAAACGTTTCCATTGCTCGAATCCTTCGAAAACCTAAGAAAAAATTGTCTAGATCGAAATATTCGCTCTTATCTTCGAGAGATTGATCACAGCTACGAGAACAAGTCGGGATATACCCCTAAACCAGTAGGCTTCTATAATCGTCATGAGCACATACAGAATACAGCAGTGTCACCATTGGCGGTAGCAGAAACCTTTTTTTTTTTCACCTAAACCGAAAAGACACTACTGAATGCAACATACCGGCTGCTAATAGCGAGCAACAGATTAGATGACATGGCCGCCTAGATGCTAAACAGAAATTAGAGCAGTTATGTAAAGAAATCATGGCTGGCGATGTGTCATTAGATCTCTCGCTACCCTCTCACTGTACTAAAATGGAAACTTTTAGCAAACCCTTGCTCGAAGGGATGGTACAACAGATTGAATGGTGCGCAATCGAGGTAAGAATCGTGGATTAGAGCCCTGTTAGTACAAGAAGTACAATAGTTCCAGAATCCTCAGAGGCTTCAAGCTCAAATTCAAACAATCGATTTTCCGCGGTGTGTCACAACCCACAAATAAACCAAAAAATTTTCATTTCTGAATTCTTGCATAATTGCAATAAAATAAACTGATGAACCAAACAAACCATATGATTAAAACTGGATATTTCAAAACGCAGTAGACAACACTCTCCATGCTTCGTTGGAAAGGTTGACTTTTCATGCTTATGCACCAAAGATGGCCAGTTTCCTATGTCAATCGTTAAAATAGAAACGAGGTATTTCTCGAAAAGATAGACGGATTCCGTAAGTGCAGAAACACGGTGGGAGCTGAACTTGGATGGGGTTTGGGCCTTGATGAGACAAAAGAGGGTGGGCGATGTGTCTGCGATTAGTTCTATGAAACCCTCGCTCCGCCCTTCAGGACCTACTCGCACTGATTCGCGCGCGATCTGACCATACTTGCCCATGAAAATCTGAGTGTGAGTGAGAACGAGTCGACGCCAAAGGGCGGGAAGGCGCCGCCCCATTTTGCCTCATCGTGACCCACACCCACAGGAGTGATAGATGCGGAGAAAGCATGCTCCAAGTGAGAGGGTTGAGTAGATCCCGCCGTGATTCTGCGGCCGCGACGGGGTGTAGGTCGTATGGCGCGATTCTTCGGGTGGCACTATGGACAGGCTGAGTCTGGGGCACGCTACTACCACCCGATTACTGTCACGCGCTGCAGGTTGCCTGGATCTGCCTGACGGAGCAACTCGTCCACTTTTCCGCCATTATCCTACTGTGGAAGAGAGTGCGCAGAGTTGCAGATACCTCTATGTAACGAAACTTTGGAAATGGGTTCCGATCCTATATGCGCTGCACTTTTACATAGACTTGATAGAATTTTGACGGAACTAATCTTTACATAGATCAACATGGCGTCAGGTATTCATCTTTAATAATAGGTCGTCAAGTATGAAATGTCCGATTTTGCATCAGAAGACTTCGAGTTTCGTTTCTAAAGCAAGATGCAGTATAAGATATATGATCAAAAAGCCAGGAAGTGGTTTTGAAAGGAAAAGGATGTACCTTCATAATGAAAATAAACACGAGAGGAGATCTAGTAAATCTTCGAAGATAGAGACTGTCAAACTGACCGCTCATAAGATCGGACATTTTATACTTGACGGACCTAATAGAAGTCATTCCTAGCACCGCTGAAATGTTCAAGAACTTCAGAAAGCCAAAATTTCGAGTAATTCAATTATTCAGCAGTTTGAAAGATTCTGTATTAGGAGTATTCGTTCGAATGTTTCAGAAAACTTCCTATCCTAACAGAGTATTCGTTGAGATTCCGTAGAAATTTCTTTATTTCGACAGTACATCCACTTGGGTATTCAGATAAGTTTTATGTTCGAAACGTTCTTTCATCCGTATACCCTAGAGACCACTGAACCGCTAGTTCAAAGTCCTTCTTTACGGTCGGATGGTGGGTGGATGGACGAGTTGCTCCGTCAGGCAGATCCACGCAAACCGCTGCGCATGACCGTAATCGGGTGGTAGTACCGTGCCCCAGAGTCAGCCTGTCCATAGTACCACCCGAAGAATCGCGCCATACGACCGCCCCCCGCCGCGACGCTATGAAACAGCACGCACTATCCGTCTATCTTTTCGACAAGAACTACATCTGAAGGAATTGTGGTGTCAAAGAGACCAAACAAGGTTTGCAAGGAGGTAGGGCTCCGAAGCAGCACAGGTGATGAATTCTAACCCTTTCGACTATTACAGATCTTCCAAAAACCTCACAAAAGGTTGGATTATCCTATAGGCTCAGGCTTGTAACCACCATTTCAATGTTGCCCCCGCCCCCTTACAACGGAGCTCCAAGGTCTACACAATGGGAAATGTTGTGAAGAGTCCCTGGCTTTTAAAGAGGTACTCATTCACTAAGAAAGCATAAACAATCCATATGAAACACTTCCAGAAACTTAAAATTTATCACTTCTTCGTGCCTTGGACAGTTTACAGCGGAAAATCAAATTAGTATATATTACGTAAGCTCCCCATCCATGGACAAGTTCTTATGAGTTTTTTGTGTAGTGAGAAGGTGGTAGACTGGAAAGAAGATTAACAAAAACACATCATGAACTGTAATTTTAGAAAATGATTATTTCCCTAGTTTGACAAAAATTCGTGACATCAAACTCACCTGACCAATCAAGAAACACGCAAAAGCGAATTGTACTTCGGCTAGTAACTGTTTCCAGTCACCATCTAGTTGCCGTATAACACGCTCCAAACGATCCGTATAGTCAATACCAACACGATTTTCGTTCGCCTAAATAAAAAAAAATAAAATTAAAAAAAATAAAAAATAAAAGATTAAAAATAAAAGTAGAGCGAATTCAGAGGTAGGGATGAGACAGAAATGGGATAAAACGTAATGCGATAAGGATTTCATGATCCCGACAATTACTTCTATAACTGCTGATAAAGATGAAAGAATACGTAACTTCTCCTTCTAGACTGTAGAACAGCAATAGAGAAAATATACTTACATTCAGTTGGGGAATAGCCAGAAATCGGATTTCATATCCATCTCTAATCTTCATAATTGGCAAGCCTTGTTGGTCTACAAATCGAGTGCGAACTGGGTGCTCACGATCCACACTGTTGCTGCATCCAACAGTTGCATTAAGCTAAACGTTTAAGAAAAGCGGAGGTAGAGAAAAGACGTTTACTCAAAAATACACACAAATCACACCTCTTCGTTCTCCATTAGACACGTCTCCATACTAACAAGTTCTGCTTGAGCTGATATTTTACCCTTCAATGGGTTAAGCCTAAAGTAGAGGCACCTCAACAGAAGAAAACATGTAGATGCGAAACAACCCACCTCTCCACTGTTTGTCCATTAATGAAGTCGGTCAGAGCGTACCAACTCCTATAGTTCTCAAAAGGATAAGGACCCAATGTCGAGTCTATATTCTTTAGATTTAGCCTGAACCGGTTCACCTAAATATGTTTAGAAATGGGAGTAAATATATGTTACATTCCACCCTCACAATATGTAAGCTGCTAGTAAGAGCACAAGTCACAACGAAAAGCTCTGACTTTTGCAAACCGAATATCTTTAGTGTTGTTTTCACACCAATATTTTTCCATAAAACGGTACATGGTCTCGCGTCTGGAGCATATGTGATTTTGGTTCGAAATTCGCACACAAACGCGACATGTCCCGACATGTGAAGGTAACTACACCTTCTATTACTGACTTCGAATCGAGCAAGTAAACTCAGCCTATGACATTCACCTCGAAAGACATGTTCCTCCATAATTTAACACCTCTCAAACCGCAAAAAATATAACAGAACTATAACTATCACCAGAAATGAACCAATGCTCACTAACTGCCCAATGAGTAAACTATAGGGTAAGCTAAGAAGTTGGTAACAATTCAGATCTACATCAATGTGACAATAAGAAAGTGCCATCCAGTGCTCTATAGAGAAAGAACTCTTCACCACAAATCTAAGATTACGGTAGGAAACTTTGTGATATTTCACAAAAAGAAAACACGTAGGGCTTGCCTCTTCGTCTGATATAACTTCATCCGAAAATGTTTCCTTTTGTTTATCCCATTTCTTCACCACGATTTCTTCGGACTTGAAGTTGTGGAAGAAGCCTGCAAAAAGGGCGCAAAATTTGAACGAATTGTAGAACATATGGAAGCTTTCACGTGAACAATGGAATACTCACCTATCCTCGGGGCTCCTTTCACACTGCAATAAACGAAGTGAACTCCAGCTGGTATCATCTTTAAACCCATGAATTTTGGGCCAACAGTCCAGGATTTGTAGTCGATACCGAACTCGTGGCCTTCTGGGAAATCTTTCAGTATCTGTAAAGGGACAACGCGTAGAGGAAACACCAAAATGAGTATAAGATGATCTCAAATCAGCTTAAAATTCATTTGTCAATTACATGAACTTCAGAAAGAAGGTGCGCGCTGTTCAACTGCTTACGATTGTGGAAGAGCAAAATATGAACAAATATAGCCTGGTTCCAAATGCAATGGTAGTTCAGTACAAAATGCATGTTTTCTCTTCAGTCTCTCGAATTTCTGTGAACCTTCGGCGCTCTTCTACTCCACTACTCCCTCCAACTATCTCTTCCAGCAAAACAGATTATGTAAAATCGAACGAAAAATAAAAATATTTCTCTTCTCAATCGTATAATCACCGGGCTCAAGAAAGACCAGCTAAGGAAAAAAAGAACTGTAAAAAGAACCTCTTTTAGTGCGACCAAATACAATGTAAAACTACGCATACATATTTGCCTTATATCTCCGTATAGGATTTAACCGGACATCAGTTTTGTACCATAGCAGGTCCTTGGAGAAACTTACCCTCCAAATTTTCGAAAGTCACTCTTAGCAGCAGGTTCAAAGAGCGTAAGACTGGCTATGCATGGAAACTAATACGTGCAAAAACGAATCCAGAGCGAAATCGTAAGAATAGAGCGTAAAAATCTAAGCTATTCACACAGATCTCCTCAAAAGCATGCACGTCTTCGCAGCCGTGCTAAAAGCATCGGAACAAATGTTGATTAAAGCGAACGAAAATCTCTGGTAACGGTGCAGCCCGAACGGCGTAATGGTTCCGTTAGAAACGCTAGCAGCAACGGTTCCTAGTTGCTGCCATCCTCCCCTTGATTGTTGCTCAAGCTGTCGGCCCTCTGGCAGCAACTGCTGAAAGACAGCAGCAATCAAGGGGAGGATTACAGTAACTGGGAACCATTGCTGCTAGCGTTTCTAACCGATCCATTACGCCGTTCGGGCTGCGTTAGTGCTGCACATTTATCAGAGATGGACCATCGGACTTATACGCACAAGCACAGGGTAAAAAATTGGACGGTAAAAAAGGTTTTAAAAAAAGTTTAAAAAGCCAAGCAATCCAAGTCAAATTAAAGAAGAAGCAGCAGAAGAATACCTTACCACAAATGCTCCTGAAGAGTACATGTAGTTGACGACTTCTGGTGGTAGTTCTGCTCCATGTTTTAAAGTGTGCAATATATGAAAAGCCATCTGAAAATTTCGAAAACATGAAAACACAGTGAAATAAGACAAACAGACAAATGGAAGAGATATCACCCAACGAAACTTTATGGAATATATCAAAAACCCTTTCAGACACTAGCAGTACCAGAGCTACGCAGAAAACAACGCCGACAGAACCCAGGAATTCCGAGAATTTCGAAGTTTCCGTCCCGGGAACGAAATTGTGCAGTTGCGGCCAGCACCACAGAGTACGGCCATTTCTCCGAATTCTCTCGGAATTGTTTATGCTGACCACTTTCGAAGAACCACCTGATACGACCACGATCGTCACGGAATGCGCACTGTGCTATTTACGATCCCCAGCCACTGAGAGATAAGTCGCGCTATGTGCCGCCAATTTTGCATGCTCAACATCCATCATTTCGCCAAAAATCTGCGAATTACTGAAGTGGTGCGAAAAAAGGGTGTCACCAGCGGTCACAGGTGTGATGGGGTGGGGAGTGCAAGAGATGGAGTTCTTTTAAACATCGCAGGAGTCGATGTTTGCAACAGTTTCCGGAAATTCATCTGTCTTCGTCTTTTGTGCAAAACTTGTGAACACTTTATGAGCGACTAGAGCACGTCTCAAAAGCGAGAGAGTAGAATATCTGCGCACGAAAGGCCAAATTTTGCAATAAATGACGAACATCCGAATTTCACATCGTTGCAGATCGAGCACTACTTGGTCTCATGCTTTCGTTTCTTCCACTAATTTCTTGCTAACTCTCACTCTTAATGAAATGGACTATAAAGGAGACCCCAGTGGATCCGTGCCTTCTCGCTGCACCTCATCACATGCATTGTGGCACTCTAATTGTCTGCGTCTCCACATATTACAATGATATCATCTCCTCCATTCTCGTCCGATCCGCCTGCTTCCTGTTTTAACCTGTCCAAACAGGTGGAATGCGTGAGCATCGACCATTCGGATTTCCTTTATTTCTAACGGTATGTACAGGAAGCTCCAAACGTCCGCAGTCAAGAGGGCGTGGCCACGGCGCGGCTCCTTGATCAGACACAGGCGCTCTCTATGCTGCCTCTGGCTTCTCTGACTCTGCAGCCAACCAGTGGCAGCATGGCGAGCGCCTGTGTCTCTGTCTAAAGCCGCGTCGTGGCCACGTTCCTCTTGACTGCGGACATTTGGAGCTTCCTGTACATATATATTTATTTCCTCTTCTAACAGAAGAGGATATGTCTTTGTTATAGCCTAACGTCAAACGTCATGACAGCTGAGTATTTATGCATTTTGCTTGCCTTTCTCGCCACTCTTTCCGAATGCTGCACACTTTCCCACGTTCTTTGTCTATCTGGCCTCTCTTCAACTATCTTTCCGAATGAAACCGACCATATTTCACAGTAATGAAATTGGTGCCAGTGAGATCTCTTTCAATATAGTTTCTCTTTTCATATACTAATCGACGAACCTATATCTTCTGACGTGAGACTAAATTCCTGGTGCTCAGATATAGATTTTGAGATAGATTCTACCAAAGATTTTGTGTGATCACCATCTATCCATACCAGACATTCTTAAACCCGAAAGAGTTTTATTAATTGTATACTAGCTACGAGAGACTTCTATGGTTCGGACCCGCTCCCACGCGCCGAACACTTGCGTGTAGGCACTCTGACTGTCTGCGCATCCGCACATTTCATTGCTATTGTCTGTTTCAAAAGCGACTATAGTTGACTATATCTGCATATTGTCTGCCTTCTTCACCACTCTTTTCATTACCTGACCACTTTCTCCAGTTCTTTTCCTCTTTTACTTCTCTCCAAATGAAATCCTCGGTGAAACACTATATCATTGCCCTCATACTTGATAAATCCTTTCGTGTTTAGCATGCAAGTATTAAACGTCCTCAAGTATTTGTTTTCTTTTTCGTCTTGATTCAGTTTTAGTTCCTTCATCGTGACATGAGTTGGCTCTGACGCTTTCTGACAAGTGTCACGCGGATCCCTGTGGTTCATAAGTGTCCTTTCTCATCCTCACTAGTTATGTAAGGTTCTTGTAGTGCTAGTAAGGACATGCCAGCACAGTAACAAGAACACGTCGCGCATCTGCTCCGTTGTGACTGCCATGCGGTACCAGAAAGGAACCAAAATTAAATCGAGATGACCGCGATTGTTGTCTAATTGTAAGTCATTTTTTTGGGAGACTACTCGAAAGTTGACTTGGCCATATTTTATATGCTACTATCTATGAATTCTTCCTGATCATTCTATTTTTGCATTTCGTTTCCAATAAATTGTCCGCTTCATTCGTATTTGAGTTTCGTGAGTCATCATCGCTCGTCCGCATCCATGACCTTCTAAAGTGTCATTTGCCACCCAGCCCATGTTCGTTGCAAATATCTGCAAACGAAGCTATGCTCAATGCTACAGCAAAGAGTTTACTTTGCTGTAGCATTGAGATCACATCACTTTCCTGATCACAGGAATCTATAATGATAGGGGATTTTACTGGTTAGGACCCTCTAGCAGCGCCACGTCACACGACATTGAAAACTGTGATTTTATTGGAATGTGTGCATACGTAGACAGCCAGAGTGCCAGGACACAGATGATGTGGCGTATGGAGCTGGTCTGAATCACTGGATTCCGCTGTCGCTGCAGCTGTATTTCTCGAGAACTGTAGCGGTATTGATAGCGGCACTAGTTTCGCTACGTATCGATTGGTTGCTGACGCTAGCGGCGATGGTTCCGCGTTGCGCCCGCAATCGATGTGTACCAAGACCAGTATCGCCGCCGCCACAGCGATTGAAACCGCTATACTCCGCGGCGAGTATAGCACCAGGGTACGCTTCCGGTGTTTAAAGGCAGCACTCACGGAAATTTTCACCTCTGAAGGGAGTCGCTCACCGTCTAGCCGGCCCCTGGACAATCATAGGACTAAGTTGAACACAGCGAATACCTGCGAAGATATTGCCGTGAACACATCTGCCGCTCCGGACAAAAAGGGGTTCCGTCGCTTCAGCTAACGCCATCCACTGGGTGCGCGCATGTGGTTCAGTGAAGGGGGTTGTGTGGAATACGCCACATTTACAGGGTTTCGTGGCGGGACCAATCACGGAACACTCGTCCATCTTATGGACGCACATAAAATAGCGCCATCATTTTCTGTGTTTTCTGTGGGTTTCACGCTACTTCATCGTTGTCGATGAGTTCGTCGTCCCTAAAAACCTCGATGTACCGCGTAGTCTCTAACGTGGAAATTTCCATGAGTGCTGCCTTTTAAGCGATCCACACGTTACCGGAACGCTTAGAGATTACATTGTCCCTTTCAGTGGCCCCATCGCAAGTCCCGGAGTATGGCATATTCCAGGATGCGAAACCTCATTGGGTGCTGCCTTCAATAATGAAGTACGGAGAGCATCATTCACGGATGCACCCCTCGCAACGAGGCAATACCACTTGTTAAATCGCGTTTACCACTACTGGGGTTTGGTTAAGGACCTCAGTGTTAACGTGGATTAACACATGATCTGGCGCTACCGCCAAAGCGAGAGGTGCAATCGTGACTGACATTCCCTGAACTTCTCTCATTCAGATATTAAATCCAATGATGAACCAACTTACACCTCTGTGTGATCATTTACAGTGTTATGCAGGGACTGTTGAAGTTTTTTTTTTTGCGTTGTTCCACTTGCAGCTTGATACGTAGAAACACCAAACTAGCAGATTCTTGAATCTGTTTTGTGAATATTGTAAAGTGACGCTCATGGTTCCAGTGTGACTGATCCTTACATGTACCATAAAGAAATATCAGATAGGAATGTTATCAGGGTGCTACACTACACAGTTTGGCAGACAATTTGTGTCAGTTGACCTTATCTTATTCAGTATACGAAAAGTTACTATTTTTTCCTTGTAAAGTGAGCTGAAATTCAACACATGGACGCGAGTCCATCTCTTGTTTGACTTGGAGAACGAACAATCAGTCTATAGCGTGAACTTTTGAGCTTTAAGCACTTATCTCACACTACAACATGCCACTGACGCTGCTGCTATACCAGTTTCGATCGTTGCGGCCATGGCAACAGTACTTTTGGTGCGTATCGATTGATCTGCGGCGCGGCGCCCGTAATCGATATGTACTAAAACTAGAGTCGCAACGACTAAACGTGCCACACTCCTCAGAGAGTAAGCGCGCTAATGTACGAGGCGCTTGGGGTAGTTTTCTCTCGTTTCCATGGATGCCACGCCCAAACTGCCCCTAAGATGAGCGACAGGGTTCTCCGCTGCTGTTTTGCAGAGAATCATGTATATCATTGTGATTAGCGTCTCGTGATGGTTCCAGAGTTATAAAAACCTCAATAGCGCGTCTGAGGTGAGGCACTGCTTCAAAAAGAAACTATAAGCTGCTTATATGTATCTGTCACCTTGCTTCCTCTTCTGAGTGTAACGCTCTCGCATTGCATAATACCCAGTCATTTAGTAATCAGAATGTCTGCGATGAAGCTTCAAATATTTTACGAAATCATTCACAAATTCAAATGAGGAAGGGGAGAGGGTGGGTCGGTCGCAGTCCACGATTAGAAATGCTTGGCTACAAAGGCGCATAAATTTGTCGGTATGAATCATTTTGGCTGAGGTGAATAAATTTTGTTGCCTGAACTTCTTAGAAGTTTTCTTTTTCTTTTTCTCCTCGAAAAAAAAATTCCTCGAAAAAAGAGATTCTATTTTGTTTGAAACAGGTGTTTATAGCTGTTACGGCTCTGTATGTCGTAATGTTAAGGATAATCGGGGCAGACCAGTTAGAGGAAGTGAGGAGGTATGTACTTTCACCCAGTAATAAACAGAATAAACAGGCCATAACTTGACATTTCAACAAAAAAAAAAACTAGAAATAAATTATTCTATTTCCATTTCGTATTGTATTGCTTACTCTAAAGCTAGACTAAAAGCGTTGGGCTTCTAGTGCTCATGAGTAAGAGAAAGAAGGTCCCAGCTTAGAGCAGTTCTTCAGGAAGGAACTCACCAGAGTGGAAGATTATCATCATAGGTGGAATACCCTGAGAATGAGTCTCACCCAACCTTCATTTTTTGGTCGACCCCCCCCCCCCCGCTATGGGAGAAAGAGTTCACCTATCATAGTTATTGCAAAGGAAGACCAGATAAACGCATTAAATGTTGTAATTGCAGGCTTTTTCTAAAAACTGGAGAAGTGTTGAGGAAACATGATTAAGTGGTAGTGGCAGAGTAACAGTACCACTGGAAAATATTCGGAGATTGGAGCTGAAGGGAAACTATAGATGAGAATAGACTGGAGAAAAAATGAATTTTTTTGAATTTTCAACGTTTATTTTCAGAAATATCCGGAAACCGACTGGAGAACTCTAATGTGACAACAAGTAAGCACAACATAGTGACTTTGAAGGAAAATTCATTTTATGCATAGAATGCATATTGCTGTCAGAACTGTGTGCCAAATTTCTGAAAAAATTCAGACGCGCAAAAGTAGGGCCCGCGCCGCGCCCCGTCTTGGGCGAAGTAGTGAACCTTTTCCAAATGTCAGGTTGCTAGGAAATAGAGGAGGATTTGCTCTTTCCAAAGATATCCAAGTTTCCCTGATTGCTTTTGAACCCACGTCGGAATTTTCCTACCAAGTGGGGCTATTTTCGAACTTTGAGTGGATTTTTCAGGATTTATTGAAATCGTTTTCCGGATGTCAGGTTGCCAGCGTGTTCAGCTGACGATTCTGCGTCGATTGATACCTGGATGGAGGATGGAAGTTCGCTGGGAAGCTCGGAATGCCGGTTGGTGTGAACGCTATAACGGGCGTTCTCATTTGCCATTGTCTGCGTCTCTTCCATCTTTGTACTTCCTCGTTTTGGCGATGAGAATGCCCGTTATAGCGTTCTCACCAACCGGCATTCCGAGCTTCCCAGCGAACTTCCATCCTCCACCCAGGTATCAATCGACGCAGAATCATCAGCTGAACAAGCTGGCAACCTGACATCCGGAAAAGGATTTCAATGAATTCTGGAAAATCCGCTCAAATTTCGAAAATAGCCCTACTTGGTAGGAAAATTTCGACGTGGATTCAAAAGCAATCAGGGAAACTTGGATATCTTTGGAAAGAGCAAATCTTCCTCTATTTCCTAGCAACCTGACATTTGGAAAAGGTTCACTACTTCGCCCAAGACGGGGCGCGGCGCGGGCCCTACTTCTGCGCGTCTGAATTTTTTCAGAAATTTGGCACACAGTTCTGACAGCAATATGCATTCTATGCATAAAATGAATTTTCCTTCAAAGTCACTATGTTGTGCTTACTTGTTGTCACATTAGAGTTCTCCAGTCGGTTTCCGGATATTTCTGAAAATAAACGTTGAAAATTCAAAAAAATTCATTTTTTCTCCAGTCTATTCTCATCTATAGTTTCCCTTCAGCTCCAATCTCCGAATATTTTCCAGTAGTACTGTTACTCTGCCACTACCACTTAATCATGTTCGAATGCTCAGGATAATCCCCCTCCTTCCCCCCCCCCTCGGTCGACGCCCCTGGCGTTGAGTGTGACTTTCACTTAGCCTTCTACGATTTATCTCGCCAACCTTCACTTTCACGGACCCGTTCTCACAACTATTCCACCTATGATTATCATCCATCTTGCGTCAGCTCAGAAGAATACCGGAATTAAAAGAAAACAGTCAATACTTCGAGTTTGGGTAATTAAACCACCTTTTCCGCTTAATTGTGAAATGGAGCGCTCTTCTGTGGCGGCCACAGACTTTGGAAGGGGGGGGGGGGGTTGTAGGAAAACGGGAAAAAATTTGGGAAATTCGCCCAAAATGAGAATGTCCTTGATTACATAGAAATTGGTTTCAAATTCCAGTGACTAGGAATAAATACTTTTGAAAGTCAGAAGTCCCATAGTATTTCTGGATCTGATCCATTATTCGCTTAGTCATCGTCGAATCGTAGGTGGTGAGGCCTGGCCTCTGTTATTATTTCAACAGCTGCCATCGTTTTCATTTTTTGTTTTTCATCGTCATCCCTATACAATCAATCACAGCTTGGTGAATCCCATAGTGTTCATCTGCCGCTGCCCTTTAGTACTAATTTGCGCTGGGATTTCTTGTTTGTGGTGAAGTTCCTGGACATTCCTTTTTTTTGGTGGCTTACACTTAAAGAAGAAACTAATGTCACCTACAGTTTTCGAATGAGAAACTGTCATTACTTACTTTTCGAAGTTAAAATTAGCCTCATTTCGCTCTGTATTTCTTCTTACAAGTCGTGACTAGCTGTCGGACTGGTTTCAACTACCACGCGTTTCATCGGTGAGCCGCATCGTTTTCACGGGTGCTTCATTTTAGCTTACAATTAAAAATATTGTTCCCATTCATTTTTAGAGAATCTTGCGAAGTTTGCGGCTCATTGCGATCACTGCAGTCATTACTAGAAATTCTTCTTAGAAGTCCGTACAACAGAAATGGAGTAAAGTTTCTGGCAATGTTCGATTCGCCAATTGCAAAGATGATAGATAAGATGATATGTACACTTTTTCGAAACGCTCCCTCACATGTTTGTTAGCCCCGGTTTGTTGCTTTTTCAACGTTTCTTATTGTTTATGCGGTACATTTCGGTCACCTAATCAACAGAATGTTCTAAAAACTTTATTTCCATGAGTCATCAATCTAATATTATGATTCTTTTGCTATACTGTTGTTCTTCACAGTTGTGAAAAATCTCGCCATGCACTTTCCTACACACTTCAGATCCCTGTAATTTTTCTACTCGTATTCATTTTAATCCTTTTCCAAAATTTATGCGAAAATATTTTAGCTAAAATTTCCAAGGTTTTTATTAACCTGAAGTGAGAAATGTAAAGAGTGCTGTCTTATTGGTACGTATCTAGCTCAGAACCGCCCGAAGGGTTACATTCATTAGTTTAAAGGCAGTGTCTCACCTCATGTTGGGTGCCGTGATATTCACAGATTCAGGTCCAGCTCGGAGCGCTGATTCCAATGATGTGCTTGATGTCAGAAAACATCTTCAAAAACCCCTACCTTTAAGGCAAAATTGGATACAAGAGCGGACGAGTTTCCCTGCTAGGAAGCTAGCAAAAGCGGAGCTGAGAAGCTGAGATTGCACCTTAAAATGAACTTCTCAGTAGCAGCTATTATCAAACAAACAAACGTTTCCGTGTTGAAAAACCGTGCCGCACCCTCAGCAAGCTCTTACTGCGGAATGAACTCTCTCGTCCACTGGCCGAGAATTTCGAAATTCTCGGCCAAAGAAACCCGTAACTTATGGGGTTTTCGACGTTTCTAGGAAAAACAAAGTACATCGTTGTGCTCAGCGGCTCGCAATCTTTCGACTGACGAGCTTTGTCGCTGAGGTGAGACACTGCCTTTAAGTCAAATTTGACTGGGAGGTCATTTCCAGCCGTTTTTTAGGATGATGCTCCAGCATTCATTCAAGTTGCGTTTTTTTCAGGACCCAGAAAGGATGAATTTTAGGCCCAATTGGTTTTCTCGAGTGGCCGCGTAGTTGCACAGAACTGAGTTGGTTTATTAGATTCACAATGCCCGAGTTATAGGCTCGGTGAAAACCCTTAACAATTGGGAATTTTTGAAAAAGCACTTCAAGAAAGTAAGGAATGCTCCAGGACGATTTATAGCAAACGGATGATGTTTCTACGTAGGTCTTGTCTTATCTTTTCTTGAATGGAAAAGGGTAAACATATATCATGCGACATTGTTCCAAATCAGACTGAAATCCTTTTTCTGCATGTCGTTCTCTTTGTACAGTATTTTTGGAATGCCCTGCTTTGTACCGTATTTCTGAGCCGTCTTATAAATTGACTTTTGTCGCACTTTTTTGCTCCAGATATTCATTCAGGTCACGTGTTCTATTTTTGCACTTTCCGTAGTCATGGTGTTCCATAAAGGTCAAGAATGTGGAATCTCTCTGGACATTTCTCTTTCTCTCTCCCTCTCTTGTTCTCTCCTTCTGTTTCTATCTCTCTTTATTAAGAAGGGGCAATATCAGGCGAATAGAGAGGATGTGGTTATCATGTTTTTCTTTTCTTCACCAATTCGAAACAGGGTTAGAACTCAGCCCCGCGGGTGACCTTCCAAACCTCTAGGGATAGCTCCGGGAATGAACCCGGGTATCCACTAGATCTCGTCTCTATTTTTCTAATTTTTCATATGGAAAGAAATTCAAAGAAAAAACTTCTAAACCGCAGTTTCTCGCCAACCTATTGTGACTTCTACATAATTCTTCTGTGATGTAATAAAAGTTGTTCCAGTGTTTGCAAAGTTTCGACGTCAGCAGGTTCTTTCAAATTTCCGAAACCAATCCGTCAGCAGGTAATGGGCAGTACACATTACATCCACGCATAGCTATGCCGGCTATTTAATTGAAGTGGAACTTCCATAGCGCAGTTTCGTTAGATTCATTTCTTTCCGGAGCCAGTCGTATTTTTGGAACTTCGTCCCATGTAGACAGCTCTGAACGGTCTGTGTTTGTTATCAAAATTCATATTTTAACGTCTCTGACAGGCCTAGGTCATAAAATTAAAAAGAAAGCACCAGGAAAGACCTTTCGTGAGCTGTTTGCTTAACTACATAGTGCACAGAAAGGGCCCCGTTCTTATCGGTAATGGGTTCATAGTCCAACTAATAAATTGCCTACAGCTGGTGGTCTCCTCGAAGAAGTCAGTGGGAAGCCTCTGGAATTGTCTAAAATGCTATGTTTCACCTGGATTAACCGCCGTTCTTTGATGTTATCACTTTATTGAGTATCTGGATGCCTTTATCCGTAGAAATTATTTGCTTGGGCGAACAATTTGCTCATAATTGTATATTTACACATTCATGACTTTAAATATGATTCTATCGCCTGCATTTTTTTGGACTTTTGTTCCATTTTTCACGGCATGCCATCGTCATAAGACATCACTCAGATGTGGAAAAAAGCCCTTCTCTTCTTCATCTGCAAAGGCTGTAACAGACTTATGACCGAGAAGATGGTGATATATGCTGGAAACTTGCCGACCATCACAATAATATTAGGTCGTCAAGTATGAAATGTCCGATTTTGGATGAGAAGATTTCGAGTTTTGTTTCTAAAGCAAGATGCAGTATAAGATATCCGATTATGCTCCTATACTATCCCCCACAGCCTTGCCATCTTAACTGCAGCTTGACTGCGCCAACAGCTTGGAAACTTGGGAAGCTAGTAGCAATCAAGTGGCACATGTTGAAAATTGAACATTTTTTCCAGCAAGAAGTGAGCTAATCCCTGAAAGGAGTTGTGGTCTAATAGAGCAAAGTTTGGCCAGTACAATGAGTGGTAGGTTGGTCCTCACCCCTGCTCCTCTGGCTTAAGGAGCGTGGATTTGTGAAAAATGGTCAAAAATTGGCACCTATTTTTGAGGATCAAATTGGGAAAAATTCGTTCACCGAACCACTTTTAATGGTGATATTGCCTTGAATAAATAAATGTTATTGGATTATAAAGGTCACACCTTGCTGCTTACGCTGACCTAGTTTGACTCCTATCCGCTTCGGCTACGGCTTCCAGCTCATCGTTATCCATGTTCATCATAAGGCTCACTTTGGAGCTTCATGTCACCTGAGCGGAACTTCCCAAGCAAACGCTGTTCAGTGCATTTACTAGCCAAATGTCCCTTGACACTGCTCTGATGTTTCCAGCCTTCTCAGCTCTAATGGCTGGAAAATGGAACCTATGTTCCAAAACGACACGATTTTTCGTCTTTGAGTAGTTTTACAAAAAAATGCTTCCAAACAAAAATTCCAGAACTGATAGAAAACACAGGAAGTGATTTTGAAATGAAGAGGATGTGTCTCCATAATGAAAATAAAGATGAGGAGAGATCTAGTAAATCTTCGAAGATAGAGACTGTCAAACTGACCGTTCATGAAATCGGACATTTCATACTTGACGACCTAATAATACTGCACTGCTTTTCCTGCT
Source organism: Ancylostoma caninum (assembly GCA_037903475.1). Classification (NCBI taxonomy): domain Eukaryota; kingdom Metazoa; phylum Nematoda; class Chromadorea; order Rhabditida; family Ancylostomatidae; genus Ancylostoma; species Ancylostoma caninum. The sequence continues at coordinate 100,402 of JBAJFG010000415.1, read as the reverse complement.
TCATATGGAGTTTAGTACGAGTCGGCACCCCAGGTGGGTGTGATGGACAAGATAGCCGACTATCAGCAACTTTCAGACCACTGGTGGTCAGCTGATAAATACTGCTGCTCTCACCACTGACATACAATTCTAATGCTTCCGCCTTGATTTTCTGTATTTTTATGAGGTCTTTTGTGAAATTTGTTAGGTTTTCAAAAGGAACAGTTTTGGTGAACACTTCTTAGTATCTTATTTCTTCTTGATTTTTTTTCTCAAATGGGGATGATGAACGCATTCAGAATATCTCAAGAATCCCAGGAGATGCCAAGAGAAACATCCCAGGAAAATCCCAAAACTTGTGAACATTGGAGCAAATGCGCAGCGCGCAGACTGTATCCATAATTTCTATGTGTCTTGTAAACTCGATCTTACTCTCGATTTCCCATCTTATGTGGATGTGCTTAATCAAATATAATCACTATTCAATCCATGATGATCACTTGATACTCTCTTTCATCATGCGAAATCAAAGTCACAAAAACAAAATCTCCCCCTTTCTTCATACCATTTCAGGTGTCTCAGGAAATTCCTGCGCAGGTAATTTGTCCGTTTTTTTTTCTGGTTACGTCGAAATACCTGCTCAGTACTTACATACTAGACCATTTGTTCTCGCCCAACAACAACTCAACGCTGTTGTTGGCACCTGTTGGCACGAGTTGTTCGAAAAAAAGAAACACACGTCCCGAGAATGTTCATTGGACAACATTGGTTTAATGGATGGGGCGCTGTAATTTTGCGAAAATTGTTTGTGCACTTATTAGTTCTTATGTATAGACTAAGTAGTATACATTATTTGTTTGTTTATTGCTTATACGTACTCGGATGATCCGGGAAGAATGAAAGATAAAACAACTCAATAATCTATTCATACAGGTAAATGGGTCATTGTTGTCCTAAGCTGATTCTAGTTGCTGTATCTAACTAATAAAACTTTTTTTGAAATAAGCTTCAAGTCAAGAATGTAGTAAGGGTTGGCGATATTTTCCAAGAATATGCGTATAAATATGTAGTGACATTAGTCATGTTACATAAATGTTCGTAGAGAAGAACAAAGGGCTGAGTCACCAAGAATCGTATCGTAACAAAAGGCCGCAATTCTCTCACATTCTCTCTATAGAAATCTTTTTCTGGAAGCGATCCACCGTTCGAAGAAAAGTGCTTTGTTTCCTTTCTGGAACTACAATATTTTCTTCTTACTATGGAACGCATTGAAATGTCTGCCTAATAGATTCAATATCACTTTTATAGATTCAATATTAATATCAATATCAATCTCATATTGGGTTTAAAAACTAAGCAAACATCTCCGTTCCACCACTGTTGACATTTTTGAACGCCCTTCCTGTTTTAATCTTTGTTTCCTCCTAGGTCGTGCTCCCTAAAAAAGCAAACAAACAAGACGCCGCCATTTCCAAAGGTAGCGATTTCGTGCTGATAATATCTACAATTAGTGTAGCCCGACTGGATTCTAGACTGGTTTAAGATGCAGATACACCTCTTAAATCTGACGATTTCATTTTAGCTTTTCTCGTTCAATAAATTCACGGGTCGCGGTTATACCTAGGACCGGATAGGAAATCGAATGAATTAGTTGAATTAGTAGTTTAGAAACTGACTGAAAAACTTCGGTTATTTAGGGGAGGGAGATAGAGAAGTCGTACAACTTCCACTTTTTGCGCCAGTGATAAACTATTCTCGCCTTTGGGCATTTCTACTTGATCGGAATCGAATATTCGAATTCGAACACATTCACAACATTTTCTAGTCCAAAAATACATTCCCGGTATTCCCGCGAAATTTTGGTACAACACAAGGTGTGCTCTACAAATCTGAATCAAACTCTATGAAGAGGTCACGCAAGAGAAGCATGTATCGCCACGAACTCGCAACGTTTGAAATTTTGATAAAAATCGAAGTGAGAGCATGAAAACAAATTTTTGCTTCATTGTGTCCCTGGGAGTGAATCTAGTCCTTGTACAGAAAAATCTTGGCGAATTATTCCTTTTCCAGCCAAATAACCTCACTTTTACCTGAGGGCCGGCGTTGCGTGAGCCGGCGTGAGGCAATTAGCACTCGGCAAGCGACCCCACCGTAGTTACGATGTCACTGTTGTCGCAAATTCATTCTCAGAGTATCTGCGTAAATCGTTCATTTCTCGAAATCGGCCGATTTCCTAGTAATTTTGGCTGATGTTGTGTATATTATGCATTTTCAAAGCAGTCAGTAAAAATCTTTGGAATCTCTGGTGGATTTCTGGGAGATTTGGTGAACTCCGCACAAATTCCTAATGATTTTCAAACATTTTCCTGCATTCTTCATGCTGCCCTGGAATTTGAGCAGGAATCTCTACTATGGGATCGCTAAAATGACGTCTAATTCAATTTCGAACCATTTCTCTTCTCAATTGTGGTAGCAGTCAGAAGCTCAAGTCACTGAATACCAGATTCCCAGTTTTTTTTGGGATAAAAAATTTCTGAGAGCTGTGAATTATGCAACCTTTAGTGCAATTTTCGATCACTTTCACCACTGCAACCTTGTGGAGAGACTGCTAGAAAAACCTGAAGAGTCCGGTGGCCGGATCCATGAACGGTCTCAGGGAGGTCTCAATCATCTCACTCTCCCAGAATGAACGAGTTCCGAATGCGGAAATTGTTGGATTTCACTGCTTTGCCTTCATCTTCTCCACTTGTCGGAGCGGATTTCCCAAAGCTGTGGAGTGTATGCGCCTGTTTTTGTTCTGAATCTTCCCATTCTGGTTCACCTAGGTGTTCATAAACAGATCCAAAACGTCTATAACTGCTGAAATTGGTCGAATGTGGTTGTAGAGGATCAAGCAGTCTTACCGGTGTAGAGAATTTTTGTGGAATTTCGACATTTTCTGCTTGTTTCTCTTGATATTTAGCCTCCAATCCATGTTCTTTCGTGTTTTTTTCTCAATTCAGAATTCGTACCAGATGCTGTTCGTCCTTTTTATGTCCTTTCCATTGTTTCAGTAATACTTTTCATTCCCTTCATTCCCTTCAAACCAGGAAGTTCCTAATAATAATTTCACTAAATCCGATCGCTGCAGGCTGCCAGTTTTTGGTCTCTATGCGGGAGAAATTCCATCGTTATCTCTTCCGTTCATTATCAGGGACATTTCCCTATGCAGTGAATGATGAATGTTTGTCTTAGAACTGAACAGCACCTCATCTGCTGCACTTACTGTAAGCTTTTCTTATCAAAAGTACTTTTTTCTCGGCGATCACAGGGCAATGGAGTTGTAGCGTACAAAAGTTGCGAGCAAATACGCGAAACTCTGGTTCCAACGCTTGCAGTTGCTAGCGGAACCTGTGTGTACTTTTTGAGCCAATGCTTCAGATCGTCATTGTTCCTTTGTTCTTGGTGGACGCTGGAACAGTCGCAATTACCACATTCGTGACCTTACGCTTTAGGCATGATGTGTCACATGGGACACACGCGGTCTTGCATAAGTGGGACCCGTGCTCAACCACTTGAGCACGTGGTCCCACGTGGTAGGAGTTTGTCCTCCGCCGCATAATACGCCGAATTCACGCAAATCTGAACCCGATCTTTTTATCTTTTGTGATTGTGAAGAATGTTTCCGAATGTTTGTCGTCCATCCACTTGATACTGATTGTAGTTTCCTTTTCATATGTATCTTTCTCTTTGGAGTATGTTCCAACCACATATTAAGAAAAGTTCGAGTGAAGATCTGCTCTGCCCAGTGCATGTATAGAAAGCTTGAATATATGTTAGTATAGCACTACATAGAAGTTTGCTAATTATGACTGCTTCACTGAAATATAACTCTGAAAAGAGCGTGCTCACCCTGTTGAGCACGCGGTCCCACGCGTCGCACCATGCGTGTCAACCGGTTGAGCACATTGTCGCGAAGGTGTTAAAGCGATTTCCTTTGAAATGTGATTTTTGCTCTCCTTTATGTAATTGACTCCAAATCATTGACGTTCCAGTCTTTCTTGATTGTAAACTTGCTCATGGGTGATGTTTTATTCTCACTGATGCTTCCTCCCTAATTTTACCTCAAATGCTAGGAAATTCAAAGGATGAATAAATGAAAAGCAATGGAGTAGGCGGATTTGTTGAATTGCGAGTGAAAGCAATGGAGTAGGCGGATTTGTTGAATTGCGAGTGATTTGTAGCGCTGGGTGCTTTAATGACTCATCTGAATCGTTTCATCATCTGAGGCTACTGTGGGATGCTACTACTCGTCTGTGTAATTTTTCTGAACAGGACTTGTGCAACAACAAATTGTTTCTTGAAGTATCAGCAAGAGTTATTGACTAGAGGACGTGGAACCATGTCTAACAGAAATAATAATAAATAGAATGTAAATATATAATTATAACTCTGCGATGTTGTGCTAATCAAATAATTGGTTCTTTGACCACGACAAAGCAACTGTCCCCACTCCGTCTTCTTTTTCTGATAGTGAAACTTGCATGGGCTACGCGTCCATCTTATTTAATTTATTTAATCACTCGATGCAACCCTGACAGGTGAAAAAGTCAGGCAATTTCAGGACCAAGTTCAGACTGCAGTTTTAGTGGATGTTGCCAGTTCTTTGGCAGTATTAAGTAGCGTTCGTCATGCTCAGTTGTTCCAATATGATCACAATGCACTGCTAAAACCCAAGAAGACAACTACCATTTTCGCAGATCCGATCTCAGAAATAAGTATTTCACCCATGTATGGCCCCGTGCTACTTTTTATAGAATAGAAACTGTTCACAGGAGGAATAATTATGCTAACAAACAAAGAAATTCTGGGACATTGGGACGCATTGGAGTTGAGGAGAATCGAGTCGGTTGAGTTATGTCTTGAAAGATGTATACTGCATCGATTTAAAGGCAAGGTCCGGTCAAAATCTTGCCCATCCAGGTTTTTTGCTCTCTGGAGTCCAAACCATATGCGTAGCATGTATCCCAAGGTTGAGACGTCGATATAAGCTCTATCGCTAGATATGGAACAAAACGTCCGAGCGTTATGGTGGCCGTACGAAAACACGCTCCAATCGACATAAGCCGCGCGCTTGCATACTGAACAAAGATGGACGCTCACTCTGAACTTTCTGCCCGCGGTGGATCCGCGGTGTGCCCGAGGTGGAGCGTCGGTTCGCCACCGCGGGCATGTGCGGGTCCACCGCAGGCATGTGCGGCTCCACCGTGGGCATGTGCGGACCCACGCGGGCATGTGCGGGTCCACCGTGATCATGTGCGGACTCAGCGCGCTAGTGACGTCACTCCCGGTTGTCCACCGCGGGCACGTGCGGATTTATCGCGGGCAACCGCGAGTCCACCGCGGATTGACCTCGTACCGCGGACCCACCGCGGGCAGAAAGTTCAGAGTCACTCTGAACTTTCTGCCCGCGGTGGATCCGCGGTGTGCCCGAGGTGGAGCGTCGGTTCGCCACCGCGGGCATGTGCGGCACCACCGCGGATGTACTGCGGCTCCACCGCGGGCATGTGCGGACCCTCCGCGGGCATGTGCGGACCCACGGCGGGTATGTGCGCGTCCACCGCGAGAACATGCATTTTCAAGGGACTGGTTATTTTCTTCTAAAAATGGTCCTGTATCGAAGACTCTTTCGTGAGGAGGAGGAGGCAGATTCACGATGGCACTGATATTTCATCCTGAAAGCGTTTTTACACCACTGGATTCGAACCCACGTACCTTTTCGAACTCATGTTTCCAAGTCCGCTCTCTTATCCACTCGGCCATGCGTGCATCGTGCGTGGAGGTTTTGTTGGCATTGATGACGCAATCAGCTCTACTGCGGGTCCACCGTGTGACATGAGCGGGTCCACCGCGGATAGCCATGTTATTGCGGGTCCACCGCGGGCATGTGCGGGTCCACCGTGATCATGTGCGGGCATAGCGCGCTAGTGACGTCACTCCCGGTTGTCCACCGCGGGCACGTGCGGATTTATCGCGGGCAACCGCGAGTCCACCGCGGATTGACCTCGTACCGCGGATCCACCGCGGGCAGAAAGTTCAGAGCAGATACATACAACCTAATGAACATTTCGTGAAACGTTCCCCATCCCATCAAACGGGACCACCAGTCCTTTGAATGCGAATTTTTTTTCCTACGACGCCACAATAGACAGCATGTATAGCGCGCCGTATAATGTCATTTGAAAGCACGGACGCTGCAAACCCGCAAACGCCGTACCGAAATTGGGGGATGGAAAGCGTTCTTTATGGGACTTTTTCAGGGATTTTTCAATAGTTTTCGTCCAAGATATGGCCGTGGGCTACGGATCCAATAGAAATTCGGGAGATGGAAATCTGCCTGAACCTTGACTTTAGGCGCACATTGGAAGTTGCTGAAATTCAGGGGTGTCAAAACGAAAAGGTGCGAACAAGTACATCACTCCTACTATCAGACTAGACAACATACCCCGGCTAGTGTTCAGGCTAATGGAGAACCCCGGTGTATGTATACTTTTCCGCCTCAAGCAAAACTTTGAAAGAATCGGTACAATCAGTGAGTCAATAAATCGATTCTATTGAGCAAAATGGTTGATGTTTGTGTTCAGTTTAAAGGACAGCTCCGTTGAAAATTTAATGGCTGCACAATGGTTGCTTTTTATTTCGCTATCCACTCAGTACGAGTGGATAATGAAGTGAGAAGCAAGACATTAATTTATTTATTTATGTTATACATCACAAGATAAGTCACAATGCAGCCCTTCGCAAGGAAAGTAAAATTAAGAAGGTACCATAGAAAGGTCATGGAAGGCTCGAAAAAGTGGTGAAATTACAGATTCAAATTGCCATTTTTTTCTTTTTCTAAATTTATCCATGAATTTCCGAGGTTGTATTGCACTGCTCCCTTTTGAGGTTCATTTGCATATACGTAGTAGGAAGTTCTGGAATAATGTTAGTATTACTGGAAAAATAACAACTGTTCCATAAATCAAGAGAAGAATGAAATCCATTTTGTTTATTATCCACTTAAAGTGTTCAAAATCAAAGGTTACTGATATCGTAGCAGTGTGGCGCAATATCTCTCCCAGAGGAATTCGGAAATTAGTCTTTTTTTGATCAAACTGTAACATGTGGTTCGTCCCCGTGTAAGGATAGGCGTTACGCTCAATTTTCAACAACATTGTTTTTTCTCCGTTTTCTTATTCCTACACATGCTTATTTACATCCGTAGTGCAACTCAATTATTTTCACAGAACTGGATTCCTGGGACTGACATGAGTATCTTTTTGGTAACCTGGCGAAACTGGTACTAGTTTCGTTTTTTTTTTGTGCACTCGCCTTGACCTTGCCGTCCAGATGTCTGATGTTAGTGTAGACGTACTTTCTTTGTTGAATTTTTCCCCTATTGCGACTAAACTATAAGTATAAACTAGTGTATAGCGCTATGGGCCAAATATGGGCATGATTCATAACCATAAGTGGGATCACATTTCATAAACTTCCACATGCATCAGTCAGCGTAGTGATCTGTGATGTTGTCTGTTTGTTCCTTCCAAAATCATCAGCTTTTCTTCGGCAATAGCTGCAGCTATCGTTGCTTTCCCCATGTGACAAACGAGTTTACGAAGCATCATCCATTAGCCCCCACTAGCAAGTGATTCTTCTCGAAATCTCGGTGGTAGACCTTGGGTGCTGGCTTCTTCTCAGAAGCCAGCACCTCATTTCTGCTCCCTTGGCCCCGCCCCACCTCCAGCTGCACCGTTTTCTTCCGGGTTTTTTGCGCCTCTTTTTATACTAAGCCCCACAAAAGCTCTCTTGCAGGGTAGTTCAGCAGTTTAAAGCACAAGACAAATAGATACTCCATGAATAAGTAAACAGATATTAGAACTAGGAGCATTGGAAATCTGACCGATGAACTGTTTACTTGAAAAACCACACCCTGAAGTAGGCGGAATAGTACAGTGCTGTTTGTTCTCCTACTCTATTTTTCTTCGTGTACCGAGAGTTCAGTTCAGCTTTTTATCCGTTCACTGATGTTTTTAAGCCACTTCAGCACCGTTTGCTAGACGTCTGTTGCTGTTCTGTGAATCATTGGCAGTATATATCAGCTGTTGCTTCTCCCTGCAGACCCGTAGACGCGGGTCAAGTCTGCAGTTGCAGGACACATCTTTGCAGCCTTTATCTCTCTCTGACTTCGTATTATTTCGATTAAGTGAACAAAAATTGTTATCCGATTAGTTTTGCTAAGAACTAAACTCTGCACTTGTGAAGGAATTCATCCTCTCTTAGAGAAAGAAAAATCTGCAGCGGAAAGACCCTCTTTTCTCTAATTTTTCCCCTACATTCAAACTCAATGACTCCTTTAGCCTACCATATGTTTCTTGGACGGCTTAGGGGTGTGGGTTGCGAGAAGAAATCCAAACTTCCTCAATTCATGCACCGAGGTGCGTTTGTTCATGTTTGATAATAGTTCTCTGATATTACATATCCTAACAGCAAATAACAACAATAATCGACTCATGTCGATCAACAACTTTAATAATTAAAATAAGTACAGCTAGGAAGCGCACTTTAGCTTGATCCACGCGGTTTCTTAGCCACACAGGCGAGGTGGTGTTAACTCTTGAATTTAGCGAGGACCGCCTAGCTTCTCAACGGTTCTGACTTCCTTCTTGGGGCAAGTCATACTCTCTGTCTCCCCCTTTCATCCATCTTTAAGGGATGGTTGAGGAACCGTCATTTTCGCCAACCTATGATCGCCTTGATCTCTTGACAACTGCTGATTCCAAAAATATTGCGTATTGGGTGTTCTCCAGATGCGAAGGGGTTTAAAATTATTATCATGTCCCACGGTGCGGTGTTACTATAAGCTTTACTGCAGCATCGTAAAGAGTGTGATCAGGGGTCGAGCAAATCCTGTATCATAACAGCCATTGTTTCGGATCGACGATAATTGGACCAATAGTTGGTCTACGTTGGCACCCTTGTGTGATGCTTTCATTTCTTTTCTCAACTACTATAGTCACCAGTCATTGGTCGATGAAAAATACCGAGAAAGATAGCTATTTTTGTTTGTTTTGATCCCTTATAAGGTGGCTATTTTGCATGTGCCTGCCTTATATGCCATACTTCTTCTCTGTGAAGAAAAAAAATGCGCTGCTTTTCACGACATCTTGAGAAAGAAACCTTACCAAATACTCATTATAATAATTTGATGGTACTTTTCGGCTGGTGGTATACTCAGTGGGGGCCAACGATTTCCGGCCACTTGCTTCCGATGTGACACACCTAATCGTCTGAAATACTTTGTAGACAAGTCAGCCCATCTCACCGGCTGCAGTGCCAGTGCTCTATTTACCAAGTAGAGGATAACAGTATTCATAATTTGAGCCGTTATGTTTTTTTAATGAAAAAACCCCGGCCTTTTTTTCAATTAAAGGCTATTCATTCAACTTATTGTCGCTAGTTCTCCAGTATAACCACCAGGAGAAGGGCATAGGGATTCTTGGGACCAAAATGTTTTGCAATACGTACATACTGGTCGAGTTTTACTTTTTGCGAGTCTCGAAATAGTGGCTGGGTATCGCCCCTGCCCTGTTGCTTCCAACTGTCGCTTCAACTTGTTAGTCATATTTCTGCTGATGTTTAGCTTCGTACATATCTTTCTCGCCTTCTCGAAACCTAACCAAACAAAGCAGTCTTGTCTTGCTAACAGTTTATCTTCCATTTAGGATCGGATCTCAACCAATCCGACTGGATTTTTGGCCCAGCAAAGAGCAATAGCCCAGAAGAAGTTTCATGAATGGTCACGTTTGCTAACGACTTGCTGGGATAATGAGTGGATTTTTCTTATTGCTAAACTGTATCTCTGAGGTTTTTACGAGATCTCGTCTCATCACCTAGCGTTCACATATAGTCCTTCTTTTGATACTCCACAGCGGCAGCCGCTGGATTAATTCCGAGTACGCCTGCGTTCTTCGCTTTAAAATTCCCTGCAAATTCTCCATGAAGTTCGTATTTCGCTCATATCGTACATTTTTGGAGACATCAGCGGATCTCGTTTACATTTTGATAAAGTTAGAGAACAGTTCGAGGGAAAATGTTTTTTTCTTGAATTTCATATTCTGAGAAGGTATGTTATTCCTTCCCAAGATATCCAAACATTTTTGAACGCAAATGCGATGGAAACTACGTAGGTAAACCCATGGAGATCCTGAAGCGCAGTTGCAATCAGCACACGTGTACCTTACAAATTCAATGGCGCTATTACTAGGATTATCCAAGTGAAATCACATCCCAGTCTTTAATACATAGTGATCCAGTTTTCGCGAATAAGTGCGAAAATCCCTGTAATCGACCATGCATGTGGCACTTAGCCTCACTCTTTGTGTCCCACTCGACAATTACGTTCTAAATCGATTGAAATGTCCTTTTGGACAAATCCAACATTTTTTTTTTTTGAGATCCGATCTAAAATTGCAGTGTCCATCTGAATAGATCCATAAAGTGCAGATTTCATTCGTTATTTGAGTCCGTGACTGGGTATAACTCCAAGAAATATTCCGGCCAAGCCCCTCCCTAACTCCTTCTGAGCAGAGAAAAGAGGTTCCGATTCCTTTCATGCTATTTTATTACATATCCTCCGTTCTGCCCTGCTAAGTATATGTTTTGAAAATATTAGAGGTTGATTCGGTGGCCAGTAGAGTGCTATGGAAGCTCAGAATCTTTTGGGGGTTCCAGATGAACACTCGCCCATTTTCATTGTCCTTTGCCATGGTTTCCTGAGTTACTAAGCTGAAATAACAGTGGGTGTCCTTTTTTTTTTAGAAAAATTCATCTACTGGTTCGTTCCCTTAGGAAGAAACTTTCATTACTGAATTTTGCTCGTCTATGCTCAACGAACACCATTTTTTTTTGATGCTAAAAACGTGTTTATTGAGCACTGGAACGATTCCTAATTTTCCATCTAATGGTATGTTCCTTTTTTTTCGGGAAATTTCCCATCTAGGCTGCCTTATGTTTCTACATCCGTTCAAACACAACAGAGTAAAGGCGAATTGTTCGAGATTGTTCACCATTAATGACACTTTTTGATTCTGTGGGAAATATTTTTATGTTACGACCACATTCATACATATCCACGTGGTTCATTTATTATGCCCACATATTCCATTGGGACGGCGCTTTTATATACGTATTCCAACGTCTGTCGGTATTGTTCTTTTCTTACTCTTTCTTATAAATTTTTCACACATCCAGGATGTGTGGATACTTTCGATTTAATCCCCTTTTCCATCCTGAGAGGTCGTCCACAGCTTTAGTTGACTGCATTTATAGATATAAAAAATGCTTTAAAAGTCAAACGTGTTCGCTGTTCTTTTCGAACATACTGAACATCTCCACTGTTATCACGACAGGAATCCTTGCAATCCTTACATATAGGTATTTAAGCTCGTAACATCCTTCGAATATCTTCAAAGGCAAAGTCTCACGTGTCCCTTTCTGAATCGTTTCAGAGGTTTTGACAGCAATATAATCTTCAGGCGACGCTGATCACAACCATCTGCACATTTACCTACAAAAATGCCTAGAACTCCTTTTTGATTTTTTTAAGTGGAGAGTTTGAGGTGCCCTTTGCGACAACTACCACAAAGAGTTGCACTCCCAACACTTTACGCGCCAGCGATCGATGCCAGGGTTGCCATGGCACGCCGCAATTTCGCAACTTCTCGTGGTAACTGTCGCAATTGGCATCTCGAAATCTTCAGGAACAAAGAGCTCAAAAAGGGGTTTGTGGGTTTGTGGCACATTTTGTAAGGAAATATTTATATCGTTCTTATCAGCATCGTGTGAATATTCTTCTGATTAGTAAAACCCCATTTCGATTCTGAGTTGAAACTTTGCTTTTAAATCCGGTTGTTTCTATGGATAATCCTAGAACGTTTTCCACAGGGTGATGTCGGTGTGATGAAAACTAATAAGGGTTTTGTGATCCAATTCAGTGTATTTCCGAATTTATGGGACTGGGCACCAATATAATACACATTCCATTTTTCCTCGTGGTATTAGTCTAGAAAAAAGTCCTCGGGCACACGAAGCGCAAGAGAAGGCCGGTAATAGCAGGCAAATCCGAGTGGGAATATGGTTCCAGAACTTCTGATGACCCGTTACCTGTAGTCACGTCTAATCCGCTCTCCATGCTCTTATCCAGAGGGCAATCCAGTGTACCTTTTTCCCCCAAGTGCGGACATTAATGCGCCGTGAGCCATGTTCAGTCGAGAGGAACACGTCACTTCGAGACGAGAATTAGGTTGAATGCAGCTTCCTATTTGCATATACTTGTATGTACATATTTGTATGCACTATAACAGAGATCTACGTAAAATCGCTGTGTCGTTAGTGCCCACGGTAGAACAGCTTCCTTTTTGATGTCCTGGGACAAGACTGGGCCCACCATTTCTGGGCACAGATCTTCGAAATCCCACATCTTGGCCGGAGTTTTACATTAGCAGCAGACAGTAGTAAGAAATTACGCTTTTCATGTTCACGAGTCTTTCCTGAACCAGTGCTCCTCTTCAGCTGATTCTCTGTTCTGGAGTGAGTATTATCCTGGAGCCCTAGACTTCATTCCTAGAAACTTTGATCACATCGTGAACAAAGTATGGATTGCCCATTTGACCTATCTTGAACAATGCCTGCCCTTCTCATCCGGCGTTTCTATCCCAGCATTGTTCAACCTGCTGTGTGAGCCATCAGTGTGCTACCACATTCTTTCCGACTTTTCTCATTTCTCGTTCCAGAAGTCCTGCATTATCCTGGAAGTTCCTCACTGCTCTCCAGGGCTTGGGTGCATCATTCAGGTTACCCATGCTGAGTGCGTCAACGTAGCCTAATCTGCTCTTTAGCCGGTGCTTATCGAGGTGTTTACCTATGTTGTCTATACCCAGCTGCTACTCATAAATCACCATACCCATGAGTTTGAGATTACCCATCTTTTCAGTGAAGCATCCGGACCCAGATATAGTATGAACCTGATGGTTGTGACTGTATTTCTGAAATCTCTAAAAAATCTTCTGTTTTTCTGGATTTTTCCTGGATGAGTCATTGCCTGTGGCAAGATTTATGCCCTTACATGCAAAATATTCACTTTAGTCATCTTATGATTACGAAACAAAATGTGCAGCATTAAAATTTAAAATCGCCATTAGTAGAAACGCGTTTTCCTCCTGTTGACCTCGCAGTGCACTTGATTTGAACTTTTGTCAGAATTTTCGATGACGTACATAGTTAAGCTTCCTTTGGATTCCTACCGGTGGAAGCTGCAAAGCAATTTACTGATAACTTTTTTCTTTGTTGGAATTTTTTTTGCCGAACGTCATCCTACGATTTGATGACATTTAAGAATTGTCATCATATTGTCAATTATGGTAAAATTATGATCATAAAAACCGGCATATATTGAAATATGCTGGTTTTTACATGCTGCCTCAATGAGTTTTATATAGATGATAAATTTTGTTTTTTATTCCTTTTTCATGGCACAGTTTATCGCCGTTGGAGGAAGTTCCCTTGCTTCAAGAAACAAAAGAGCAAGCATGTTCTTCCCTAGCATCCCAATCATGTCTGTCATTTTTTTCATGTCTGTCTTTTTATCTTTCATTGTTCCAACTGCACAACCTTTTCTTTCGTTTTAGTCACCTTTACTCTATAATACCTACTTCGAACTCTATTTATTTATTCGTTTATCCATCTATTTATTTTGGTAGTCAATACACTACCGTAGAGCATAGCAACCCATATCGTCGTCGCTAGAGACATCAGCGATTCCGACACCTATCGATTTTGGGTGAAGCGTCGCTGGCGTCGCTGCTGCGCGGGTCGCCGTTAATCGATACGTATCGAAATCGATGTCGACTAAGGGAACACTATACATCATGATGTACTCCACGTGGAGTATACCAATAGCCTTATACGCACAAAATGCTTTAGATAAATAAGATAGGAGATAAAAATAAGATGCAAATATTGGGAAAGATAAGCGTGAATAGATCTGAATAAAAGAGAAGTATTATAGCGCACTCTCGAAGTGAAAAAAATCGTTTTAAAATTCGTTTTAATCTGCATCATTTTCAGATCCAAATTCTCTCATTTTCTCGCGTAAATAGATTAGATAAACGTTGACGAAGCGTTGTTTTACTCTCTGTTTATGGAAACAATTGAGCGTCCGCGAATTCGGGCTGGCACATGCTTTCACACGATTCACCACATCATTCATTCCGTAGCGTCAACCCTTTTGTACTGCTGCAAACGCCGACCTCTCATTGCCTGTCGCTTTCGTGCGTGAGTGATTCAGAGCAATTACCATATTAAGAATTCATTCCTAGTCATAGGGATTATGCATTCAGTTCGTTAAGATTGGTAGCCATTGTGTCGAATTCAGATGATCTTCAAATTATTTCCATTTTTCCTAGACGGGTATTTATGTCTCTATAAGTCGTGTAGCTGCGGATTCTATTAACAATACGCTTCTTCATATTGCCTGCTTCTCCTGGTGCCTGAGCTAAGTAACAGTTGAAGGGGATTTCTTTCGCAGCAATTTACCATTGTGCATAATAATTAGGTATTAGTATTACTTGCATTTTATGTGTTATTTTGTAGTGAAGGCGCATACACATTCTGCATAGCGAGGCACTGTGATTGTCTGCGCATCCCCACATCTCACTGCGAGCACTGCTCTCATTCTCGTCTGATTCTCCTGCTTCCTGTTCTAACCTGTTCGAATACGTAGTGTTCCGTACCTACTCAGGAATAGAAATTTTGGGTTTCGTGAACACCTTCTTTGCATTTAGTGTTTTCCTGTCAGCATGCTAGGCATAAATGTTAGACATGTTAGGCCTAAGATTAATCACAGTAGGATCCATCTTGATCATTGACATGGATTCATGCAGATCCACACCCAAGTTCTTTCACATCTTGCAGTGTGGTTAGACACCATTCTGCATTGTTTGCTTTAATGATTGGCTTCCTTGTTTTTTCTTCGCTTATCTTCTTGGTAGCCTCCTCATCATTCATATCTGTTAAAATATTGCGTCAAAGAAAAACTTTAGTAAGGCATGCGTGACAGATTCAGTTCTTAATCCTTATCAAAGAGACTGACGTTCAGTTTGACAAAGTGCTTTAGATAATGAAGGAATGAACGTCTCTTACTGAAAAGGAAACATAAAGTTTGCGGACAGGGCAAGTCGTCATATGATCTACCAATCTCCCATTCTTTTAGTGGTGCCATGGGTATCGAGTAGGGAAAGAATGGTGCGTGCTCAAAAATGGGCATAATTTCCTAAGAATCTTCTCCACGTGAGATAATCACGTGTACTTTATTTTCTTTTCAAAGTGGTCCTAGAGTTACTCGCAGGCAAAATTTGAAGTGAATTTGGCATTTAGGCAAGTTAGTGTGAAAAGAACTGCCATACCGAAAAAATTCTCAACTGCTTGGCGAAACCCTGGCATTGGTTACTTTTCAAGCGTGTCGTTTTAGCGAAAGTACAGTCCAGAAGTTACACGAGTGCATCACATGTCGCGGGTGGTCGTTGACCTTTTGTTTGGGTACCATCTCACAAGCAGCTTTTATTGGGTCCAAACCGAAGTCATGAGTAGAGCAGGCTTTGAACTTAACGGTAGAAAGCACTGTAAAAACATAGTCTCCGAAGGGAGGGACATCCTAATAATAATCGCTCCTCAGAGTGCTCAACATGGCTCGGCCGTTAAGTCATGTGCCGACGGCTAAGTCTTCTGGAGATGAGAAGCTGTAAAAAACGGATATTAGAGTTGGGAGTGCTGTTTGATGCCATATCAGTACTGTGCAATTGCAGTTTTCTATCAAATGCTCAGTTTTTCGTTGTCGTCATGCCTACCAAGACAAACCGACCAATGCCACACCCTTTCTATCTACCTAGACATACAGACCAATGCCACTCCCTTTTAAAGTCAGCGGATCAGTGTTCTGACGCAGTCGGGCAGTGTGTTGGCGACCTGTGGTTACGCAGTTCAGGAATGTACTAGTAACTTCTGTTTATTTTAAAGTGCACCGCTGATACATCAGTACATTGTTAGTCTCCTGTCTCTCATCCTTTCTGAGTCGAAAGCTATTGCTGTGAAGCTATCTGCCTGCGAGTTGAATGTTCAGGATATTGTTGTGTCCCGCCTTTCTCCGGGGACACATTCTCTCTATCTCTGCTTCTCTGGAGTCTCTTTCCTGCGACTCCTATCTCAACTCTACCCTCTCTTACTTCTGAGGGTCCTCATTACTCCGATAGTGCTCCTGTATTAACACTCAGCTGGAAATACTAGTTTATTAGTAGCACAAGAATACAGAAGATGTGGGGCGGCTGCGGCTTTTGGCTGATTCCTGACAGAATACCATTAACATCTCTATATCTCTACTAGACGGTGTACCCGGCTTCGCTCGGGTGTTCAATTTCTCCCGGCCATTTAAAACTGATATCAACATTTGTTAAACCAAAAAATCCTTTCAAAATGTCCATATTCTGGTGATCAGCTCAAGCGACCCTCCTTCACCCTGCCCCCTTCCCTCAAAAATGGGGTGAAGTTACTCGACTGGTAAATAAATTCTTATAAAGTGCTTGCCTCATCCACGCTCTGCGTTTCGGAAAGTCCCAGAAGGCACGTCTTCGCCGACCCGTGTGCAAGAATGTCGAAAAATCAATATAACAGATAAATCGATATTTCGGTCAAAACGGTTATCATATCCGTGTTCAGCGCATTGCGATACCCCGGTAGACATGTCTCTACCGCCCAGTGGGCAAGAATAGCGAAAAATCAATAAAACCAATAAATCGATATTTCGCCCAAAATGGTTGCCATATCCGTGCTGAGCGTATTGAGGTGCCCCAGTAGACATGTCCTCATCGCCTCCTGGGCAAGAATGGCGAAAAATCAATAAAATCGATAAATCGGTACTGTCATACGAAATGGTTACCATATTCGTGTTCAGCGCATTGAGATACCCCAGTGGGCATGTTCTCGCTAGTCCCTGGTCAAGAAGAGCGAAAAATCAATAAAGTCGATATACTCGATAAGCCAATCGATAATCCCAGGTGCAAAGTAGCCTATAACCTCCGCCGACCTCCGAAGAACCTACACGCAAAATTTGATCCTGATTGGTGCATCCTCCGCGATTTCTATTCCGAACATACAAACATACAAACAAACACACACACAC
Organism: Ancylostoma caninum; assembly: GCA_037903475.1. NCBI lineage: Eukaryota > Metazoa > Nematoda > Chromadorea > Rhabditida > Ancylostomatidae > Ancylostoma > Ancylostoma caninum. The sequence goes on along the minus strand of JBAJFG010000415.1, from coordinate 83,169 downwards.
ACACACACAAACTTTCGCTTTTATATATACAGATATCTCTCCATCTCAATCTCCTCAAACGACGGCGTTACATACACCTCTGTTTTCCGCCATCGCCTTAACATGCGATCTATCCGGGCTAGAGATCTCCACGCTACCCAGGGAGATCATCGGTCTCCTGCCTGCCGATAAAGGAGTCATAATCTGGCAACAGGCCATCAGCCACAACAGATATCTACTTGATTCCACTGTGTGAGCTTCTATCTTCGATATTTCTCATGGAGATTAACAGGAAGTCTAACCTGTGAGCAGTTCAGATAGTCTCATATGCCTATTTCTCTGAGTCTTATTTCCAGTTTACTAATTTTGTTACTGATCTTCAGTGGATCTTTGTTGATGGTTTTATTTCGGCCAGCTCTCTGCATTTATTGCCTTCGTCAGACCTTGATTTTCAGATACAACACAACATCACCCACATGCAAACAGACGTACAAACGATTAGCAACTGTACCGTGTGGCTAGACATTAGAGCTCGACTCTAGTGCCAGCACAGTAACGCTAACCTATACACAGAAAGACACATTGAAACAGAGCATAATGCAACGGCGAAAAAGAAGACATGAGACCTCATCCCTTGTTGGCGGTGGTAGAGTGAGAAATACGGAGACCAGAACGCAAATCCGACTGGTCAAATACAATACAATACTCTCCTTCGCTCTTTCTTAGTGTTGATCTGTAGCTCATCTCTTCTTATTTACATAGCTTCCATTATCTTTTGCTGCAACGTCTTCGTAGAGTGACGATGGAGAATATGCACCGAAAACACTGGCGATGGCTCATTCGTGTGTCTCAAGATTCGATGCCTCGAAAATCTTTCGAGTTAAGAAGCTGGATTAGCCGATGCCTGCCTGTATTCGTCTAAACTTCGCAACGGTCTCATGATTTCGCCGACATACATATTTCCCACTACATCCAGCGCAGTTATTTAAACACCTATTGCAATAGAACAAGGCATTGTGTTCTGTTCTCTTCCAGTCTTTAGGTTAACTCTTTACTTGAGCCAAACTTCATCGTCTTGCCACACGACGCAGCTGCTAATTGTTCATACGTCTGTTTGCATGTGGATTACGTCTTGTCGTATCTGAAAACTAGGGTCTGACGAGAGCATTGAATGACCGAAGCTAGCCGGAATAAAACCGTCAACAGAGAGCCTTGGAAGATCAAGAATAATCCGGGTACTGCTTAGGCGGGACCTTCTCTCGCAGGAGGCGTTACGCTTCTAAGATAATGTTTAATCTAACGATCTTTACACAAGCAGAAGCAAAAAGGTATTTTCTATCTTACAGCTCCTTACACATACTACCGGTTTAGCAGTTCAGGATGAGGAGATGCCGCTTCACAGCTCTACTCGTAGCCTGAACACATTCGTTTACAAAAAAAAAAAAAGAAACGTCGCGTGAATAAAGAAGAAGAACTACCATCCACAAGCTTCTTTCCACTTCATCAATATGAAGCTAAGAGACAGCACCATTTGCAAACATTCGTTTACAGTTTACATATCTTTGAGGCACAAAACTGCTTACTCAAGAACTGCATGCATTCGTTTCATCTAACATAAACAAAGAGAGCAAGACCTTTTACGGAACTCATCAGTAGTGAGAGGAATTCTTTACAAGTAAAACATATGTAAAGAATTAGCCTATACCGCACAAACTCTTTCATCTTCCCTCTCGTTCTAATATAGCCGTCTCTATGGAACCTGGAATAAAGGGCGTAAAGAATAAATAGCAATAATAGATTGAGTACTCAACCTGGCCATTATGCTTATCTTTGCATCTGCAAGCTTTGTTTATCTGCTACTCATCTGGAGCTGTTCTTGTTTCTTCCGTAACATTTACCCGTTTTATTGTGTTATCACCCGTGTTATCCATTGAGCTTTTTCAGACGGGTGCCAACCCATCGTTGGCGAAAAAAATGCTAGTCGAGCTTTCCATATTATTCGCTGCCTGTTGCTCATCTGTCCTAGGCAAGGAGCACAACTTCACAGCAAATCCTAATGATGTAGTCCTGGAAATCGACGAGACTACTAACATCACTTATCATTCTAAGTGAGTTTTCTACTGATATCGTTTCCAGACGGGCCGCACTTTTGGCGGCCTCATTGATACGCGTCGTCCGAAAAACAAGCTGTGCAATCTTCTTAAAATGTTGCATCATATAAACTATAGCAACTTCTTTGCATTATCATAGATTCTTCTCCTGTTTCATTCTACAGTATGCAAGAACAAGAAAAGGTAATGAAGGGCGTTTAAATGCTTAAAATTCACGACCTGAGCCAAAATTGATCAGGATTGGTTTCTTTTTTTAAGCTATTCAGATTATTGTAACATGTGCGTTCCGAGAGAACTGCTGAGTATGGCAACTTATTCCGTGGGGAATCATCCCTGCGCAGATAACCTCTGCCTTCGTCTGATTGAACTGATTCCTAACATGGCTGATTTTAGTATGCAAAATCTGCTGACTTCAGCGCTAAGGATTGACCTCATAAAAAGCTGCTATCTAGTCGCTGTACCACAAAAACACTGTGCTACCAGTGCTTGCGGGGATAGAAATGTGTCGCGTTGTGAGTGCTATAAGCTTGTGTTACGCTAATGATCCTTGAAATAGTCGAAACGTCTCACTATTGATGAACCTCGGCATGTTTTGTCAATATACCACTTCTTGCTCGAATTATACATGAGTTTGGTAACACATTTATTTTATATCGGCTAACGTTTCGGCAGACCGCTATCTTCAGAGCCTGAAATGGATGACTCGACAAGCCAACTATCTAATCAAATCTGTCCAGAAACATGAAAACAGAACTCTGTGCCTATTTTTTATCTCAGATTTAGCTCACAGACCAATATTCAGGTCTGCTTTGACATGTGTGTAGCTCGAGCAAGATCTGAAATGTACTTGAAGTAGTTGAAAAGCTTTACAATAAGATTACCCTGCCAAGTGTTCATATGTATATGCTGTCGTCTGCCAATCAAAAGTACTGAAAAAGAATAGTACCAATAGGAATTTGTTTCAAAGAATCGATTAAACCTGCTTTTATTTTTGCGGCAGACGAGGGAGGGAGGGAGAATGGGTGGTCAGCTTGGTTCAGAAGAACAGAGGCCCGCCAGCATTGCACATTATCGAACAGCAACAAGGATAATTTGAGAAAACAACTTAGCAGGTTCGCAAACGCCAGCACTGTCCACATTCTGGAGACAAAGGCAAAAGTTGGGGATTATATATAGCGAATGTAACAACCAACGTTTCGTCACGATGATGTAAGGGGCCATGTATTTCCTATATTGTACTATTTCGAATTTCTCGCGAACAAGTTGGTTAGATTTTAGAACCTTAACTGTTTTCCGGACGAACATTGTCCTCTCTCTCCGTGATTTGTACTCTGTACAAAAAGTAATGGAAACCAGTCTTATCTTGTTGGCGAAAGATATACTCGTCGATTTTTTGTCTAGGAAATTGTAAACTGACTGATTGACCATCAATTATGGGCATATTAAAAACAAATTGAGAACGTGGGAATGTACTGATGAGAAAACGTTTTGCCATCCTTTTTGATAAAACAATGTATATACGTCAAACTTCATTTATCAAACTGGGAATGAGAAGTGCTGAACTGTCGGTAGTGGTAGTAAAGATGGAGTGGATTTGTATCTATCAAACGACGACGAAACGCTAGTTTACGCTTTAGAAGAAGAGATTCCGGCTCGAAAGCACAGGGCTTGATACAGTTTCAGAAAGATCTTAGTTGGTGCTTTGTTTTATTGGGCGTTATTTTATTGGGCGTTAAATAAGTCCATGCGCTTTTTTTTGAATGCACCTTTCTCCACATGTTTATTAGCTTTTAGGTACAACTCATATACGGTTCGAAAGCGATGTTGTTTCGCTTTTTCTCGCTTTTTGTTACCACTACCCACAGCTGCCTATCTTGGCGTAACGCTGAAGCTCGAAAGGCCATCAGAACTGCCCGCCCGACCTGTGCTAGGTAATAAAGAGAGATTTTGGCTCAAATAACCGGTCATCAGCAATTTCCCAAGTCCAAAGAAGACACATCTGGTCTTAATAACAGCAACCACATGTTCTTTTCAATTATCCATATTCGTTTCACGAACATATTCTTTGCACGAAGACTTGGGAATAGCTTCAGATGAATTGTATGGTTTAGATGGACATCATACTTCTCAGAGGTATCTAATAACCAGTTAATTCTGCTGAAAGAATCCAATCACAAGGCTGTGGTCATGTTATCCTATGATAATGTCGGACCCCCCCCCCCACCCCCTTTGCCTGCAAAGATAAAACTGGCCCTACAACAGCTCCACTGATGATGTTTTTCCGCGTTTATATTCTACACAGCTTATACGTTCAAACAGTATCGGGTGCTTTCTGGCCTCTTTTGAGTAGAAGGAGAAAATTGAGTTTTTCCTCAAATTGGCGCTTTTCTTATTGATACTAAAAATCAAGTATTTCAATACTTCTATGAAAAACTTGATGATACGACTGTAGAGGAAGGAAAACGCTATGAAAAACTTGATGATACGATTGTAGGGGAAGGAAAACGCTTTCGAAAGCCATAGAGCACGTTGCGTAAAATTGGCAATGGGGCGGAAAAAATCGCAACTGAAAATGGGCTTATGTTAACACCTAATATGTCTACCTATCAGTGTGAAATTCAATGTCGTTCCTTGTTTATGAATAACGGAAAGTTTTTTCAATAGCACCCTCACGTAATGAGTACTTATATGCTTTCGAGGTCACATATGGAATGAAAACAAATCTGCGGGATCCAGAAATGCTCCTTGGAAAACAATCACCGTCCCTCTAGGATGACTGATCTCCGTCGGTGAAACTTGGTACATATTATTTATTAGGGAGATTCGATATAACTTCCTAAGTGAGGTTATGAGCATAACTTTCTTCATAGAACTCAAGTTTACCTCCCTTTAGCACCAATTGAAGGAAGGTGGCAGCAATTGAGGGGAGAATGGTAGCAACAAGCAGAGAGTGTTTCGTACTCGGGTGTGTCACGCTGTCCGTGCTGCATTCCTGCTGCACATTTATTAGGGACGGCATTTATTTGTTATGGTAAGATCTAGCGTCTGTCCAACTGACCATGGTCTCAAGGGTTCCGCTTGACGTCGCTAACGGTTTTGACTAAGGACATAAGTCGAACAAAAACTTGCGTTGACAGATTTGGTTGCGGCTCAACAATCAAGACCGAAAGCTGATAATAACACTCCTCTTTTAATGGCGAACACGTAATTGGCAAGTGCTCCGATTCTAATCCGCTTAAGCAATGACAACCCGTCACATTTGGAGTCTCGCAAACTGCAAGGAGAACTTCCAAGTCACTGGGGATGTGTTCCAGAAGGAAATTTTCCGTGTATTCTTAACGTTGGAGGTGGAAATGAGAAATTATTATTCTGCGGTAGAATGAGAAAGCACTGAACAAGAAGCCAGCATAGCGGTGCGCGAAATTATGGAAGCTTTTCTAATCAAAACCAAGAGTCCACTAGTAAATCGGAGAAAAGATCACCAACGAACTCGCCTTTTATCTCGGTCTTTGTCAATTCTGATCATTTGTTCGATGGATGTTTGTATGCGTTTCCAGCTATGTGGCTCTGCCGGAGGCCAAAAGTAAAGATTTTGACTTTTAGCGTGATTACCAGAGTACAGCTTCAAGGAACTAGCTAACAAATGCAGGCTATGAAGGAGAAGATCCCTCCCAAGTTCGATGCTCCAAATAGGTTGATTACCGCGTATGCATGGTTTAAAGGCAGCACTCACGATAATCTTCCTCTCTGAGCTTTTGAATGTTCTCGATCCTCAGGCATAAACTGAACAACTCTGCGACAGAAGTGCTGTTCGAAACCCAGCCTCACTCGTGATATAACAATTACAACTCAAGTTCAATATTTCAATTTTCAATTGTTGGCACTAGTTGTTGCTTGAACTACAGCTGAAATATACTTTGGAGCTCAAACAATGTCGGATGTCAGTTGTTTGGCAATTCATTTGCTTTTCCCCTAACTTCTTCGAGCATTTGAAGTTTTTTGTCCGTTTTCGGGAAGCTAACCCCAGGCTCCTTTCTTAGTAACTTTTCTGTTTGTAGCTGCTCTTCTTCTAATGATCATTTCTTTTGGTGTTTACCCGAAATAGGTGCAGATGCATCTAAACAAGTGATTGCGCGACAAAAAAAATGCGGTGAAAAAACGGCATCATCGATTTTTTTCCTCCCGGTCAACACCCAATGGCTTGCTTAACTGAAACCTATGTCGAAAAGTAGGAGGCTTGTAAAAAACAAAATTTTCTTGGTTTTGGCAAACTTCAGAGAAATACCTTAAATTACGCCGGAAACTCAAGGTCGGAATTTTCTGTGGCCTTCAAGATATGTCAAAATACCAGTCGACAGAAAGTTTAAATTGCGCGAGATTCACCAACAGCCGATACTAGAAAGCAATGGTAGTTAAGCCGCTCGAAGGTCTGCGCGCCTTGCATGCCCGCCGAGAGGGTCCCATACAGGAGGGCGCTAGGTCCAGCGGTCTAGTTTTTTTTTTCTGAAAATAGTGTTTGGCGGATCAGTATGAAGTAATCCGAGGTACTTCACAAACCTCCCGTGTTTTACCAGATGTTTTCGAATAGTGTATAACCTACGATTACGTCTTGTCTTTTTGATGCAATCAACAAGGCAGCCCGTGCGCTGTTTATCAAAGGACGCTGTGCGCTCCTTAAGTTGGAACACATCAAACATCAACATCTTCCTAACGACTATACACAGCTGATTTTTGAAGTTGGTGTAAGTGAAGGTGGTTAAACAAATTATGGCACATCTTTTCCTCTATGAGGGCTTTATATGGCGCTGACCACAGTGCGAGCCAAAATTCACCTTGGACCAAAATTTGAACGAAGCCCGAGCCTCCTCTTACAGGATCCAAGTTTTTGCAAAGCCTTCTTCGAATATATTCCGAGAACCATAGTATCAACCTGAAGAAACAAGTCTTGAAATAGTTTCCGAAATACGTGAGCTAGGGTTCCTCTATGACTGTAACCTTAATTTTTCAGCGCATTGTAAATATCTAGTAGCAAAGGAATTTCGTAGAGCATTCAACCTCTTCGGAGTTTTCCGATCGAGAGAAACTCATGTCTTGTTGAAAGCATATAAGCTCTACATTCAACCTATACTTAAGAGTGGTGTACCTCCATCTTTAATACTTATAGAAAGAAAGACTGTCAAGCACTAGGAGGAGTTGAAAATAATTTTACTAAGAAACTTATACTTAGAATGCATAAATACCCTATTCCAAAAGCCCACTTGGAATTGAACGCGAATAAATCCTCGGCCTAAAATTACTAGAATGAAGAAGAAAGCGGAATGACTCATTACTTCCATACAAATTACTAAAAAGATTAGGCTTGACCCCAATGAGTTCCTCACTATTATTGATTTAATAACAAGAGGAGCTCCGCCGGCTCCGCTTTCGACCGCCACGGCTAAAATTCAAATCATATAGAGATTTTTTACGAACAGTGTTTATTCCAATTTCAACAAATTATTGCGTACTAATGTACATATTTCCTGAGAAATACACTCTTTTTAGGAAAAGACTGAATGAGTTTCTTTGATTACTCGAAATTTGACTATTTGTGACTGGCTATTGCATGTATTTGTGCTTGTCTAATAAATAAATAAACATACATATGAATGGCAGAAACGACCGGACCTCTGTTCTCCAAAATTTTCTCAAGTACACAATACATATCCTGCTTTTCTCAAGTAATAAGGGTAACTCAATAGTACACGCCATTAACTGCGCTAACACTTTCCGCTTTCAGAGTCCCTCTAGTCACAAATGTGCAATTGTACTTCAACCGCTCTGACTACTTCGATACACCCGACCATGTGGAGCTGGAGGAGTCTACTGGAGAAGCTGTTATCCAGCTGACTGGTAGGAAACCAGTCAGTTTGGTCTACTTGGATATCGCCAATTGCACCACCGACGACGGCTCCGAATGCCAGTTGGAGTGAGTGAACTTCGTCGTAGAAAAAAATTTTGTTATTTGCTTTCTGCTCGCTTATCAACTGACACAGTGCGTGCCAACTTACACAGTGTATTCAAAGGAAATTCTAGAAATATTGCCGTAAGAAAGTGAGAGTTGGCGTTCGAATGATTTTATAACTGAGTTCTGAAGCCTCAAATTTGAAATTTTGAAAAAAAAATCAAAAAATTTAAAGCGTGAAATTTCAATTTTACGCGTACGGAGATAGGTTCATTATTTTTTTCTAAGGGAAGGAACAAAACGGAGTCTTTCTCTTAATTTTTGTTCCTTTTATTTTTGTTACTTTTGTTTAAATCAATTAATCTTACTTCTATCTTATCAAAGACAGAATCCAAGGATATTTTGGCACTAAGATAGCAGCTGTGAAAAAAAAACAGGAAAAATGATGGCCTACCTACGTAGCCATCCTTATCAGACTCTTGAACCGAACTGCTTTGTCTGAACCCGCCGGTTTGACGACGCACCAGTTTACGCAGTAATGTTCGTCGATCATGGTGAGATCAGTAAACGTCCAAATTGATACAAAAACCGTTTATTTCGATCAAGTGCTAGAAAACTGCTGGCCATGTTAGACAGAGAAAACCGATACTGTGAAGCTTTTTCCACAATATCATTCCAGAACAACTTGATTCGGAGAAGGCCTCGTTATCAAAAAGTACTCCATTATTAGATCAAAATGAGGTACAGCTGTAAAACATGAGATTCCTGAAGAGAAGCGCCATGCTGTACTTTCTGTCCCTCCTCCCACTCTCATGCAGGAAACTGTAGTCTACACCCAAAGGCACGCAGATCACCACCTGTTTGCACAAGTTAGAACAAGAATCAGTAGGATCTGATGAGAATGAGACTGTGTGGATGCGCAGACGATCAGGGTGTCGCGTTGCACGTGGTGTAGCGCGTGCAAATGGGCCTGCACTACTGAAATGTCTTCTATTTCGTTATTTTGCTTGAAATCCCGCTTCATTTTCGAAAAAGTAGTTGCGGGAGTGTTTGCAAGAAAAATATTTACTAGCAGTTGGAGTCATTCAATCGCAGGTACACCTTTCTAATCATTTGCCGTGACAATCTCACAATTTCAGCACTCCCAGCGCTTTCGTACGAGTCAGTGTCATCAAGTCACATCTCGTCAACCTGTTCACAATAATTGTCGGATGGATGTACTTTGCGGCTTGGAGTTTATCATTTTATCCTCAGATCTACCTCAACTTTAAGAGAAAGAGGTATGAGAGACACTTTTTTTTCTTTTTTTTTTTGTGAATGAAATTTTGCTTCATTTGTCGTCTCGTGAGTCCTCTTTTTTAGCGTTACCGGGTTGAATTTCGATTTTCTCTTGTTGAACGTTATTGGATTCTCAGCATATGCAACCTATAATTTGTTAATGTACTACGATCCAGTTGTACAGGTGAGAATTTTTGGTTTCCGGGATCTCATCCAGAATAATCCGGGACTTATTCCTTCAGAACGAGTACGAGACGAAGCACCCCAGAAGCCCTATACCTGTCCTGCTGAACGACGTGGTCTTTGCTGTACATGCTTTCGCCGCCTGTGTTGTAACCGCTGCGCAATGCCTATTCCTAGAGGTTAGTCGTTAAACTGAGCCCTGTGGCCTGATCCAGACGATTTTCTGTTTCAGCGGGCTAACCAAAGAGTATCCGTGACATGTATGGTGCTTTCTGCTCTTCTTATATTGTTTGCCATTGGTTCCGGTGTCGCGACAGTGCTCAAATTTCTCACCATCCTGCAATTTGTGATGTGTTTCTCATACATCAAGATGGCTGTCACACTGTCGAAATACTTTCCACAGGTAAGGTTTTTTTCCGTGATATCCAGGTATCAGCTTAATAGCGGCGCTGTCTTTTATTTTATTTATTTATTTACTATACTACAAGGGTGTGCAGGTTAAAGATGCAACAAACAGCTATACTACAGAGGATCTTCAATAATAATTCAAAAATCAGAATTAGTGGGTTATCTTTCTGACGAACTCGAAGAACCTTAGCTTTTCAATTTCTGCCTCTTTGTCTTGATTCGTTCCAAATACCGACTAAGCCCTTAGTTAGTTCTGCGTTCTGCTCGGCTTATCAGATAATCACACTCTTCTGGACGTCTCATGGGTCTGGAATTTATTGACGTGGATTGAAAATCCTCAAAAAACCCTAACGGGAAGTAGATTTTCTAGACGTTCCATATTCACTTGAATTCATTAAAAAACACTATTTCGGAGTAATTTTTCCGAACTGGGAGGGTTTAATTACACCAATGGTACAACAGAGGCCACTCCCCTTTCGTTTCTGTAACGAAGCAATACATCTGAATGGGGTCTGGAAAGTAAACTCAATAGAAATTTCCATTTCCCTAACTATTTGTTCGCAATTCACTGTAGTCTTACAAGCAGATCCTCCTATATGAATAAAATTCCTATTTAGTTTAGATTCCAGATCCCATAAGGTTTGCTACGTGGTGAGCGAAAACGGGGACGGGGCCCCTGTAATACGATTGGTGCATTCAAAAACCTCTTCAGCACGCTCTCCGCCTTGGACTCGTCTACTGCTCGCGTGCTTACACTATATTTAGACCAGTTGGACGTGAATAGACGATCATTTGACAATGATGGGTGGAAAGGAGAGTATGAATCCACCAATAGTACCACACAGTAAATCTACCATGCAATAATAAAACAGGCTTGAAAATCGCCAAAAAAAAGGAGCTCAGAAAGGACAGCTCAAATTCCTGACGTCTTCTGCCTTCATGAACCCACTAGACGGTATACCCGGCTTCGCTCGGGTGTTTTACAACCCCGGCTTGCTGGTAAAATCATTGGAAATACCCATAACTTTGGTGGTAAGCACATTAGCGATGCTCAGGTGCAGGGCACTCCCCTCCGAGTAAACATCGCGTTGGAGACACGCGCGCGAGCTGATCCATTCCAAAGATCAAAATCTCAATCGAAAGGCTACGTGGGAATGGTTTTTAGCGGTTCTGACGTAGCCTTTCAACTGAGAATTTGATCTGTGGAATGGATCAGCGCGCGAACGCGATGTCTACTCCTGAGTGAAAGCCCTGTAACCCCTCCCCTCAAGTAATCCCGTAAGCGAAACGTCAGTGTCAGTAAAGTTATTTCGATGACAAATTCGTGGAAAACAGTGGCCATATTCGTGTTCAGCGTACTGAGATACCCCAGTGTACGTGTCCCCACCAACCCTTAAGCAAAAAAGCGAAAAGTCAATAAAATCGATAAATCGACGTATTCGTTCGAAGCGGTTGCCATGTTCGTGTTCAGCGCATTAAGAAACCCAGTGTACGTGTCCTCACCAACCCCTGAGCAAAAAAAGCGAAAAATCAATAAAATCGATAAATCGATATTTTCGTGCGAAGCGGTTGCCATAGTCATGTTCAGCGCATTAAGAAACCCCAGTAGGCATATCCTCATCGACTCCTGGGGAAAAATAGCGAAAAATCAATAAAATCGATAAATCGATAGTTTCGTGCAAAGTGGTTGCCATATTCGTGTTCAGCGTATTGAGCTACCCCAGTGTACGTGTCCCCACTGGCCCCTGAGCAAAAATAGCGGAAAATCAATAAAATCGATATAATCGATAAATCCATCCATATTTCCTAGAGGAAAGTAGCCTAAAACCTTCGCCGGCCTTTGATGGGTATGTGGGCAAAGTTTGGTCCCGATCGGTTAACCCTCCGCGATTTCTATAAGGAACATACATACATACATACATACATACATACATACATACACACACACACACACACACGCACAGACATTCTACTTTATATATACAGATTAGAAACCTTTGTAGCGCTGAGCTATAGTCTACTCCGAAAGCAAGTATAGAAGGGATATTACCGCCTACTGTCTGCCTTTTCCTCCTGCATCCGAAGACTTCCCCACGCTCTTTTTTCTAACATCTCCAACTATCTTCCTTGATGGCACGGACTATACTCACTAGTCACTATTTCCACTTAAAGGCTGCTAAGCTCTTTTACTGACTGAATAGAAGTTTCATGTCAGCTTACCCTCCTTCAGTTTCCATGCACCATTGTCATGCAATGCTTAATTGCTCCTCCTTTCAGATGTACTTCAATTTCCGGCGTAAAAGCACTGTGGGTTGGTCGATCGGCAACGTGCTGCTCGACTTCACCGGTGGCACCCTGGACATTCTTCAAATGGTTCTACAGTGCATCAACGCCGATGACTGGGTTGCATTCTATGGCAATCCCGTGAAATTCGGCCTTGGTCTAGTCTCGATAGTGTTCGATGTGATTTTCATCTTCCAGCATTATGTACTGTATAGAGGAGTGGAAGTTGTTCATGCTGATTATGAAGGGATTGAGAATCCCGAAGCCCCACAGAGTTCACCTCCAACGAACCATGGTGCCATTAATCCACCAAATCAACCAATATTTGATGAAGAAATGAGGTGACCCCCTATATGGACTATTATTATGTTTTTATTTTGTAAATAAACGATGTTTCATGACACGGAAATCATGTGAGATATGTTTATTTTATGAAAGCACAATAGCATAACAGTAAATATTAACTGAGTTCCATTATCTACAACGTTCGGCCTTCTCCAAAATGGCTTCCCTGAACAGCGAGAGGCATGCGGATAGTGAAACCGCATCCTGAATAACAAGTTTAGAGAGGAATGCAAGTGCTGACGCATAAGCTACATTAATAGTGCGTGGAAGTCCGATCCGGTCGGATAACAAAAGATACGTATTGATCTCCGTTATCCGATGATCGATACCTATCATTCGTTATCCGACCAGAACGGACTCCGATGAACTATGAATGTAGGGACAAACTACGATTATCCACGTCCACATAAGTAGGCTGGAACTCTAAGCTGAATCTTTTTCGAGAACTTTGCTTGTCTATTGTGCGAAACAATTGACACTTCAATTCATTGGCACTAAGGATAGGAAGTCAATCCACTCCTGATTTAATGGAAAGGGTGCGGGAATCCTAAATTCAGAGGCATCCAGTTCTTAAGCTAAAAGGGTACAGGATTTAATGGGGCATTACACGTAAGCAGTTCAAGTGCCCATACTCAAAAAAAAGGGAGAGAAAGCGAACTTCATAGCTCTGCTACCCATGCGGAAAAACGCAGAGATTTGCTAGAAATGAATAAAGGTTAGTAAAAGTTAAAGTTAGTTGAACTAAAGCTAGCAAGAGGATAAAAAGCAAACAGAAAAATAAAAAAGAAAAAGGTCACGGAAAGGCTCCTTTTCGTTCATTTCGGAGACGGAGAAAAGGAAAAATTAGCAACCTCCCCGGAAAAGACGAAATAAATTGTTTGCCATAAAACCTCTTGAAACATTTTTTTTTTCTTTTGAGAAGTATTGGAAAAATAATCATTCACAGCTTGTAAGCTAAACGAGATGTGAAACTCTAGAACTTACCCCATCCGCCTTTGACCATGCCAATGCTGGAACTTGTCGTATAGACCGTCCACTGAGACCTTGCGCAAGCTTAGCCAGTTCCAGTAATTCACAACCAGCAGGATAAAGCGCATCGTCGTCCTTCAACTCCCTTATGGACGGAATCCGCTCATCTGAGGCAACAACACCAATCTGAAAACAAGCTGGAAACCTAACCTGGGAGTCGAGAAACGAAGTGATGATGACGTTATTACGCTTACCCTGATGAGCTCCTCAATACATCTTGCAAGAATGGAATAAAGTGCGGTGGGGGACGGTTGTCCAACGTGTTTCACGACATCCGCGCGGTCCAACAACGCCCGATCAAGACAATCCTCCAGATTCGAAGTGCATAGAACGATCACATTTGATCGGCTTAAAAACAACATCTCGGATGCAGTCAGTGTTCAATTCAAAACTAATCGAACAGTCTACCGTCGTATTCTATCGATCTGAGTAAGAAGTGCGTTCACAGCTCGTATAGAATCGGCCGGATCTCCTCGACTTGTGGATGCATCACGTGACATACCCAGAGATTCTACCTAAAACTATCTTATCTCACATCCACCGCTATGAGAAAAACATATAAATAATACCTCGTCGATTAACACAAAAACGAGACATTTACCATCTTCCGCCATTTCGTCGATCTGGTCAAACATTCTCAACACCAGCTTTCCACTCTGTAAAACAAACACTGGCAATCAAAATAAGGATTTTAGTGGTAAAGATGTTTTAACAACTGGCATGCATTTTTTGAACTGTAAACCAAAGATTACCAACTCCGATACACCACTTATTAGGTCAGAATTATTTGAAATGCTGACATTATGAATGAAAACGTGGTAGTTCTTCCTCTAGCTTGCGTTTTCGAGCATTTCTTGCATAGGAGATTCCAGTGGCTCGGACCCTACTCATAGTTCACAGCGCAGAACCTATCGAGGATGAGAGGAATATCGGCACAATGAAATGTGCCGATATTTAGACAATCAGAATACTGAAATGCTGACGAGTCGGTATGATCGAGGTGCTCACCACTTGGTCTGGATGCATCACTGAGACTACCTAGGGTAAACTTGTTGACACTCGTGTTAACGATGGGTAAACTGGGGGGAGAGTGTCAACACACTAACCCTGGATGTTATCTTGATACATTCAGCCCTAGAACCCCCCATAATTACATGTGACGATTTCTGCTGACATCCTATTACCGATTTCAAAAATCGCACTGATTCGACATATTGGATTAAATTATACAAGCAGCGGTTAACCCGACGCGTAATCATATTCTTTACCAATTTAAGCTTGAATCAACCTTCAGTAACGCGGCGGTGCCGAACCCTTCCAGGTTGGAATTTGAAACACGTCAAATAGAAAAGACTGCTGAAACTGACAGTACCCTGATGTGCAGAATGTAGCACTGGAGTGACAAGTACCAGCAAGTACCAGATAAGATTTGACAGTAAGATGAAATCAAAGGCGTTCAGTTCACACTAGACGGTCTATGAACCGTGGAGCTGAATTGTGAATGCTTTCGGTCTGGGCTCATATACCCCACCCTTCTCTCTTGAATTCAGCAAGGTCCTACCAGTAAGAAACATGAGGATGAAAAAGTAGTAAGATGTGACCAAGCAGAAGCTCAAACACGATAAAAAACAAGTTTGGTTCACTGTGTGAGGTGTATATTAGAGCGAAAAATCGGGGGATTTCAATAAATGAACGGCATTACACTGCTTAGTAGTGGAGTCTCACATGTTCAAAACGGTTAACCTGCACATTAAAACTGACACTCTCGGAATGACAAAGACAATATAGGAAAGCCTCAGCTTCCATGAAATAACTGATTAGCTAGTGCATGTACTGCTCCAAAAAAAAATGAACGAAATTAAATCGAGGTAGTGCTCAAAATGTCACGTACTTCGGAAAACCACTTCGAGAACAAACTATGGCTGTTGATCTCAACCATCGCAGATGTGGAGAAACGTGAATTCAAACGAATGGAAAGATGCTGTGCGACTCCGCGACAAAGCGTAGTTTTCCCAGTGCCAGGTGGACCTCAAAGTAACAAGTTCGGATCATTATTATATACTGGAGCGAAGAAAAGACAAACCAAGGAGGATGATGAGACGATTCACGTTTATTACTTTCATATCAGCCCCCTTGTCAGAGAGCTGGATCAAGGCATGTACATAGGACATCAACTAGAAATGGAACATATACAAAAGAAGTAAGGAAAGAGAGAAGGACAATTAAAGTTTTGTACAGCCCACCTCATTCTTCAGATCGGATTCGTAGATCAAATTCTCCCACAAATTCTCGAATTCTGCACAGGGCAATTCCCAAACAAGCGATCCCATTGCGCTTTCGTCCGAATTCTCATCGACTGGAAATCGTTATTTGGAAGATTCATCTTGAAATCAACTTAGCTAGGGTGTGCGAGAGTTTCTACGGGTATCAGGACACACATACAAAAGTATGGCTTTTTAAACGACTAGCACATTATTCCGGTGTATGAGATGAGTATGAAAAGGTATATAAATGAATAAAAAAAAAGATAACCAAGCAATTGAGGAAGAAATATGAAAACGTACTCGAAAGAGACTGAGACATTGCTCCATCGCAGTTGAGTTTGTAAAAGTGGACATTTTGATCACACAGGGCCATCTTGTCCAAAATGGCATCAAGTGGGTAAGCATCCGGATAATTCATACAACCAACTACTATTCCTTGGATGAACTCTGAAGAAAAAAGCCTATCAGTACGTGAATATAAAAAGTAATTGAAGAAAAAAGCCTATCAGTACGTGAATATAAAAAGTAATGCCTCCTCATTGACTGACGTACCAGTTAGGGATTTGGCATCGCCTGCAGCCGGCTCTTCATTCACTACGATCGGAATCCAGTTTCGAATGTTCCTCTGATCTTTGATAAAAGCCTCCAACTCCGAGATCCTTCCCTCTACTTGCGACTTTGCCCTATAATGCATTAAGAGATTGAAATGGCGACATCTTCTGCTCAAAAATTAAACGTACTGGTTATCTTTTAGTTATTTGGAAAACTTAGAGCTGCATATTTGCAGGTGGTATAATGAGAACAAAAATATAGGCTTGTAGAAATTGTACAGAATCCAGCAAACCCTCCAACTGATATTAACAGAGAATGCCGTTATAGCTCGTAAAGACAATGTGGTAAAAACTACAGCTCCCACTGTAATTGAAAAACAACTATAGTTCTATACTTGTAGCGGACATTTCCCAGTAGTTTCACCAATATTCACTATTATTCCGATAAGATCTACACAGAATCATAAAAGGTGACTCAGGATCGGACTCGCATTCCTTAGAAATAACCTGGCTCTCCCTTTAGGGGGTTATTCGATGCCCTGATCACGGAAATCGCACTAATTTCCTATCCTAATCACGTTTTTCGCAAAGATGAGCGAGATCACAGTAAGAAACAAAGGGAAAACATGAATTCTGGCAAGGAAATAACAGTCTGATCAGGAACTTTCCCGATTTTCTGCACAGAAAACCCCGGAAATTTCTTCACTAGTTGATGAAAAGATTAATGAACGTGATAAAAATGAGAATCGTAGCCATTTTGTACCATAGCACTGCTTACGTTAGCTAGGCTACAGCTTCTGGCACGGCCATTACTTCGATTTCCCTGTCGAAGTTTACATTCTATTTCATTCTCCTACATTATTTCCACCGTAAACATACGAAAACAAGGGTAAACTAGCGCGATTTTCATGGTCAGGGCACTTAATAACCCCCTAAGCTGAAGTCCAGGCTAGGATTTCTAAAGAATGCGAGTCCGGTCCTGAGTCACCTTTTGCAATCCTGTAAGATTTACTCGTAAATTGAAATTTTCAAGAAAAATTAATATGGAAACGACTGAACAAGTATGCAGGTACACCGTCTCATATGTAAAAATTTACTCACACTCCCTTCTTCAGGTGTATTTCCACTTGCGGCCTAAACGTCTTGACACCTCTCCGTTCAGGATGTGAACACGTCCCGTTCATCACACACTTCTGCGGAGATGTCAATGATATCTTGTCCTGATCAGGAATCATTTCACTGAATTAGACCATGTATTTATCTAAAATGCCTTTGAAAGAAAACTCGGAAATAGGAAAGAAGCCTTGAGAAGAATCCATAAACCAGGTGAATAGAAAATATTCAATTTTCAAATAATAACTTTTCGCGCCAGGTAAAATGACGTTGGAGCGCGACAACGTTCCTGAAGACAGCACCCGCGCTCTTGCTGCTCTCTCAGGTTCTCCTGTAATCCTAGTCTCAGCATTTTGGTGGTAACAAGCACATCGATTAATTGTGTCAAAACCCATAGATTAGATGGCTTTAGTCGACCCAGTTTAACTCAAAAAAGACCGAGCTTTGCAGGGAGGAAATGGATGGAAGAAGAACGAAAACAAGTATTGTCGTTAAAGAAAGAGTAATTGTAGGCAGAAACAATCATTCATTTTATGCTACAGCATTTCTTATTAATACATTGGAACGCAACTAATCTTTTGTCTCCTGAGAATTCTGATGCCTTCAGCGGTGTAAATTTCATAGCATTATTACAATTTTTCACGCCCTGAAACACAGTAAATCTTAGAAAATGAAAAATTCAGTCCGGCTGGCAATTGATCTTACCGTAATTTTCGGGCGTAAGATAAAATATGGTATCGTATAGCTGCCGCAGCCCTGTAAAAACGAAGTTTCTGTACAAGATGATAACGATATTCGCGTTCGCCACCTAAAACGACTTTACTGTGAAAAATTCAAACGAAAAAAACCTTTGAAATTTTTCGCGGCCGCGGATGTGGAAGTGCCAAATGCTGCTTTATTAGGCATTTACTAGAAAAGAATTACTCTGAACCTTCGTACCACCGTTATCCCATGGTTGATGTTTGGTCTGTCAATAGAGCTATTTGTGGACCTAGCATGGTCGTTCCAAGGTACTGCCGTGGTGAAACCGTGGAATATCCGTGGGGAAACTAGAGGATTTTTATGGTTTGGCACAACTCCTCGTTGAAAGAAATGTCCTTCGACATCTCAGCTTCCCTCTATATTTTTCTCGCTTTTGGTTTTGATGCATTTACAGCATCCATTGTTCGTAGTTATCGTTGTCGGTTCTTTTTTTACTATACATAATTATTCCTTTTTACTATACATAATTATTCCATAATTATTCCTTATCTACTGGTCTAATATAATTGATTAATAGTTCAAAAATAATTTTTAGTACCTTATTATTATTATTTGGATAGCTGCACTCATTAAGAATGACGCAGGAATTATCTTTTTTTTTTGAACTACGATTTTGTTGAACGCACAAAATAGGTTGCATCAGTAAAATGAAGATTTTACAACATTTTTCCAGACATTAACGTTTTTAAGAGCTCGATGACGATCGAGTTTCCAAAATTACATAGGTGTATTCGTCATTCCCATCACTCGACTCCTAACGCTTTTTCAAACTCCACTTTTGATTAATATTAGTTGACGAGTTGTCATGCTTTTTGCGCATTTCTGATTAACAACGGCGCATTTTAGGAAGATGCGTCTTTCCTTGGAAGAGAATCTAACCACAAAAAAAACTACATTTTGTATGAGAAGTAAAAAAATCATGCCATGTTGGACCACGTGCTCAGCCGGTTGAGCACGTGGCACTCATCTACAAGTAAGCATGGAAGCCCCACGTGCTAGAACATGCGAAATCCGCCCTGTAGCAAGAACATTATTAAATATCTAACAATTTTTGATACATTCTTTATCAACGGACGGAAAGGCGATACCATCGCTCTTCCATTATGGAGGCTACAAAACATTTGAAGTTCTTTAGAAATGATTTTTAAACAAATCTTACTTACCTAGATACTTAGATGGCCCGTCGTCACGTGTCGTGCGGGCCTCGACATCGCTTCCATTCGATTCGTTCTCGCGCCAACGTCATCCAGGAACATCGTAGACGACGTTTTCGAGAGTTCTGATTCCTTTCCAGATGAGCATTCAGCTGGTCCATCCGTATTTTGAACACATCGGCCCATCTCGTTGGTGGTCTCCCTCGAGGTCTTTTCGTTTCTCTTGGGATCCATTCCAAAGTTCCTTTTGTCCATCTATCGTCTTCTCTTCTTACTATATGACCAGCCCATATATGTTTAGCCTTCGATACGTATTCCACTGGGTCACGAAGGCGAGACATTTGCCGCAAGTCGGAGCTGCGAAGCCCGACCTGATGTTGGGTACGCCGGTTGTACCTCAAAAGACAACGCTCGAGCGCTCCGTGACCGCACGTCGAAGGCGCTACGTACCAAACTATTTGTGCTAAATGAGGTGAAGGAGTGATTTGGGCTATTGGTGGAACCGGGATTTACACGCACACCCAAACACCAGTTTCTTTGTGGATATTGCCTTGAGCATTCTTGTTGTACTCCTCGAGCTCCAGCGATCCTGCTTTTCAAGGCATTGTCCAATCTCTTTGGTCATAAGGAGAATTTCTCGGACCATTTGGACGCTGAGATCCGTGTGCTGAGTCCCAGCCTGTCGCCAACAGTGTTCTTTGGTATGCCGTTCCAACAGGGAACCACCTGGATGAATGAGTGCCAGTGTGTGGCCGTGCGTACGTGTTTATGTTGCAGTCCATGCGATACATCACAGCTAGAGTGGCGCTGATATCGGCTGCTGCCGGCGACGATCACAGCGACGGACGGACGCCCGCCGTCGCCGCCACCCGCTATCGTTCATCACCACCCGCAGCAGCACAACACCACGGCATGCACTGCGACGTAATAATCCCTGCGATGAGTGACGTCGCCGTAGGCATTTCCTAACGAACTCGCGCGAGCGGGTTCCTGTTGCCGCGCGTGTGCGCGTGCGTGCGTCTCTTTCGGCGCGCCGTGTTTCTTCGCGCTGCACTGACCGGTCCAACTGTCACTTTCGTTCATTTCAACTTCTTCACACCGCGGATTATTTCTGCCTTATCAGTACGTATTGATTACACCGCTTTTCACGCTCCGTTCGCTTTTTTTTGTCCAACTGGTCGGCTCCTTTCATGGGTTCTTAGCTACGGATTCAAGAGGTTTGCTGCTTGTGAAGGATCAAAGAAGGATAGAAATATGTATCAAATATTGGAAAAATTTCTAGCCTGAATTCGTTCAGCAATACCACCCCTTGTTTTTCCACAAGGTTTTGTTAATTTTTGTTCAAAAGCATACAGCTACTTTCAATACCAAAAAGAAATGTTTCTGTGCCTCATCTTTCCATTCCGCTTATTTTCCTTTGTTTTCTCCCTGGATCAGTTCATTTTTTCGGAAAATTATTCATGTATTCCCCTTCACTTCCACTTTGAATTACTCCATGTCTTTAAAAATACTTGGGAGGAACATCCGCTCACGAAATGAGAGAAAAAATCGTGTTTGACACGGTTGTTCCAAGAAGTGTCCGTTAAACATACGTCATGCAAATCTCGTGCAAACTCCATGCACCCTGTATCGATGCTGACACATTAGATGTGAGACGCAAGCCAACACCTGCTAAACAAATCTTTCCCAGACTTCGGCAAAGACTTGACTCAAGACAAGCGGGGCTTCGTGAGCGATGAGGTCAGCAAAAGGGACTTCGTACCTGGGACTTGAACCTTGGTTGAATAATCATCCACTTCTTTGGAAATAAGAGCAAAGAACGGAGAGTGAACCTAAGAATTTTTCTTTCATTAATTCTATTAATTCTCACTTAAATAAGAGTAAAATTAATATGTGTTTTAGAAATTACACTTTAAAAAAGTACCCAGCAGTACCCACAGCATCGCTGGTACTGAACGAATCCTGCTCAAATTTCACAGTAGGACTACGAATGCTACTACTCTTACTGTCGTAGAAAATTGGAACCAATTGATTTTGGCAAGAGTTTGTAGGGTTATCATGCGAAAATTCTGCCGAAAACACTGCTTCCAGCGCTTACAAAAGGAAAGGTTCTGCACGGATATTTCTGGAAACAAGTACATGACTGCAAATGGCAATGTACTATCTTGCTCTGAAAAATAATTTAATTCAATTGATTTTGGTAGGACTTACACCTAAAAGAGTACCTTGCAGTACTCACAGCACTGTTGGTACTGAACGGAACCTGCTCGAACTTTGTGGTAAGATTACAAGTACGACTCTAGCACCAACCGCCAGAGGAAATTGGAATTGTTTGATTTTGAAACGAGTTTGACCGGTTATCATGCGAAAATTCTGCCTACAGCACTGCTGTCAGCACTCATAAAAGGACAGGTTCTGCCGGATCCGCCTGGAAATGGGCACATAGCTGCAACTGGCAATGCTCTATCCAAATCCAAAAAAGAATTGGATTCAATTGATTTTGATAGGAGTTGTAGGTGAAAAAGTACTTCGCAGTACCCACAGCACCGTTGGTACTGAATGGATCCTGTTCAAACTTTGTGGTGAGATTTCGAGTACGACTCTTCTGCCAACTGCCAGACGAAATTGGAATTATTTGATTTTGAAGGGAGATATAGCTCAGGAATTCTCTGAACCCTAAATTTACCCTAATGTTAGGGTTCAGCACCGGTCCAGAGAATTTTCGTCAAACAACTTTCTCTAAAACCAAATATTTCCAATTGTACTGGAGCGGTTAGCTAGAGGAGAGGCTGCTCGTTCCAATGAGTGATGAAGTTGCCTCGTTTATTCAGTTGCAGCTGGAAAAAAATAGCTAAAAAACAGTCTTCAACACCACTTGGACACAATTTCTTCAAATAACTTCTTCTAAAATCAATTATTTCCAATTTTATTCGCACTGTTGTATTCAAGAAATATTGCTCTATCAAACTAGTGGCAGAAGCCTCCAAAATCTCCATCCCTTCTCAAATTTTAGCTGGAAATTCAATAATTATTTGACGGTGCCACCGCCAGTGTACTTGTTAACACTTGTTAACACGTGTGGACATGTCGATCCGCGTTGAAAACAAAAAACCAAGGTTCTTCGCAAAAACTTGTTCTAGCCTGTTTACAATAGCGGCTTCGTAGATTCTTGGCAAGGTCAAAGGGGGCTTCGTAATTTCTTCTGCTCGAGCTAAGCTTGTGCCGAACTCTGATCTTTCCGGACGGAGAAAGTGTGGACATATCACGCGCATTTCCCGCTACTATCTTTTGGATACGCGTTGTAACAGGAAAATTTCTCTAAATAATATTTCTTCAGCTCTATCCATACAGTCGTGCAGCTGGATTTGAGGCATTATTTGGAGTCTTAATAGGACTTAGAACAGAGAACAGGCATTACATATGTCTTCAACCTGAGACAAAAAATGGGAAGCAAGGGGCGGGGAGGACTGAGGTCATTGCTACCACCAAAAACAAAATGAATAACATTAATTTCAATATTAAACAATAAAAAATATGGAGGTATACAAGAATAGTCTGCAAAGGATTAGAAATTAGCTCTTGCGAAATTTTCAACTATTTAATGCAGCACTTTTGAAAGATTTTGCTAACCATTCTTGTAGGAGGTGAGGTGCATGTATGTCTCAAATCGCACTGAAAATGTAGGCGTAAGCGAAAATATAGGTCAGACAGAGTCGGTTAACATATGCCTATGTCATTACTGCATATTTATACGTCCAGCAGATTTTATTCGCGTACTTGGGAAATTTCAAAAATTTGGGGTCACCAGAGATGTGCAGGTGAAATTCATTTTCAAAGGGGTTTCCAAAAAATTTTCGGTTGGAAATACAAAAAAGGGGCTGATCTGTTGCGTCTTTGGAATGGGGAGTGAATAGCTTCCTGCATGAGAATAGCTAACAAAACACAGAATTACTTGATGAAAGCAGAATCATCCCACTTTCCCTCTCACAATTTTTCAAATTTTGAACTTATCGTTGATTTTGCTCTCCATATCCCGGCAAGCTTCTTCCTTGTTTCTTCAGAAAACTCACTTTTTTCGACGGGCCTCCCCTTCTTTAAAGTTTCGACCAAATCGAATGAAATTCGGACATTTATCGGAATGTTCAAGCGCTCGAAAAGTCAAAAAAAAATCTTCAAATGTAAAACTCCGTCCTCCACCCTCATCAGCTACTTTACCTACAAGGCGCCTAGTTTTTTTTTTTGCTTTCTGATGCAAAAGGGTATTAAATTTAGTCTCAAGTAACCGCAGCGTTCTTGGCCTGTATCGTACAGGATTAGTTAGGCGCAGAAATTGAACCGAAATAAATAATTCGTGTTATTTGTCCTTTAAACATAGACATTGGTAATTGTACTAGCTTTCATTTGGCGAAACATCACGTGATAATTTTCATGTTCATTGTTCATTTAATAATATTCACCAAGTTGGCATGCACAGAAGAGTATAACTGAATAAATATTTACGTTTCTTATCGTTCGAATATACACTTATTTTGCTTGAGCTCAAAAAACTGAGACGATTACCTCGCCTCCCGAGCTTTAGTTGAGATGGAGGTACGTAGTTTCTTGGTAACTGTACGTAGTTTCTTGATAACTATTACTATCACTCTTTAAGGCAGCCACTTTTGACAAAAACTCAGTTTGTACACTATTACTAATCCAGATGGATACCCTTCTCTTGGTTTTAATAAAGTCTGCACTTTTGATAAAGGTCGAACTATTTTCAAACACAAAGTGCTGGTGTGATTACCGACGAATCTGTGAAAAAAACGAGTTTTTCCGATATCTAAGAAATTCACGTGAACCGTTGTAATAGCCGCGATGTTTACAGAGATCCTTGACACACACAAAAAAAAAACAATTTCTCACAATATTTGGCCCATTCTACATAGTTTTACTTTTTTCTTAAGCAAGTCCAATCACCAGAGGATGAGATGCTATAGTTTAGGTGCTGACAGGTAAGACTTCAAAAACTTCTCAGCTGTGTAGAACCCATCAATCTCCCTTCACAATGGAGCTTGGACGTAATCAATCACTAGTGCAACTGATGAATTTGTACTATCCCATGGGTGATCGAATGAATCAGTGACATTCACTGCTAATTTATACATAGTCCTGTGCTTAGCTGCTCTCCGAACGTCAGTTTAATTTAAATGACGCATAAGACATAGGATTTTCCTCAATTTATCCATTATTTATCTTTCTCTATTGCTCAGTAGCTCAAGGACAAGTTGCTGACAGAATTTTAGCAAGCGAGCTTCCTATAGTATCTGAAACTTACCGCGTTGAAGCTTGTCAACAACTAGCTTTCGCCCTTTTTCAGCTTTCTAAGGGAACAAATACGCATGGAAATTAACTCATTCTCTGCATGAAAACTTTGCCTGTATCTCTCATAAAGTGCTCTTACGTCGCGTTTCATATGCACTTTGTTTCTTCATCGTCTTAGTATGGCTTAATATGGTGGGCACACAAAAAGGTCACTACGAAGCGTATAGTGTATTCACGGCGACAACTTCGGAGCAAGCGGTGTTCAGGACTATTCAGCCAATTTTCCAGAATACGTTTTGTTTTTCTACATCTCTCTAAGCTGTGTTTATACTCCATCGAAACGCTAATGTCGAGCACACGCAAACTGTTCAAAAACGACTGGTCTCGTATGGAAGCATGGGGAAACGAGGGTCGCGATGAACTTGTTTCCTTCTTTTTCCAGCTATTTTAGCTTCTTACCTAATTATATTCACTACTCTTTCCGTCGTCCCCGCGTCGCCACCGCCTCCTCCCGCCGTGAAGTATGAACTCACGTTTGAACCACTATATATTTCTGAAGATTGTTTCCTTGATCACCTGATTGTTTCTATGTGCTTATTCATCTATTTGTTTATTTTTATAACGTTACTACGATCTCCAAAGGAATGTTCCATTCAACGAAGAGCTGAACCACTTAATTCCTGGACAAAACTGCGGAGCCCCGCTTCATCATTGAGATTATCCGTGGTGTGAATGTGTTAACGTGCCCGAATTTACCCTTTCATTTGCTATCGATAAACGTGCCTACCAATACGTGTTATCTATATCTAACTACTATCTATAAAATGGGTATGAGATCACGCTTTCTTCCGTAGATGCATCCGAGCCCACCCCTAGACTTCTTTGAATCTTTGGCTGTATCTACCTGCAAACCTTTATTACTAGTGATCAGTATTTTGACATATTCAAGCGCATTTCAAAACATCTAATATTAAGTTTTCTGCTATAATGTTGAAGGGCATAGGCAATGGAGGAAAGTAATAGCTGATTCGAATTCTTGTACAGGCCACAAATTAAGCTTGACGGTCTTAGAACTAGCTGAGTGTGGTTTTAGCTGCACAGGCAAAGTTACGATGTGAAACTCTATGCTGCACACAGTGGCATAGATTTTCAAGACAGCCTTTATATAACTCCAGCCATTCTCTGCCAGGTAAACCATCGTTCATTTGTTTTTAGAGGGTTTACTAGGTATTATCTGTGATTAGGTGAAAAAAAAAACAACTAAGCTGACTGAATTGGACTCGAAACGAATCGTTTTGCTATCTCAACCGTGGATTGAACTTGGATTATTATGCTTTTTTTCCTGAATGAGAGAAAAAGGAAAAGTAAGCTGTTTGCTCCAAACTTTCTCCACTGTCTGTGCTTATGCCCAATAGCCAAAGAAATGGTTGCGATAATAGAATTCAAACTCGAAAGTATTTATAAGTAATCCAGTGGCAGTGAGGGGTGGAAAAGGCCTTATGAATGGGAATTTCTTCATCTCAGTGGTAGCCTTCAACGGCGAGATTTATGAAAATTCCCGGAAAGATCATGATCTGTGCGAGTTTCCATGTGGAAACGTTCTTTTCAAAATGACGAACTTTAGCAAAGATGGAAAGACATAACATTAAGCACGGGAAAATTCTTTCATTCTGAATGTGCAGGAAGAACACCACCTTTCCGAGAATGTTTATGAATCTCATTACATGCCTTAATTGAACTTGTCATAATTTGATGTTAATTATTTTGTAGTCGTACTAAACTTATCTGTTCTTTACAATTAATTGTCAGCTTTCGAAAACGGAGAAAGATAATCAGACATTTTCCTATCTACCATTATTGCTCCTACATTTTCTGAAGCAGTGTTTGACACCTCCTATTGTTATGCGCCGTGGATTGTAGTTTTCCCAACTAAGAAAGTGTTCAAGCAACAAATCTCCACAGGAATGAGCGCCATTGTTGTGATGTTGTTGTTCTCTTTGACCTCATGTCGCGTGCGAGAGGGTGGACCGACCACCGGTTGGTCGGTCAGCTGTTGCACGTGCCAAAGTTGATGCGACTTTCCTTGTCGGAGATCAGCGCTATCGATTCGCTTTTTCGTGTCTGCAATTTTCTAAAAAAATCCATGATGCTTTTTTTAAAGTAAATCTATTATTCTCTATGGAATTAAAGGCAGTGTCACCTCGTTTCGTGAGCTGAAAATACCAGCAGACTCTAGACCTCCTCGTCACGCTAATTCCAAAGATGTACGTCAAAGCTCATAAAAATGACGAAAACCCCGTTTGCGAAGGGTCCGAAAGTGCAGTTAACGGACCACCTGGGCGGAGCGGTCCGTCAATGTGCTGGCTGCCCGCCACGTCTGCAGCGTTAGCCAACACGTCTAGACGTGTCCGATCGATGAGATCAAAGGCTTCACGCGTCCACTAGGCTCGACAAACTGTTACAAAACCCGTCCCGAAAAACGTTCAAAAATAGGGTTTAAAGACTTTTTGTAACATTTTAGGTATACCGTTGGATTCGGCGTGTCGAGGAGATTCAGAATCTGACAAACGTTCAGACACGTAAACGAGGTGACACACTGCCTTTAAGCAAATGTTAAGCTTTAAGTCATGTATTTCATTACTTCCTTCGACTCCAAAAAATACAAATTCCACCACATCAATATATGCGTTCCTACACTCCGCCAGTGATGGGGTGGCCGATTGCGGAAGATACTGGACTGTTAGGCAAAGCGTCGAGGGTTTGAAGCTCGTCATGGTCCACCCGCTTTCCATCCTTGTTTTCTTGCTCCTTGGAATCGAGAGCAGTAATGAATTACATGGTGTAGCACCTACTCAAACAAACATTCATGCCAGATAGGTTTCATTCCGACCTGCGAGCCTTGCGTCTTGCACCTCCCTTGTAAGCCCCGCCATTATGTATATTGTATGATTACAGTAAGAAAGAAAGAAAAATGTCAATTTTAGCAAAGAAATGACAGTCTAGTGAGGCACAATCTCGCTTGTCTTCCAAAATTCCAAGAGATTTCCTCACTGATTGATTAGGCAGTTGTAACATAGCTTCATTTATGTCAGTTAGGCAACGGCTAACGCCGTTGTCACTACTCTGATTTTCCGAGCGGTATTAGCATTTCATTTCATTCTCCCATATTATCCCCACCTTATTTGATGCTCTGATCACGGAAATTGCACTGCCTTACAAAGCCAGTGCAATTTCCGTGATCAGAGCATCAAATAACCCTATTGAGTGAAGTTCAGGGGGAAATGGGGGAAATTTTCTAAATAAATCCGACCCGATGCCAAGACACCTTTTTATAATTTTGTTTTTTTTCTGTCCTTCCCTTTTTTGTTCCGCTATTGTTTTTTAATTAATTTTTTTCTCCACGAAAATTGTGTTAGCGATGCCGAGATTACTCCATTCTTAACACCATTCCTGATACAAATTTAATAATACGCTTGTGAAAAAATCTGCAGAGCACAGTTCTCACAAGGAGATTTCTCATTGATTTTCTAGCTTTTTCTTCAAAATTTTACATTATTACCACTATAGCAGCGATAACCTTAACCCCACCCGCGTGTCGTATTTGTTTTAACTAATTTTCGATAGTGAAATGTGCTAGAATTTGCTGAAAATCTTTTTATAGGAGTTACTTCGAGCACTGATCACGAATATGACATCTGCTTTGAACTGTATGGCGGCACTGTGAGGTCAATGTAGACAAATTGCAGCTGCTGCAGATGTATTTTCTTCTCATTAGATGGTTATTTGACATGTTGAACACGAATATAGTTTCCGTTTTATGCTGCAGCTCATTTCTACAGAGTCACTATAAACATACTGTAAATACCGTTTATTTTCCAGGATTCATCGAATTCTGACAAAGAGTGGTTATTCCCCAAGTTCATCACTAATGTAGCGTACATTTTGCACCAGAAAGCATCTTTGAAAATTTACATTAAATTATTTATTATTTTATTAAATTATTAAATTATTTATTATTAAGTCTACAAGCTCGCTTTATGATAGTACTCCCAATCCGAATGGTATTCTGGGCCTACCATTACTCGTGTTTTTGGGCGACATCAATACCATATTCGTGATAAGCAGGTGAAATAAAATTATTAGCAAGGCTTGGGCTGATTACGACGAGGATGGCTTTCTCCATGGCCTACGTTATGAATACGGTAACCCTAGAGTGTCTTCAATGTGTTAAATTCTACGCTGAGATTACCCAGGGTAAAGGGCCTAACGCCGCACAAATTTACCCATAACTAATAGATGTGTCAACACCTTTGCAGTAATCTAAACGATGGAGAACATTAAGATTAATTAATTAGGCACTATTCCACTTGTTCTGCCCCAAAATTTAAAGTCAGAAATTCTTCTGGAACCCCACCGAGGGGGTTATTTGACATGCTGATCCCGAATATCACATTCATTTTGTGCCGTAACCCTTATGGTAGGGTTAGGGCAAGTGAGGCGTCTCACGGAATCATTCCAATTTTTGTCTAAGGGGGTAATCTGGTATGCTGATCACAAATATTATACTCATTTAGAGCCGCAACCCCATTTGGGTAAGGTTAAGGTAGGGTTAGGGCAAGTATTGTCCATATGAAAACCTCATATTGCTTTCAGCTTGTAAAATAAATGTGATATTCATGTCAGCATGTCAAAAAACCCCGGTAAACAAAAATTAAGGTGATTCAGTGAGATGACTACTCACCCTAACCCCACCGCGACCTTACCCATATGGGGTTAGGACACAAAATGAGTGTGATATTCGTGATCAGTATGTCAAATAACACCACTGGACGAAGTTTCAGAGGAATTTTTTATTTCGAGATTTTGGGCAGAACAAGTGGAATAGTGCCAAACAACAACATCCTAGCTCTGACATAGTTTTCCGAACATGCGGCCTCACACTCCCTAATAAAAGGTACAGAATTTGTTGAGAAGATAGACGTATTCAGTGACTGCAGAATCGTGGCGGGACCTGAACGAGGGATGCGAAGAGAGCGTGGTCCAAATGAGAGGGTTAAGTAGGTCCCATAGCGATTCCGCGAAGCTGTGAAATCGCATGCGCAATTCGTCCATACATACTCTCGAGAAGGACTGTAAACATCCATTATCAACGGTTATGGTAAGCCTCCAGTGATTCAAAAGTATTATTTTCCAGTCGTTCCAAAAATTATATGCCAGTGAAGCCGTCCATTTCTTGACATGTACTTCTTTTCATCTAAATCAGCTTTCATATGTATGTACTTTGTCCGAAACAAAAGCTGTTATTTCTGATTCACCCTGTTCTATTATATTTCATACAATAGTCAGCTACCAGAAACAGGCATGATGTTTGTGAAAAATTAACAAAGCCTGAAAACGCCGGGTCCTTCTGTGTTGCTGCGTCATTGCTCTCTGGACGTTTCAACCGTGCTAGGGTCATTTCTTGTATTTTACTTTTTCTATTGGTGTGAGCACGTGTTGTATGCTACAGCATACCACTAGTCGCTAAATGTATTGTATTATAATATGACTAAATAGCAGAGTATAGTCACGTAGGCAAAATATTGTCCATACACGATAGAAGCTGTACAAAAAAAGAAACAAAGTAAAGACAGCAGAAATGCTTAGCTAATGGCCTCCAGCGATCTCTTAGGCTTAGGCTTAGACTCAGCAGCCACAGCTAGAGACATCTACCTCACTGACCTCGTTTTTGTCGTCATTTTCCTCTGGTTTGCTAGTCTTTAGTGACTGCTCCATGCTCACTAGGCCACGATTCTCTTCCACAGTTACTTTGGATTCGGGATTTTGTCCTCAAAATTCTTAAGTACATGATAACGGTATGCAGCAGACGAATACATTGTTAGAACTTGGCGAGAAGTGAAGAAAAAACAAAAAATAGTAGGAGAAACTGTGGGAAATACTAGATATGTAATGACTTCAAATATCAGAGAAAGTGTGCAACTTTTCCTCCTCTCCTTACAAAGCTCAAGTGCATCCCCTTATATCTTCTTTGCCCCGTTCCTTGCACCCGATTTACCTGAACAAATGCAGTAGGAAGCACCAAAATTCCCAAGTGAAATATCTTGCAAAGAATTAATCTTTCTCGTTCCTGCTCTTGAAATCATTACATATCATTACAGAGAAAAGTTCATTGGTTAGGAAGAGCAAGACTTCATCTCGTTTTTTTTTTTGTTTTTTTTCACAATCTGCTATGACATGCTTTTTCATCCCACCCATCTATAAAGAGTTGAAGCATTTATTTATTTTATTTATTTTATTTCCCCACTCAAAGGTGCGCTAAGAACACATATGAGTTTGCAGTAACAATTTTTTCCATCTTCTTTGCGTTTAATTTGCTTTGGTTTTTTCCTTGGCACCATAATTGTAAAATTTTCGAAAAAATCACAATCATTTAATGGTGCTCAGTTTACAGAAGACTTACAGTGCATGAATATGAATAAACCTGTAAGTAAACAATTAAGTAAGTAATTGACTGTATGGGAGACCACTTCCCCGCTCGCCTTATCTTCTGAAAATTCTCGTGGATACCCTTCGCTTCCCTGAAAATTTTTGAAGAGCTATGCAGCTAAGACTTCAGAGTCCGTGACGCAATACATGTTGCTCATAAATTTTCGGGTTGTAGGAACTGAAGAGATCGCAGAATTTTTAATCAGAAGAGCAAAGCAATATTCTGCTTCGTAAGCGACTTGTACTCGAAAATTTTTATCACTTCTGGTGTGGCTTTGGCTTAAGTTGTGGTGTTTCATCACGGTCGGACTTCTGGAATGGATTCTGAAGATTTCTTTACTTGAACTGTAAGATTTGCCTTTGTAAGGTCAGTGAAAATCTGCACCGTAACACCATAATGTGAGAAAAACCTTACCTTGCTAAACATTTACGGTGTTTACCATGATTATCTCACGAGAAATTTCATTCTTTATTTTCGAACAATTTTTGTTTATATTGCTTATGTTTTGTTATGGTCACTTATTTATTTTACTCGATTTCATTTAATACGTTGCATAGCACCTACAAAAAGAGATTATATTCAAGGGATTTCCATCACATTCGTTATAGGAATATAATGATGTTTGCCATTCAATCTTTCTGGTTTTTTCTTTTTCCTTATCCTTGTGATTTACCGCACGTTCTATGCTGGAAAGATATACATATGTACATATGTAAGCATTCCAATAATTAATTCTTCCTTTTGTATCCATTCTTTTCCTTCTTTCTCGTTGTTTTTGTCTGTAATTTTTATTTACTTTATTTTATTTTATTTTTGCACTCAAAGGTGCGCAAAAATATGAGTCTACGTATATAAACGTAGTAAAAAACAACACTTTTCGAATATTACTTCTTTTCCTCGACACCTCTGGTGAGCTTGCGCGCCTCGATTTTACTAATAAATAAATACATAAACAAACAAATAAGTAAATAAAAAAATAAATAGATAGATAACTAGATGAATAAACAGGTAAATTGAATATTTTGTCATGACATTCTGTCACTTCTCTACTCATTTTGAAAGTTCCACGGGTTTTTGACACCTGCCAATGTACATAGATGAGTAAATTGGACATTTTTTCATTTTTTCTTCTACATAGCCGTTTTGCGAATTCTTTCTGGCTGAAAATTTCTTTTTCCCAACATTTTAACCTATTGATAAACTCTGTTATGCGAGGAAGCCGGGCTGGATCGTGGACTTTGCACACCGGCGCTGCCCTCTTGTTATCGATGACTGGCTCGTATGTGTGAAGGATCAGTCCCGCAAATATCACGATAACAGTTATTTCGGCTCAAATTTCCGTTTGATTCATGTGCTTTACTTAGTATTATGTTGTTTTTCGAACGTATCGATCAGAACGAGCTTACAACGTGAAAAGAATCGTTTATTTTCCGGATTTTTAGGGTAATTGGCAGAGAACTGCACAGGAATTTGGTTGTTAACAATCGATAAAAAACTTATCGCTTGACATAATAAATAGGTCTGCAAGAGCAGGAACACTGCAGGAAATAACCAGGGCAAAGGTAAACTAAACCAGATTTCACATTGCTTCCTGGTTTTTCTCTGGATGTGGGAGTTCCTAGACACAATTCCAATTTGTCTAAAGCGCCTAAATTTGGTTTTTTTTTTCGGAAGCCATTCTGCTCAAAGATCTTCTGTAAACGACATAATTATTGAATGAAGTCCAAAAAAAATCACTAAATGAATTGGCCAAGTGCCTCCACACCCACCCATCTTCCTGGTTATCATACCCTTACCACCCACTCGCGTAAGGTCGCAATAGGTTCACACGTACATGGACCTCACAGATTCGACATTTTACCGAAAAGGACAGTTACAGCACATTATCGACCCAAGGTAGTTGGTAAAGCTCCATAGTGACTGTAAATATCTTAATAATCAAGCTGGTTCCTCGTTTCCAAGTTCAAAATGGCACAAAGACCTGGTCCGCGCCCCTGGGTGTAAGATTACAGTGGTTTTCCTTTCTCGTCTTGCAAATCCTAGATGTATTTACCGAACATTTACTATTATTACAATATGTATGCAGTAATTGAAAAATATTTTTAAAGATCACAGGACAAGTGCCCATCCAAACCATGCATAATTTGATTATGTAGTGCCTTCTCATTTTTGTGACAGCTTGTCTGCCCGCTGTGACCAGGTTTCCGGCCGGCACCGTTCATAGAAATGGATGGGACGTGTTTAAAGGTTAACAAACTCTACAAATCGTTGCTTTTCTAATTGATGATTTAGTCATCAGAGTAAGCATTATTCAATTGCAATATCTGCTTGAATAGAAAATCTGTAGGAACTCCCCTGTAGTTGACTGTTTTGTCAAAGTTTGCAATAAATCAGTAGGGTCTTCAAAGATGCGGTCATCATTTGACTTCGATTACGTTTTTCTCGCTTTGCATGGTGTGAAGATTTTTTTCTTCGAAAAGAGGAGAAGGTACACTTTGCTAAGCTATGGCAGATGTCAATCATCATTCTGAATGTTCGAGCAGATGAGCTCACAATGTTCTCGTTTGCGTTCCTAAGCACAGTCTTGTATTTGAAGTTAACTGCTCCATCACAGAGCTCCATCTGAGCAGTGACATTGACTTCTCCTTTAATGGGGTCTATAAGCTACTACTGTGAATACATTACTCTTTGTTGCACAGAAGGATTGCTCAAATAAAAACTGAAGAATTTTGCCCTGGCAAGCTACAAAACTTTTGTCATTTACCAATGGCACTGAAGAAGCACTAACACGATGGATGCCGCGCAGGCCACAGCAATTTAGAGGGCCACGCGCAGCGTCTTCTGCTATGTTACGATGCACAAATAAGGCAAAGAGCAATATGTCAAAAATTGGCAAAATTTGTGAAAGCAAGCCCAAGAACTTAGTTGCCATACTAATATTATTTATCTAAATGTCCTCGCAACATGCCATATAATTTACTATAGAAATGTTTGCGAAAACAGCCACTTTTACGTATGTACAACATCTTTTTTTTTCACATTCGCGAACAATGCACGTGGCGACACTAAACCGCAGCCAACTAGTCACATGTGTGTAGGGACCTGCTTTTGTATACGTCACGAAAGGAGGTTTTTGACAGTGTTTTTCCGGGCATACAATTGTATCTGTCATTTTTATCTTCATGAGCCTACCATCCCTTCTCGATTTCGAGTCTCGCAGCAATTTTCGCGCCCACGCTTGGATAAAAGCGGGAAAAATCGTAAAAATCAGATTTTCCACTTGTGCTTGCTTGGATATTACCTAAGAGAGTAATTTTTAGTGATAGCCGTGTAGTTGTCATTGGGTTTTTTTTTCTACAGCGATAGAGCAGCCACCAGGGATGGGCGGAATTCCGGTTTCGAAAAGTTCGGAAGCTCCTGGATTCTGGCGTTATGCGATCCTCTGACTTCTAGATTTCTAGAGGATCTGCAGTAGTTCAGTGAAGCAAACCCATAAGTGCTGTTTTTGAATCTCCGAATTTTCTCAGTGTTGTGTACCCGCCTGTCTCCGGGCACACAAACTGTCAGCTTCCCTCTAGGGTCTCTTTCTTGCGACCCTCAATCTCAACCCTCTCTTCCTGCGAGGGTAACTCCAACCAGTACTTCTGTACCACCTACCAGACTAGTAACAGTTTATTAGTAGAGAATACAGAAGGCGGGGGCGGCTGCGGGCTGACTCCTAGCTGAACACACCTAAGGCCCCAAACCACGGCCTTATATACAGCTCTGTTTCCCGCCATCGCCTTAACGTGCGATCAATCCGGACGGGAGATCTCCACTCCACCTAGGGAGATCATCGGTCTCCTGCCTGCCGATAACAGAGTTCCTCCTGGCAACAAGCCATCAGCCACAACACTCAGAATTCGAAGTCCTCAAACTTCCGACTTCCCACTTCCGATCTTGCGCAATACCTCCGCTCATCCCTGGCAGCCACTCTGCACTTGGAGTTGAACGAGAAGGGACGTGGCTCACCCTGTAGAACTGTTAATCTTAGGTAGGGTTTCGAACTACCAATGTCTGTCCTTACACCACCTCGTATAAGAAGGCATAAAGTTGCAAGGATATTTTGTCTAGGTATATTTGAACAGGTTCTTCCACAAAAAGAAGCTGTTATACCCAAAAGAAAGCGGCACATTCGATGTATACCATTTTATGTTGAGAATAATTTTCAATGATTACGTAGTTGCCAAATTACTATTACATGCATATTTGCTATCTTATCCATATTTTTTTGCGTTTTCCTTACTCGTTCAACCTGTTATGTTCTGTACACCAATGAATTCAGTGTTATATACCTGGAAAAGGCGGTACCGTAGGATTCTTGTGATTGGCCGATCAGACCAACTGACCAGTAGCATAGTTGTGTCGCGCCGCATCGCTCTTCCCAGATAGAAAGCCCAGCATATTCCCGCGCATTTCTGGCAATTATGTTTCAACGTGAAGGAATATACTGCGGAAATAGCTGTATATCCAGCTCATCAAGACTTGGGGGCGCCAAGGCGACCACACTTCCGGTCTAGTTCAAGCCCCAAAACCGGTGTGTGAAAAACTGAACAACATTCTAGCTCTCCTATGTTCTTTTCAAAGCTCTCATTTTTTTCACTTTATCTTTAAGTAACATCGTTTTGTTCTACATCATTTAATAACTTCTGTCTCTTTCAATGGTAAATTACTTGTGTCTATTGCATAAATTCTCCTTCTTCATCTCATAAGGACATTCCTGATTATACTATTCGTTGGTGTCCTCACTTAAACTCGAACTTTCGCCTAATATTGCTCTCTCTTAGTAATGTCATGTTTCAGGATAGTGAATATGCAGGCTCCACGATAATGCTCGATCCAGACAAGCCAGTGTCCTTTGTTCGGGTACCTTTCAGCCTATACGCATTTTTATTTATTTATTATTTATTTATACACTCATGGTGCACCATCAAGAACAATAATGCGAAAAGATCGGAGACAGAAATCCTAAAACAGACAACAAACTCAATTACACGAGCCTACTTGCTATGCATTCTCTAAATCTAGGGCAACAATTTAAAAATAAGGCTGAACTTTTTTTGAACGCATTTATTTTCATTACATAGCAAGAACCGTATAAGTCTGTTTTTTTAAAGTATGACAGGTTCAAGTGTGAATGCAGAGCAAATTAATGCCAAAAGTGACGAGATGAACATACTTTTTCCAAATTCATCATAGTTTTTATTGTCAAAACTACACTAATCACAATTCAGATAGCTCTGAAAGATAAACTAAACGTCTAACAATATAATAATAAATGAATGTTACGAAAAAAGAATAGATAAACAAAGACATACAAGAATGTTTCAGAGTGACACTGATCTGGTGCTTCGCGCAGCGGCCGGTGCTGAACAACTCACCCAGAACCCACTGATTTACTCAGACCCCGAATTGAAATTCGGACCAATCACAAGCCAGGGGAATGTGGGAGCGCCATCGGTTAGTAATTAGACGATGTAAAGGTATTCGGGATAGCGGCAAAAACGCTTCTTCAGGAGCCAGAGATCGACCAGGATGTGCCTGCCACGTCAGACCAGTCGGTGCATAGAGATGAGACGCAAGGAGAAGAAGCTAAGCTAAAAGTGCCTACGTGAGAATCACATTTTCTCATAGGACCAAATTCATTAAAAACTTTTGTTTTCATAATTCTTTCTGAACTGGAGAAATTTTGGATTTCTTTAGTTCTTTCACCAATTTTCTAGGAGTGGAACATTTACTGTAGATAAATGAATGCAGTCCGCTTTAGTTCCCAAATTTTAGGAACAACATTCGACTGAAAAGTGACCTGGAAATAAGACACCAACACTATCAGAAGCAAAAACAATATGCTGAACAAAAGCGGCAACGGCGTCTGACCGACATCGATTTCGAAGGTTTCGCTTTAAATCAATTAAATCAGCACTACATTACAATTTCATAGCAGCTGTAATTTCGGAGAAATACTTGCGTTCTCCCGCAAATTTAAGCAATTATATTTTATCAGTGTGATTCAGCAACGATCTCATCGATTTGGCTAGACTTCTCAGCCATTATTACCCTAAAATTTCAATTTTTTCCAACGAATATTTGCCCGAAAGGGTTAGTGGAAACACTGATCACGATAACCACGATTTTACCCCGCAGCCTTGTTTTTATGGACTACGGTAAGCACACGTAACACACGGCATCTGAAGAAAACGCGACTATTCCATGTTCTGACCACAGTTATCAACCTTATTTTACACGTTCTCGGCAATTTTGCGCCGAAATGTATGCCATACACGTTACGAACTATGAATGTCCTGTACTAACCTTCACGTAACCCCGTTGAAATAGCATCATGGGGCAAACCCGGAGCGAACAAAAATGAATATGTCTTTCGGGATTAGACCATGAAACAGTCATCTAAAGCAAAATTTGCCCGAATTTTTAGAAATATGAGGGCAACTCAAAAATTATGACAGCCAGCTGACATTTTAAGTAGAAATGCATTTTTCTACAGTAAGAAAGCTTCAGGAGCGCCCAATTGGTGCTACATTAGCCACCAACACCCTCTGAGACTGAAAAAACAAGATTTTGGCATAGTTCAAGAAATCCCACATTCCTTGTGGACGATCATTGCACGACGTACTGATTCTCTTCTGAATCGCGTTTCAGAAGCTCAGTTCCTGCAGTTTGTGGAAGCTACAGGGTGGGCCAAAAATAAGGTAACCACGCTCGTTTCTCCTCTGAAGAAAATTGCTTTGCCTTGAAGTTAAACTCAATTGGGAGGTCTCTTCGCAACGTCTTATGGGAACAGTGCCCAGGCTCACAAGTGGGGTTCGATTCAGGACTCAGCCAAAAATGTGTTTTGGGTCATATTGGTTTCACCGACTGACCACCCATTTGCTTGAGGAGTCTCAATCAGTAAGACTAATAGGCTCCAGTGATACCCGAGGCCAGCGCTTAATAATAACCCCTGCGGAATTTGGATGGGTTGGGCAAGCACATTAAAAAGTGTTGGATAATCTGAACCGCAACCACTTGCGCGCCGCGATCAGACGACTTCAGTCAGCCTGTGTCGGATCTGATAGAGGATATCCCGAGGCAAAGGCTTGCCTTATGTTAAACATGACCTGGTAGGCTTTAATCCTACAACTGTGCTTTAAATTACACATAAAAGATTTTTCGGTGTACACTTTTCTGTGTTACCGCATTTATGACACACCCTGTATGCATAATTCCCTTTGAGGAAGGTGGACTTGTCTATTTTAGGCATTCTGAACATCATCGGTGGATGTTCAAATTGGCAGGTGCTGGTTTATTTGATGATTTCCGTACAGCAAGTACCTCATGCAATGTTTAACCTCAGTGTCGTCTACATGATGTACCAACCGGATCACTGGTGCAAGGTATGAAAACGGCCATATTCTCTAGTGAATTTCCTGGTTAATATCCAGGATTCTGCTGGCTCATATCCAACTCTGAATTCTTTTTCTGTCATGCAAAACTCTTGGATCTTTGAGACTGAAACATTTACGGTCAGCATCAGAGACCATACAATGTTTCACAACAACAACAACAACAGAAACCTTATATTTCTTCGTTCTACTTTTTATGCAGAGGTGTTTTGTCACCATTTCCCCCTTTTTGCAATAGAGCTGTTTTTTTTTTTGTTTTGGCTTGTGTAATA
This sequence comes from Ancylostoma caninum, assembly GCA_037903475.1. Lineage (NCBI taxonomy): Eukaryota > Metazoa > Nematoda > Chromadorea > Rhabditida > Ancylostomatidae > Ancylostoma > Ancylostoma caninum. Next base: position 44,263 of record JBAJFG010000415.1, on the reverse strand, counting down.
TCTCCAGTTTAGATACCTTTCTTCAACGCGGAGGTGTTCTCCGAAGCAAACTCTACCTCATACACGTGGGAAGATGTGCTCAATTCACACATAGCTTTTCCTACAGTGAGGAAACTTCTCATACCAGAATGGGATCCAGAAAAGGGGTTTAAATAATTCAGGTGAAAAATAAACAACGTGGAGACATGGATTGGCATGATCAATGCCATTACTACGAGAGGAACTATGTACACCTGAAAAATCTTCCATTTTCACAGGTATTCATGCTTATCAATGTTTATTTACCTCCAATTATTTTCTCATTTACATGTTTATTTATGCGAAGATATAGGAGAAACTTTTCAATGTAGTACTCTGGATCTGCTCAAGGATAATTGAAAAAATTCGTGAAATCTGTGAGAGATCAGCTTCTCGGGAACTTATGTGAATATGCACTCGATAGCATCGAGCTTTTGTTGGTGTTACTTAGGTAGCTGAGCACTCCTCTTTCTTTTCTAAAATAATTTTTACAGTTTTCAAAACAACTGGATACTGTTCTCACCTACAGGAAGCTCCAAATGTCCGCAGTCAAGAGGGACGTGGCCACGACGCGGCTTTAGACAGAGACACAGGCGCTCGGCATGCTGCCACTGGTTGGCTGCAGAGTCAGAGAAGCCAGAGGCAGCATAGAGAGCGCCTGTTTCTGATCAAGGAGCCGCGCCGTGGCCACGCCCCTCTTGACTGCGGACATTTGGAGCTTCCTGTAGCTGCCATTTTAAAAGCGCATTTTCTGCACAGACCCAGACGAGGGTATTTTATTATTTCACATCCACCCCAATCCTCCTTATCTCCGTCTACCCAACAGTGAGATGGCGATCAAAGTTGCTTTATGATACAAACAAAATTTTGTGCGCGTTTTGTGAAATTTTGTGCGCGTCCCCTCCTTCAGTTCTTTACTTTCCATTTTTTTATTATTTATTTTTACGCATTCCAGTATGAAAAACATTTCCATAAATTAATTTGTGGAGCCTCCCGGGACTCCCTCTTTGGTATAGAATCCAGCTTTTCTTCCTTTTCCTCCTTCTCCTTCCCCCCCCCCCTACCAAAGCGGTCTCTTCCGCCACTTCTCAATAGACCGATGCATGGGTGAAGTCTAAAGAAAAAATTATCTAGCGACCTCCACTCATGCGTCATTATTTTTTTTCCACTTTGTGGACCAATTTTTTCTCAGTTTCTATTTTCACCAGTGTCCAGCCTTTTCATTTTTTCTTGTACTTTCCAGGCTGCAAACTATACTACGGATAACGTGCCTATACTAAGATGCGAGCAATGGGAATACGACAAATCCGTGAGTTTCCAGTTTGTTCTACAATTTCCTTCCCAGTACATATAGCTACATGTATGGGAATTTTTCGGAATGGATTCAATAAATTCAGAAATTATGTACTTATGCAAGTGACCAAAAATAACAGAAACGTTAGTCAAAAGACTCACAATAGGAGTTTTTTTTTCTTTGAGAAATAGAGCTCCTTCCATGGGAAGGGGGTTTCCCAAGGTTTTTTCACGTGTCAAAGATTATTATGTTTGTGTCCACACCAATATTCCGAATCACCCAGTATTTCGCAACAGGTTATGGAGAAAACAGTGGTGACAGAATGGAATCGAGTATGTGACAATAACTGGAGTCGAGCGCACGTGCACATGAGTTACTCGCTCGGCTACCTCGTTGGTGGGCTGTTGGGTGGATTTGTTAGTGATCGGTCAGTGACCTATTCTTTCCCCCTACACTCCCTCTAGTTAAAATAATATCAAAACTTTAAGATACGGAAGAAAAACTGCGATCTACGGTTTTGGTATTCTTTCTATGATATTCGGGTTTCTACTAGGGTATTCTCGTGAATTTGAAATATTCCTGGTGGTTCGATTTTTGCTGGCTGCAAGCAACGAAGCCGCTGATCTTGCTGCCTACGTGCTTTGTATGGAGATCACAGGTATGTGCCAGGTAACATGGGCCAGCACGCATTATTGAAAACAGAGAAAGTCTCAGACATTTGGGTAATAGCAGCTGGGTAAAGATAAATTTGTGACGTACGAAGGTTTACCCAGCATAGAGTAACCGTGGGAACGCGATATTCCATATTGAAACTAACTAACGAGACTTGCACCTATACTTTATGTGTGACAAATCCTGGGTCAGATGCAACATTGAGATTGCACATGGTAAACCCGTTAAGTAACAAATTTACCCGTCATTTGGCACCAATCAAAGTGTTTAACCACACCTGACGTTACTCATGGGTAACCATCAGTGGCGGACGCAGGCAGGGGCGGGGGGGGGGGGGTGCGGGGGGACTCCCTAGAATGGGTCGGCAAATTTTTGAAATTACTTTACAGTACATATAAAAATCTTGTATTACGTTATTTTCACTTGTTTATCTTTAATATTATCCTTAATATAATTTTTATTGTTTATTATTAATATCTTGGTTAATTTTATTTTTCGTCTGGGTCCCCAAAACAGCGGAGACCCACTTTTTTCCTACGCCCCCCCCCCCCCCCCCGTCCAGTCCACTTTCTGCGTCCGCCACTGGTAACCATGCCCATGTGTATGAAATCACCCATCATTCCTGTGAGGCAACCGGGCCCTGTAGGTGCAATAATAACTTATTGTGACACATATTCAGTGCAAGTAAAGTTTACCAACTAGTTTATGCCCAACCGCTTACCTATTTACTTGTATGTAGGCATTCTGATGAATACCAGGGCATTACATTGCTGAAAGGAAAGGTAATCTCATATCCATGGGTAGCAGGTGGGTATATAAAAAGTCACGTACGGGTAAACATGTTGATGGATGCCAGCGAAAGGGTAAACTTGGGTACGTTGACACATTTACCATGGGTAATCTCAATGGCACATCGGGCCTAGATTACTCGCAAAATTGCTTCTGCTCCTTTGTCGAACCTGGGTAATCTCGATGGTGCGCGTGCCAGCGCCGAAGTTTAATGGATTACGATCGTTATATCGTAGTTTATTCAGGAGTAAAATATCGCTCTATCGTCGGAAGTCTACTACAAGCTCCATGGGCTTGCGGTTATGCTTTTCTTGCCCTGATAGCTTACCTCACCAAGTCATGGACAACTATACACGTGAGTGAAGTCACAATAACAAAGAATGAGGAAGATTTTCGCATTTCAAATCTTATAATCCTTCAGTGTTAAAGTTTTCATTGATACCGAAGGCGAAACTATAAGTACTTACAGCTTTATTTTTTTAATGCAGATGATAACGGTTGGATTGCATTGCATCGCACTGGTGTTTATACACTTCTTGCCCGAATCTCCACGTTGGCTCATCATGATGAATCGGGTCGAGGACGCGGAGAAGATCATACGCAAAGCCTGCAAAAACAATAAAAGTCGTCTACCAAGTGATCTTGGCTTGGTAAGTTTACAGTTTCACCAAATGGGAAAACATGTTAAAGTCACAGACACATCTGATCCAACCTAATTTACACATTACTGATCACTAGGTACGGCACGCTGAGAAAAGAAAATGGATGAAGAAGGACGAGCGCCCTCACTATTTCCATCTTTTCCGAGCCGCGGAGCTACGTGTGCGGAACATCATGCTCTTCATAATTTGGGTTCGTCTTATTATCGTTGCGGTTTTACTCGAAATCGTTCATCAAACTGCGCAAATTCATTCAGATAGCTACAGCTCTTGTGTACTACGGGCTTGTCATTGCACTGTCCGATCAATCTTCTCCAGGGAGGTAAGAAATTACCAACATGGTAGTAAAATAAACGTCAACCAACTTCGGGAAAATGTCAAAGTGAAAGAGTGAACGCTATGAAATTTTATTTTAAAAAACCCATTTCCAACTTTTCGACGATTCCACAGATTATTAAAGAGAGGATTGTAAGAGGAAGTTACAGCGGAGATGAGCCCAAATTTTTATGTAGACGGGTCGAGTTTTTGTCATCAACACTAGTCTTGATCTCGTTTCGAAGGGTCATATGTAGCTAATTTGAATTATGCATTTGCAAATTTTTTTAAATAAAAGTTGGACGCTGATCAATGAAAAGCAAGCGCTTCCATTTATTTAGATCGGTGTTCGATGGAAACTTCTTCCTTAACAACGCAATCGCTGGTGCGATTGAACTGCCCACTCTGGCGGTGTGCGTATTTCTACTCAAGTATGGAAGAAAAAGGTGAGATTCGCGCAAAACAAAAAAGGCATTTCCAGATTTCCAACAGGCATAGCTGGTAAGAAAATCAATCTACCATTTAGAACATTAATTTTGTGAACAACTGTGAAATACAAGTAGAAACAATCACCTTTCAGGTCACAAATGATCACTCTTATGGGAGCCGGGTCACTACTCATGGCCGCAATGTTAGCGATGAACAACAAAAGGACAACGGTATAACATTTCCTTTTTTTTTCCTATTGAAACAAAATGAAATCAGGAATTCGGAAAGCTCACTTACAGATGGCTCTAATCTTCATGCTACTTGGCAAGGCATGTATCCAAGGAGCGTTCAATATCCTCTACATATTCACATCAGAACTGAATCCTACAATTGTCCGTAACAGTGCTGTAGGCATATCATCCATGGTGGGAAACTCCCCTGGTGTTTTTCACACCGAAAGCTAGTATTTATCATTGCTTTTAAGATTGCTCGAATGGGTGCTGGTGCATCCGGCTACATTGCAATCCTCTCCGACGTTACACTTGCCATCGTACCTATGCTCATTTTTGCTGTTTTCTCTCTTTGTGCAGGGATTCTTGTGATATTCCTACCTGAGACGCAAGATTTGCCGTTGCCGGACACAATATGGGTAAGATGAAATATACAGGGTGGTTCATGTTACTCAAAAACATCCAAGAACAAGTCCTATTTTTAGGATGCTGTGAGCATGCTTAAATCAAAGCAGAAGCCATGTATTCCTTTCGCAGATGACACTGCAGATGCTGAGCTCTTGAAGGAAAAGGAAGTCTATCAGCCAGCATCACCGAAGGCCAAGAAATAACTTCTCTCTCGTTGTTGTACAAAACTATGCACCAATTATAAGCTCAAGCTGACAAATAAACATTGATTGCTCACTGTCTTCACTGGAAATTTAAAAAAAATAGTTCTGGTTCGCTAATTTTGACTACAAGTCTTGCATATGGAAAGTGTTTCAATTTTTTAACGATTTAAATATAGCGGTAAGTCCTCGAACAAAAATTTGTCACATACAAATCCGGTGTCAACAACTAACCAAAAATAGGCACTATGACTCGGAAAAGAGTGAAGTACAATGAAATTCCCAGTCTGAATTCTTAATAGCGGAGGGATTCAATCTTGGGACCAGAACTACATAAATACAAAAAAAACCTACTACGTCATCTTGGAACATCACAATAAAACTGAATAATATCCATAAAAAGGAATATTCAAAATGAAATTAAAAATCCAACAAGCATAATTACCCTAAAAGGAGTTTGTTCCAGTCTTGAGCCAAAATCATAGCTAATCAGTGCGTATTACAGGAGTAGATGAGAGGAGATAGGGAAAAGGGAGAACTCCTTAGTAGAAAATGGTAAAGACAGCCAAAGTTCCAGGATATTGAACATCGTCCGTAACGACATTCTAAAGCGACTTGGTTACAGCTTAACTGGACACACACAAGAAACTGTATTAATGAGTTGGATAATATATGGTGTAATGAAACAATAGATATGAGGACTAACACCACACCTTCAATCTGTCTGCTCTCCTTGCGAGGGATCTCCTTCATCAACACTATCAATGATTGACTCGGATAAGGCCTAAATACGTGTATTTCTAACGAGCAAAATCGATGCCAAAAAACTGTAGTGTGAATAAAAAAGATATACAGGGAACTCCAAACGGACACAGACAAGAGTCGGGACCGCGGCGCGGCTGCTGGGCAGAGACGCAGGCGCTCAACATGCAGAGCGCCTGCGTCTCTGCCCAAGAGAGCCGCGCCGCAGCGCCGACTCTTGTCTGCGTCCGTTTGGAGTTTCCTGCATATTTTAATTTTGAAAAAAAATAATAATGAAATAAAAAATAATATATTTTAGTCATAAAGGTGAAATTGACGAGTACAAGAGAGAGAGACATTAAGACCAAATCCTAAGTCCTGTGAAGGAACTTACAACTTCGTCCTCAGTGCTCCCACGATTATCAACCCCCGCGGTCTCTTCTAGTTCGACCATAGAATCTCCTTCTGCATTTTCTTCAACTAAATCTTCCTCTTCGGCGATGGTTTCTTCCGTGAGATTCTTTGTCTGTGAGACAGTCCGTGAAGTCTCTGCTTCTGGCCAGTCATTTAGAGTGTCGTCGAGGAATTCAAACATGTGCTTCGAAGCTATGGCCTTTTCTAGAACAAAAATAATTTAAATCAAGGCGTTCATCATGTTAAAATGAGCTTCAAAAAAAGTAGAATCAGTCCTATGTGTTACCTATATCCTTGGTTTGGATTGTTTTCCTCTTTTCCAACACAGCTTGAGTGTACGACGCCTTTGCAAGCTCAGTTAGGAACAACTCCTAGAGTAGAGGCATGTGAGGAATACAGTCAGTTCTACAACGCTGTCATCAAGACCGTAATAGATCATATGAGATAGTGATGTGTCTTTTTTTACAGCGTTGAATGACCGTTTTATTTCCCCACAAAATCAAAAACAGGTAAATAATTCCCCTCTCAACTTGATGAACGAACGAACCACGGGATAACGCTATTGACAACCTCAGGAACTTACAGCCACTTCAAGAGCGTAAGTACTATGTCGAAAACTTTTTCTAGCGCGAAAAATTTTATCTAAAAAATTGGAGAGAAATAAAAAGGAAACTGAAAATGTCAGCAACAGTGCGAGTTGCACATACATCGTGGGTGAAATTCATGAACGCCCCCGGGAAAGTTCTAAACATTTCGCTTAATCAAACCGCGAAAGTTGAAGTCAGCGTTACATATACTTTTGCACCTTTATACACCACTACTAGTTATCGCTAATGGAAAAGTGTCAAAATATCTCTGAACAAGTTGCAGTAAATCCCACCGTTGCTTTCGTTACAAAAAGAACAGCATCACTGCCAATCATAGTGAGGTCGGGGTCTAAGCGACAGATTTTCTTGACACGAGACGTTGGTAGTGAGCATTTGAGGAGCTGTTCCAGATCGACGTCTTCATGAGCGACTTCTTCAACGGACATCACTGAACCGTGAGATTTTACCATGGTATTATAATACCATGGTAAAATCTCACGGTTCATTTATAAATGCAAAAATTCAATCGGACAAAGACAAACAGGAAACGTGCAAGCGGAATACGCATGCGACCACCGAAATTGGTTCTGGAAATCGATAGAAGAACAATCCCTTAAGAAGCGCGGATGCGGAAAGGAATTCAATATTATGGTCATAAAATCTAACCGTTATGATCGAGCTCACATAAAACGCCACAGCCGGGTCAGGCGAGCTTCCGTTATTCTTCATGGAAACAAATTTCCGAAGGTAATAAGCGAAGGACAAATCACCCACAACTTTTTTCCACTTAAAAAGCCAATCGGCGCTTACAATACTGTTTTAGAGATCGTTAGCTACTAAGCAAAATATCCAGCCAGGCGATCTGGCAATTTTTGAAAATGGAACATTCGCGCCGGAACTATTCGCAACGGGGCAGTCTTTGGAGTTGGAGCGCAGCAGTGGGACTACTGAGGAAGGGGTGGAATCGGTGGCGTTTCTTTGCGTTTTTTTTTCTAGGGGTGGTTTTTTTCAAGGAGTGGTGGCATTTCTGTGATTTCAGGATCACGTGTCACGTGACCTCACGGCAGTCACCGCGAAAGACATCCTGTATATTAGTCGTGGGCTAGAAAATATTTTCACCTACTTTGTGCAGGAGTGCGAATCCTTGTTGCATTACAACTTTCTCGTACATAACCTATTCCATTTGTTACAGGGACAATAGCCGATGAATAATTCGTCGGCACAATGTCATATTTGCAAAAATGGTCCCTTTCTTCTGTCGAATCTCTATGCTCATCTGCGGAGATTTCATTACTGCTCCGAATACGAAGTTAACGAAGTTCGACGTGCAATCAAGCGGGCGAAATACCGCGTCCTTCAAGAAGTGAAGTGTGACCTTTGTGGAAAGGCTTATTTTTCTGATGGCGGTCTACGGAAACACAAGCGGGTAAGTATGTGATGTAAAGTTATTCTTTTGCTTTCTTTTTGGGTCTTTTTTCCTGCATTTTTGTTGTGGTACTGGTGCTTTCTCTTTGTTATTTTGCAAGTGTTTTGTTCTTTTTGTTTTTTTGGTGGGAACATAAACAGTTTGTACAACCGAGCTAGTGGACATATAGTGGAGTCGTTTTGACAGTGCGTTTTCCGCGACAGCGGCTCCCTGGCATTGGAGCACGCAGCGCGGTCGGTCAAAAAGTTGACCTATGATTCATCTAGTATTTCTGAAGAGTTTTGTAGCTTGTTTCTCCTTATATTGTTCTCTCTCAGCTCTTAGAACAAATGAAGAAGGGAACAGACGATAAAACTCATCAAAGAAGCCGGATCCATCGTGGGTCAACTGTTTGACCAACCGCACTGTGTGCTCCAATGCCAGCGGGGCCGCTACCGCGGACAACGCACTGTCAAAACGACTCCACTATACATACAGGAAGCTCCAAATGTCCGCGGTTAAGAGGGTGTGGCCACGGCGCGGCTCCTTGATCAGACACAGGCGCTCTCTATGCTGCCTCTGGCTTCTCTGACTCTGCAGCCAACCAGTGGCAGCATGCCGAGCGCCTGTGTCTCTGTCTAAAGCCGCGTCGTGGCCACGTCCCTCTTGACTGCGGACATTTGGAGCTTCCTGTAGCATGGCTCTACATGCGTTGTCCAGTGGCCGCATGCATCACAGAGATTAACCAGGGTAAACGTTTTAGCACCGCTCAAATTTAATGTCCGCTAACAGGGTCGTCACAACCTTTACCCTGGGTAGTCTCAGTGATGCATCCTTTCTTAGGTTTACTCTCACACATGACACTTTGAAGCCGGAAGTCTAATACTCAACTTCTTTGGATTATGTATCATCGTAAGGGGAAGTGGGGCGTTACCCAGCTGCTGTGGTTGGACATTCAATCAACGCGCCAATCACAGAAGCTTGGTAACGCCTCATTCCCCGACAAAGTGATGCACACTCTTTTTCGTGAAACTTGAGGTATATACATTCGCATTTCTACGTGATAAAGTTTATTGCGTGTATAGAATTCCCCCACACCGCTTATTTTAGATATTCTCTGTCGATTCCGAGCGGATTTCGAGCAAAGTCTCAGCACTCCATTAAATTAGTGGTCCCATGTCAAATTTTTTAAAGCCCGAACTCTGCGAAAATTTTACTGACGTTATACAGGTAAACAGTTTCGCACAGTTCTATTGTTAGAACATGCGATCCTTCCTAACAGTGCAAGTGATTATCACGTCCCCAAAAATACGAAGTCGGTCTGAGCATTTTTCTAAAATTAAATTCGTTGCTATTTACGCAGCAAAAAACGTTGAAACGCGGCTGCCACGAGGGCGGAGTTTGGAAGCACCCAAATGAACACCCACTTCCGTGATACCACACGTATAGTGGAGTCGTTTTGACAGTGTGTTGTCCGCGGTAGCGGCCCCGCTGGCATTGGAGCACGCAGTGCGGTTGGTCAAACAGTTGACCCACGATGGATCCGGCTTCTTTGACGGGTTTTATCGTCTGTTCCCTTCTTCATTTGTTCTAAGAGCTGAGAAAGAACAATATAAGGAGAAACAAGCTAAAAAACTCTTCAAAGATACTAGATGAATCATAGGTCAACTTTTTGACCCACCGCGCTGCGTGCTCCAATGCCAGGGAGCCGCTGTTGCGGAAAACGCACTGTCAAAACGACTCCACTATAAATCCCCGTTACATCCCTCAGTTTGGTTGTTCAGACGACCTGCGTCCTTTCCCGGTGTTTCTTAGCGTTTGAGCATGGATAAGACTTGCCGTTCAGCTCGTTTAGCTAAACGACTCATAAGCGTATGATAGCTTACAATGAGAATGTGAGTTACATGATAGCTCATACTTTTATAGCTCGCCCATAAGGAGGCTCCCATCACGCAGTCAGAACCATCCGAAGATCATCAAGTCAGAGCGGTGTCCGTTGCATGCCCAGCATGTGGAAAATCTCTTCCCAGCAGCATAGAATTGGCAGTTCACTGTGAGAACACTCATAACAATGAAGGCTCGGACTTCACTGTTTTAGACGTTCACTTCAGTACCTGGAGAGCCTTCGAGGTTTGTTCAGGATGAGGGTATGCCATAACATTTGATAAGAGTTATTGAATCTCGCATCGATAAGAAGCTTTCAGATGTGGAAGACAAGGAAAGAACGTGAAACTGTCACGAAACTGGTCAGGAGGACATCTAGGACGAGCAGCAAGGGAACGACGCATATGTACTTGTGCCAACATTCTGGTCGTCCCAGCAGAAAGACCGACACTGAGCAAGAAAAGAAACGGAACAGGAAATGCAAGCGCAACTCCAAGCATTGTCCATGTTTTGCAAGGGTACTTTTAACTCCTATTGTCTTTTTTAACTTTCAGCTTACTTTGAGGGTTAATGCAGCTGACGAACTTAGTGTTTTTCGTCGCATTTACCGACTACAAAACGTCACTAAATAATGGCTATGATTAGCCATTACGCCACCGCTAGATAGCTATTTCAGCGGGAAACGCTGTTGCGGTGCCGTTCTTCCTCAAGTCCGCAAATTCATGAGCTCCATCGCCGCTCATTATGTCGTTTATTAGGATGAACTTGGTCAATTTGATCTGTTGATTAATGATAGGCTTGCTAGGGACAACGATAGGGAGAGAGAGTAAGCGTTGCGGAAATCGGTTAGGTTCATCCTAAGAGTCTGTGCCTCCATTTTTTTGAACTCACATCTACTTTCTCACTCACTATTATTTAGGTTACGCAGCTGCGCGATGAAACAGTAGATGTAGTAGCATGTTTTGGGCATCTTGGTCACGAGGTCAACTCAGCTCTGCTACCTATTTCTCGAGATGACGAACTCGTCGTGAAGTCTATGATCCTCTCAGGTTTACCCTTCAAGGAGGTTAGAAAGTCGTATCGTTCCATTGCAAAACCAATTTATAAAGCACATCTTCTCAGATAGTGAGTCAGCTTCGAATAACTCGATGGAACGTTGAAGCTCCAGCAGAAATGCAGCCACGACTATGTCACTTAACTGTCAGAGACGTGTCGTGAGTGAAAAGTTCTCTGTATTTCGTAAGCTTTCTATTGATAAGCGTCATTTATAGCAATATTGCCTCTCGCCACGGTTTGCTAGCCAGTTCCAAGTATGATGGTAATGACGATGACTGCTCGACGCCTACGCCTTTTGTGCAGGAAGAGGACGATTGTGAGGAAGGTGCAGAACTGTATACTGAATACTATGAAGAAACCGATGAGGAAGTTGTAGTTGATTAGGTAAATGTTCGGGTTAGATTTGTAGTGACTGTACATTGAATGTTGTTTTTATACTTGACTGTCATGTTTTGTTATTGTTGCCTGCGTTTTACATTTGTAGTTCTGACCACTGCTCTGGAAAACTCGTATGTTTTTAATGTCCCTTACATATTTTATGTATCTGTAACGTTGGAGAGAAATAATTTAGCAAACTTGTACAAATGTGTGAATATCAACGATATTAATTCGATGAGTGTCAATTCATGCGCGTCTTATAATTTCTTCTCGTTGCTTTGATACGGTTTTTATTGTACAGAAATCTAGGTATTAATAAAGGAGTTTTTGTATAGACAGTGCATTTGACCTCAGGTTGCCTACCTACTTGGTTCTAGTGTATACCAACTCACGCAGTTCTAGGAATTTGGAGTGGTAGTGTGATGTTTGCCTATGTTTTTCATCCTTCTGCGTTCTGTATTCGTTCCCATTTCCTTCGTCGTGGATGTGAACTCAGAAAACCTCCTTTCCCCTTTTATTAGGTTGTTTTCTTCTTTATAGTTGTTTTCCTTTTGCCCGTACTGACCACATTTCTGAACAAAAGGTGATTTTTTTTGTGTTTTCTTTTTGAAATGAGATTATTTGGGAAAGCTGCTCGGAACTATCTCTTCACGTTTGCGAAGAATAGCGATAAATAGACGTCGTTATAAAATCAATCCTATGCATTTTTAGAACCCTACGACATGCCATTTGTGATGACCTTGACGATTGTCCTTGATCCGCTACGGCGTTCCAACTTGGATGTGGCTGTAGTTATTCCTTCTTAGTGTTTGTTTTGATGTCTTACTTAAGTAAGCTGTTAAAAATTCACTTTATATTCGTGTTCAAATCAAGACCACTCATGTTTAGAGTCGTCATGAACTTGATCCGTTTGACACACATCCAATGTGGCGCAAGAATGATTGTAATGAATTCTGATTCCATCTCACGGACATGTCCTAATTGTGGAATGGATTTTGATGTGAGTTTGTAGAGCTTGTAAGCTTTTTTTCATGATAAGAGGGGTATTGGAGATAAATTAGAGAAGAAACTACTCGAAGGTATGTGCTGCTGAGATAGAGAGGACAGAATAGCGAGGAATATATGGTGGAGTCGTTTTGACAGTGCGCTGTCCGCGGCAGCGGCCCTGCTGGCATTGTAGCACACAGTGCGGTCGGTCAAACAGTTGACTCACGATGGATCCGGCTTCTTTGACGAGTTTTGTCGTCTGTTCCTTTCTTCAGTTGTTCTTAGAGCTGAGAAAGAACAATATAGGAGGAAACAAGCGATAAAACTGTTCAAAGATACCAGATCAATCATAGGTCAACTTTTTCACCAACCGCGCTGCGTGCTGCAATGCCAGGGAGCCGCTGTCGCGGAAAATGCACTGCCAAACGACCCCACACACAAATGCTGAACCATCGCCGTTTTCGAAAGTCTATGTGTATTTACAAAATTATCGTGGCAGAGTTGGAGCCTCTTGAATTTATTTTATCTTGGATTTCTTTCAATCTCCTGTTGAAATTAGCGTTGAATTAGTTTTATAGAGAATCTGCCTAGATTGTGCCTTTCACACTGGTAAAAGTTTATTTAACTGGATAGTTTTTTTTTCAGGAATTGAGCTGGAGTTATGAGCCCCTGCCATGTCCTTTTGAGAGTCAGAGCTCTTTTGGATGTGCCATAGTAGTTAAACCCACCCGTGGATCATTTCTTGAGTAAGATTTCACCAGATCATATGAATTGTTCCTTGTTCATAGTAATTCTTCCGGTGATTTTGCTCTTATGTTTAGGTATAAATCCGGAGATGACTTACATATTGGCATTTCGGATTCGAGGTCAGTCGTACACTCCTTCTGGCTCAATGGCATTTCACTAGAGTCTACCAGTTGGGATGGATCGATGGTTATTTGCAGATTTGAGAATGGCGATGAAAAGTTGGTTTACAAATTTACACTACGGTTGTTGTTTAATATGCATTTTTCCCTGCAATTTTAGGTTCGATCGGTCTTTATCTTCCTTCATAAGTTGTTTCTCGGATAGATTTGTTGGTCAGGTAACTTTACTCTGCTGTATGTTTCTACCTTTGAGTTCTCCACCGAGAAATCACTTTCCAGTTGTATGACGACACGAGGTGGAACTGCTTCGACTTCGTCATTGAGTTCATGCGTTTCACGAACTTTCGCAACTTCACGAAAGTCGCATTCGTGTCCGAGTTCATGCAGAAGGCTTTAAATAATGCCGTAAGGTATAGCGTACTGGTGCGGAATGTGGTGGAAGATGGTGTCTTTCTGCTCTAGTTTCGAGGAAGGAACTTTTCTCTCTATATCTTTACGTGTTTTCTTGAAGAGTAGACGTTGAAGACATAGTGCAAGTGTCAGTATAAAGATGCCCCGTGAGCTTTACATAATCGAAGGTTTAGGGAACATTCAAATGCTGGTTATATGGCACGTTCCCGAGCTAAGAATATAATCATTTCTTTTCTCTCATACTCATAGGTAGTCCCCCTTCCACTAAACAGCCCCGGACGGCTAGTGAGTGTGATTCGTTTGAAGATGGAAGCAAAAAGAACTTTTTTGTTCCTTGAGTTCTTTCCTTAATGCTTATGTTTTTGTTTTTGGGTTAAGGTGCGTCTGCACAGGCAATTACCATTTGTGACAAACATCTCTATAGTAGCCACACAGAGATGCAAAGTTCGAATGAAAAATGCTGCAGTATTTTCTATAACCTCATTCGCAGCACTAAATGACTGTAAATCATGAGCGTTTCCGTATTTTTAGTATGGATCCACGGCTCACATAAGTGCCAATTTACCGTTTTATTAATGTCAAAGTTCTTTTCTTTTTGCCGTTTCTCTACTTTCTCCAGCTCCTTCACCATGTATCTCCTACCTCTTCATGCGAATATTTCACCATTACACCTCAGCAGCTTTGCCTTGGTCCACTGCAGTTCCTTTTCTTCAGCTACAGTACTAAAACATGTCATTGTGCCAAAGACATTGAAGTATAAATGTTTCCGCTATAATGTATGTGTTCGATGTTGAAGTATCTGTTCACACTAAGTGATATATGCACGCTTGACGAAATTTCACTATAATGTGCACCTTTTAACAGTGAGATGGCTGAAATATTGGAAGATGGTTCTACTGCTGACTCTGATCGTAACATGGATCAGCAAAGTTTCGCTGTTTCCCAGGTAAATTAAACGTTTCAGCATGGAGACATCTCATCTGTTTTCTCAGTTCATTTTGTAGTTTGTTTATTATTGGCGTCAGCTACTTCGTGAAATTGGGTGTAGAGCGTTATACCTTAAGAGGGCCGGTCTCCGCGATTGATCACTTGGACGAATTGGTCAATCATAGGCTCCGTATACATTACCCTTTCTAGGTGTAGCGCTCTGCGTCCATGAAATTTGATATATATGCAATGTGTTTTTCTTCCTATGTAAGAGAAGAATTTAGTTTGAAATATTTACTCACGAGTACCGGGAACGAAAAGAGGTGCCTCAATGTGATCACAATGGTTCTCAAAACGGCTCCTGCTGCAGTTCGCCGTCATCTAGCGGTGACTGTAAGAAACGAATCGTAAATGCAACAAGGAAACTACAGAGAGCTGTGCTTGCTCTTCAACGGTAAGCATAAACTCTATATTTCTGAGACTTCACTACGGTTGCTTCGAAACAAGATTCTTTGGAACCAAGCTGAAGATTCCGATTCAGGATGCCGGACAGTGACGTAATAAAGGATATGCTCAACAAAATGCGAGAAATCAGTAACGATTTGAATGAACACACGAAGCAGGAGAAAGCTGAGTTCTCAACGAAGACCGTACCATTGCCGGATTTTGATCCCACAGATATGAAGTTGCTTCTAGGAGAATCCGAGGTATGTAGGCATGGTGATTTGTTGCCCTTGCCGACAGGTATAAACCGGCAAAATGGTTTACCTGACTTCGTTTGAACGAAGTTATCACCATTTCAGGTGCCTCCATCTAGAACCCCTTTCGAAGAAGTAGAGGAGTCTGAGCAGTTGAGAAAGGATCGCCTTGAATCTCTTTTGTTTGAGGCCGAAGTGATGCTGCAGGAGTATGATCATATTAAGAATGGCCTTAATGTATAGGGTTAGGCAACGAAATATGAACCTTTCTCCGTTTCAGTTGTTTTTTCTTCTTCTATCTCCTCTTTAATCTTTTACATCTACGGACACTTACCTCAGAGGTGCAGCGTCAGACCTTGTCTTATTTTCATTATCATAGAGAGAACGGGCAGGTATGACCGGTCCGATTCCTTTTCGCTGACATTGTGTCGCAACCGGTAAGCGGCGCTGCAGCAACCGTTCTGACACGTCCTGACACACACTGCGTGGATCCTTGTGCTTATGACGGAAGTGATAGCTACAACTGTTGGGATCCCTGTTATAGGTCCTAGGACGAGGTGTAAGCAGCACATCATTGTAAAGAAACCATGTCGCGGCGGTCCTGCCCGTAGTCGCGGTTGTTTGCAGGATTTCCAAAATGTAGTCGGTCACTTTGAACTTTCATTCTAAAATTTGATCAACAAGCAACATCTTTCTCGAGAAAAGAGCAAGAATTTCCTGCGGTGGTATTTTCGTGACGCTGCCTGATTGCATGTGTCCGATGATCTTCTTTGAAATCGCCATACCTCCCTTTGTGGGGAATTTACATGAATCATAAACTATTCGTATTCATACTTCCAGAAGTGTAATGCGTTTGTCTCTTACCGACTGGGTCTATTTTTGTTCTAGTTTTAATAGGCATTTAATTGTTCATGATATCTGTGATCGATTCACCAATGAATATGTAAAATAATTTGTGAAGTATGCATTTAGCAGTGATCAGCTCATATTCTCAAATCGAATAGGCATTTTTGTCGAATGGACGAAATTTTGAGAAGCGCCAATGTAGGAAGGAGGTCATCTCATCTGCGCTAACCTATTCAAGATCTATTAAACAAAGCGCTGTAAGGGGGCTAGGGCGGCTAGAGATACGCGGCGGCACTCATAGACACCGCAATCTTGAGGTGCAGACTGTGTGGCGAAATGGCCGATTTCCATGGACGCAGACACGTTCGCTTCGGGACCCGCAATTACGTCACTGCTGGCTCTCCCGCATGCACGGGGTGGTGATTTCATCACCTTCGCTGGCGGTCTCGCCGCATAGGAGTGAGGGAGTGTTTACAACTTTCAAGCAGTTTAGCCTACGGAACAGGAAAATCCCCCTTCCACAGTTGCGGCGGACCAGCCACCTCCAGTGCAACGATGAGCGGGTTCTTTGGAAACTCGACAACGTCTCGGATACAGGGTGGTGCTCGCAGTCATGCCGTCGACCCATTCGGGGATGCATCTGCCGCATCCCCCCCCCCCCCTGAGGTCTCGAAGCGATTGTGCAGTTACGGTGTCCGATGTTTTCGAGAAAGCTTGTGCGCCAACACGGAGTGAAGGCCTCAACATATCAAGGCATGACATTGTGTAACCAGTCAACAATATACGGATTCATCAACAATATACGGGCCCAGCGATGGAGAAAGGCCCGCTGTGGCCCAGTTGTGTGGGCAACGCCAGTATACGGGTCCAGCGATGCAGAAAGGGCCCGCTGTGGCCCAGTTGTGTGGGCAACGCCAGAATACGGGCCCACCGATGAAGAAAGGGCCCACAGTGGCCCAATGGTGCGGGGCATGCAATGACACTGGTCCAGCGATGGAGAAAGGGCCCGCCGTGGCCCAATGGTGTGGGGATCGCCAGGATATCGGCACACCGATGAAGAAAGGGCCCGCCGTGGCCCAATGGTGCGGGGGATGCCATGACACGGGTCCAGCGATGGAGAAAGGGCCGCCGTGGCTCAGTGGTGTGGGGACGCCAAGATACGGGTCCACCGATGGAGAAAGGGCCCACAGTGGCCCATTGGTGTGGGGGACGCGAGGATACGGGTCCAGCAACAGACACCAACAGAGAACGGGCTCGCCGTAGCCCGGTGGTGTGGGGGACGTCAGGGTCCGCCGTAGCCAAGTGGTGTGATGAACGCCAATATACAGGTCCGTCGACAGAGAACGGGTCCGCGTGGCGCAGTGGTGTGGGGACGTCAGCATACGGGTCCACGAGGAAGGATCCGCGATTGCTCAATAGTGGGAGAACACCAGTATACGGCTCCGCAGATGGAGAAAGGGTCCGCCACGGCCCTACAGTGAGGAAATCGCGAGGACGCTGGTCCACCGATGGAAGGAGGACCCGTCGTAGCCCAATGGTGTGGAGAGCGTCAGGATACGGGTTCACTTTGGTCCGATAGTGTTGAGAATGCCGGGATGCGAGCATCCCCCTGGAGAACGGATCCGGCTTGCCCTAACTGTGAGGAAGGCGCCAGAATGCGGGCGGTCAGATGGAGGAAGAGCCCGCCGCGGCCCAGTGGTGTGGATAACACCAGGCTACGGGTCCACCAATGTAGGATCGGTCCGCTGTGACTCAGAAAAGTGGAGAATACCAGAATACGGTTCAGCAGACGGTGAACGGGTTTTGTGGCCTAACAGTGAAGATGACGCCAGAATACGGGTCCACCGATGGAAGAAAGCCCGCTGCGGCCCATTAGTGTGGAAAACACACGGATACGATTTCGCCTTGGTCCAGTAGTGTGGGGAACGGCAGTTTACAGTTCTGCCCATGGAGAACGCGTCTGCGTCGTAGTGAGGAATACACACGAATACGCTATACGATGGAGAACGGACTTCTCATACTCTACTCAGCTCATAAGAAGGAGTTCATGTTTGGGCGCACTCGAAGATTGCTTCTACTTCTTTATCAATTTTCTAGAGATTTGGCAAGTGCAAAGCTTTTGCACATGTCCCAAGTGGCTGCCGCACCCCACTTTCTAGCGTCCCGAAGGGGCGCTACTCTTACAAATAGTGATCCGCAGATACTGTTTGGGTACAAGTGTTATGCACGAATTAGTGGGAAGCTTGGTATGTTTTCATTCCCTTCATCGAGGAAGATATGAACTCTTTTGTGATGCTCAAAGTCGTTTTAAGCGAAAATTAGTAATGAGCTACTATGAACTATGCTCAAACGTTGAATGATGCAGAATGATGTGCGGTTTTTCTGGATTAGCTGTGCAGATATCCTGGAGGCCCACACTCCCTGCATATCGCTATCGCGATCAAGCCGACCACTGATAAATATGCTAGAGATGACTCGGATGCGTCATTGAGATTACCCAGTGTAAGTTGTTGACCCCCGTGTCCACGACGGGTAAACTCGTGTGGTGTTAATAAGTTCACCATGGGTAATCTGAGTGAAGCATGAGGGCTCGGAGGTGAGGTTCGACTATGATACACAGGGTATAGATATCACCCCACACAGTGCTGCCGTCTTGCGGAAGTTGCCAGGCCTTCGTAGTCGGTTCCGCTTGGGAAGATAGTCAGAGAGGCATCAGAGAGAAAAAGAACACGAAAGAGTGAGCAGCAGTTCAAAACTAACAGATCCAATTTCATAATGATATCAGCGTTTGACTAGACCCACTTCGGATGGCTGACATAAACCAAACTATGAGCTATTCACTGGTACCCCTCCCCGTTTTTTTTTATCCGGTAATTGCCCCGTATCTCCTGACTACCCATCGCTTGCTTGCTTTTGAACCCTGGAGCAGGACGCCAATTTATTCTTGGAATAGGTTGTGACAGAAACTCAGTAGTACTTGGTCCCTCCCCCCTCTACTGATAAATCTCACCATCATTCCCACCCGTTCCTGTTTTTCTACTGATCACTGCATGTTAGGATTAAATTTTCTTTTTGTTTTAGTTTCACGCCTTTACTTGGTTTGCCCATCCTGAATGTATCAATGAATATTAATAGATCCACGATCCTGACACGAAAAATCCCCTGAATCCTAAAATTTTTGGCGTATTCTTGAAAAAGAGAGGAAAGGTCGGCTTTCATGTCCTATGTATTGTATTGCCTGGTTTCGTTTGGAAATGGGGATTTTGCATAGGGCACTGCACTCAGTGGCCTTGGCTCAAACTCATATGTGCAATGCGACACATTGCAATCTCAGTTAATTCTCACACATGGCTGATGATGGTCTCAAGCAGGGTCAAGCGTGTGTCGATAAATTATCAAAGGGGGTCGTACGGGGGGGGGGAAGAGGGGGGTCGTAAGGGGGGGGGTCGTGGTCGGAAGGGGGGTGCCTTAGTGTGGAATAGGAGGTAGAAAAAAAGGTAGAAAAAACGGAAGAAGTGGGACACTGAATTATCCATACACAGAATTTGTTTTGACGTGATTAAACGACTTTAACTGTATGATTTGAATAGTGAAAAGTGGGGGGTTATAGGCTAAAATTTTCGCACGTCCGAACTGAAAGTCCCAACCAGTCCTGCAGGCCAGTAAGAAGTCATTTTATGGATCCTACCCGATAGTGCTCTACCCCCAAGTTTCAGGTCTGCAGCTTCAAGACGAAAGATTCAGCATGGGAATTACGGAGATGAGGTTTCGTCGATAAAAATGACCTTTTTTCCATGTTTTTATCGACGGAGTTGAATCGCGGTGGAAGCAGCTGCGGAAAAATGAGCTATACAGCCTGAAAGCGCAAACCTTCGACTATTAGGAACTTGAAAAAATTGGGACCTCAACCGGCCAGATCTTCTGATATTCGTGTCCGACTACAACTATGTCTCTGAACGAGTCAAAATTTTAGGCTGAAATTTTCGCACGTCCGTACTGAAAGTCCTATCCAGTCCTCCACCCCTATAAACAGTTAGTTCGTGCTTTACGGTCGATCATCTTGAATCTACTACGAGCGCGTGTCATTTTACGCCATGCAAAAATTCTAGCCTCGGAGGGGATCGAACCCTTGACCATGTCGCTGATGTGTATGGTTGTTTTTCGTAACGGATACGAAGGTATTTCGTTTAAAAACTCTGTACGGACGCTTTCAGACTGAAATTCGCTCACCGCACACGCTTTAACCCTCAGCAAAAATTTTAGACTCGGTAGGGATCGAACCCTTCACCCTGTAGATGATGTATATAGATGTTTTTTCTTGATGTGTTCGAGCCTCATCAGTTACGTAAACTACATTGCATAGTTAATGCACGTTTTTTGTCCACCGCGTACATTTCAACGTTTTCCAAAAAACTTCCGAACAACTAGTTAGGTACAAAAGAGCCTCTTTCTCCTTCCTATGCTCTGGCTCCACCACACCTCTCGCAGTACGAACATCTGAATAATTCTGCAAGCATAGAAGGAAATTTGTGTGCAAAGGGGGGGGGTCGTATTTTTGGTGGCTCAAAGGGGGGGGGGTCGTATGGGGATCAACTTTTTACCATCATCACGCTTGACCCTGGTCTCAAGGTAGCCCTTTGTTGTTCGCTGCTCCTATAGGCATCAGGATACAAGGCAAGCAGATTCCACGAAACTAGGGGTCGTTTCTGACTGCGCCAAATTTGATAAATTGAGATCCATGACAGCTAACCCGAAATTGGAGGAAATTTACCTGTGCCTTGGAAAATTGTTTTTCTTGAAAACAAAATGCCCGATGCCGTTCTGCAAACCATTCTGTACCAACTATTCGCATTAATTTCGCCACGAATGGCTCTCTCCTTACTTCACACTCTGGGTGACGTCATTTTTCGCGGTCATTGCCCTTGTGGCAGACTATCATCGTGAAGG
This sequence comes from Ancylostoma caninum, assembly GCA_037903475.1. Lineage (NCBI taxonomy): Eukaryota > Metazoa > Nematoda > Chromadorea > Rhabditida > Ancylostomatidae > Ancylostoma > Ancylostoma caninum. The sequence goes on along the minus strand of JBAJFG010000415.1, from coordinate 23,102 downwards.
CAAGAAGGCGTTGAATCAAGGGCCATGGTGCTTCCTACATCCAAGATCGAGTTCAACGCAGTTGCACAGAGGAACGAACGATGTTTATGATGATGAGTACAGCAAGCATAGTAATCTCCGCCACGGTCCGTCAGTGCCGCAGAATCAGCACTGCATTCGACGAGGTTTTGTGCTCCGAAACGAACCACTATTCATCCATTAGCTAATTCTGGACTTTGTTTATCCATGCTAACACATGTAATCTTCAAGATTATGGTCTCGCAATAACGGGTGAAGTTCATTCTGTTAGTTCATTTACCACTGCATGGAATGAAGGTGAAATCCACCCTTCATTGTACATGCAAGCTGAAAACTTCAAGCCTTTCTTTCAGATGAGCAAGAGAGGTTTCCTTGATCTCAACGACGACAACTTCTGGGGGAACGACGACACCAAGGTTGGAGGCATTAGGAGCTGCTGGGAAGGCGCAGGCTGTTTCCTCATAGTCTTGCTTCAGGAAGAAGCCAGTAGCGAAAAAGAGGAAAATGAGGGAAAAGACGAGGATAATCAGTCCGCTGAAGAAAAGGAAGTGGAAGTCCCTACGGACTCACATATAGAGGAAAGTCGAGTCGTGAAAAAGACAGAGTGTGACGGTTGGGAGGACGTAGGAGGTGAAGTAGCGAAGAAAACCGACGTCAAAGCGGAAACTGGTGAGTTGTAGTTGTGACAGACAGGTTTCATAGCTTACAACAACGGCGCTGCACACCCCAGTAGGCATTCTGGCTCAAGTTATGATTATACCATGAAATGGTACCCGAAGAAATTTACGCCTTCCCCAAATAATTCCCGTGCGAAACAGGAAGTATTCCTCCTGCTCTCCTACTTCCCAGATTGTCTAGAGTGCCGACGGTCGCTACGATAGAGAATGATCCAAGGAATACGATGTGACAATCGATACGAAACCTTTCCACCATCACTCACATGCTATCGTCGGTTATTTTGGTTCATTTTGGAATGGTGGACTCCGGAGATACCACCAGCGCTCACCCTTGAGATATCGGTGTCGGCATCGTCGGCGATCTCATTACCAATGATTCGCCTGATAATTTCAGTGATTATTACGGAACCTACCACTGCTTCGTATCCCTTGAATCACACTTGCTGGTGGCATCAGCCGTCTCGACAACTTTGCCTGGCTGCCCCATCTTATCATTCACATTTCTTGCGCTGGATCCATAGTAATTCATCATCCGAGCACTGACTGACGACTTGAGCGGTTTAATGGGTTCTCCGTAATACTTTGAAGAGATTTTCTGCAAGGATGGATTTCCGAATTTCAAGACATTTCTTCTTTTCCCACTGCTTGGCGACGTCGTAGGAAGAATGCGTCGAGACGAGCATGCTGAGGCTGCCGGTTCATACTAGTTTAAAAGCAGCGCCCACGGAAAATTTGATCTCTCTGCCTTTAGAACATTCCCAGGCTTAAAGGCAGGGGCTCACCTCATTCCGCCTGTTGGAAGTATCAGCATATCCTAGAGCTTTTCAGCATATTGATCCCACTAATGTACATCAACAGGTTCAAAAGCGACAAAGGCCCCATTTTTGAAAGGGTCGAACTGGCTACATTTTTGGAGCCCGGAGGCGGATCGCTCCAAATTTCGATCGCTGTGCTGGCTGGCTGCCACGGCTGTCGCGGTGGCCAACAAGTCTTGGCGTGTTCAATCGATAAGATCAACGGCTTCACACGTCAACGCGGGTTAGCAAACTGTTACAGACCCCTTACCGGAAGACGGGTTTAAAGACCGTTTTGAGACAATTCATGTACACCGGTGGAATCAGCATGTCGAGGAGATGCAGAATCTGCCACTAGCTCAACCACAAATATGAGGTGGACCTCTGCCTTTAAAGTAGTGAAAACGAAGGCAGTGATCAATTTTGTCAAATCTTACAAAAAAGGCGGTTTTCATTGCCACCAGATTTGTGAAGGATGGCCGAATTACCCGCGCTCCAAGTAGAAGGAGGTAGGAATGAAAACTGTTGCTATCACAAGGAAAAAGGTGGTTGTAAACAAAACACCCACTCATTTCATACCACAACTCATCCTAACTGATCGCCAGCACGCACTTTATCCCTTCATATCTTGAGAATGCTGATGTCTACGACTGTGCAACATTCGTAGAATTGTTGCGATAACAGCTGAGTATTCAGAACGATCAAAATCTCAAACATGAAAATTTCCGTGGGTGCTGCCTTTAAAGGCAGTGCCTCAGCTCATGTTGGGTATCGAGGTATACACAGATTCAGGGGCAGCTCGGGGCGCGGATTCCAATGATATGCTTGATGTCGGAGAACACCCTCAAAAACCCCTATTTTTAAGGCAAAATTAGATACAGGAGCGGACAAGTTTCCTTGCTAGGAAGCTAGCAAAAGCAGAGCTGAGAAGCTGAGATAGCACATTAAAATAAACTTCTCGGCAGCAGCTATTATCAAACAAACAAACATTTCCGTGTTGAAAAACCATGCCACATCCTCAGCAAGCTCTTGCTGCGGAATGAACCCCCTCGCTCACTGGCCGAGAATTTTGAAATTCAATCTCAAAAGGGAATCTCAAATGTGGCCCATGAGCTGAGACATTGTCTTTAACTTCTCAGCTCCACTTTTGTTGGCTTCCTAGCCAGGAAACTCGTCCGCTCCTGTATCTAATTTTGCCTTGAAAGTAGGGGTTTTGAAGGTGTTTTCTGACATCAAGCACATCATCGGAATCGGCGCCTCGAGCTGCACCTGAATCTGTGGATATCTCGATACCCAACATGAAGTGAGACACTGCCTTTGACCGTGCAACCAATGATGGTCAGAGTGATTGCTTATCCTATAGACGAAGTCATGTTAGGACATGTAGGACGCAGGTTTCCTAGCCTGGCTCCGCTTAGCTATACGTTCATGAATCCCAGAAATCCACGTGAAGTCCATCCACATGATTCCATAAATCCAAATCCAAGCACTGCAACCCAGCTGCTGTTGGAATGCTGTGAGAGGAAATTTTTCGACAGTACCTCCCAGCCATGTTCTGTTCATCGGATTTGGTTTCGTTCGGTTCCTATGTTTCACCAGTAATCGTCGCGATCGTCAAACGCAGTTGACCGTGAGTTTCCGGGGTTATCTGATGACGAATTAATTACTTCACGCGGAAATCTGGTCATTTTCGAAAGAAAACGGTGCAGTATTCAAGGATTTCTCAGTGACAGTTTGGGGTTTTCGAGCGTGTCGAGATTCCACGGAGATGACTTGGAGATTTCGTCTCTGATTTATTTATTTATTTATTTATTAACTACTATTCAATGAAAAGAAAAAAACGCGAGGGCTACGACTATTCAGAAATGTTGCTAAACTTGTTGCTTTCTAGGGAACCCTTTTCGAGAGAACTCTCCATTTGGTGGATTCTCTAGGACAAATGCAGCCATTTACTACCAGGAAGAACACAATAAAAAGTCCGAACGACATCCTCGAAAACGTTCTCATGAGCTAAATCACGGTAGTGCGCAGGTAGGTTATTGAAATTGTTGAAATTCTCGCACTGGCAACATGTTTCACTGAGGCTGAGGATCTTGAAGACTTCGAAACAGGTGTGGAGGCAAAAAACTGGTCGGAAACCGGATTCTTGCTGAATTCAGGCCATCGTCAAGAATTTCACCGAAGGTGCGATCGAATGTGGTAACTCTCGGGTGGAAGTTTCATCTCAAAAGGATTCAAATCAAATTGAAGTAAGCAATTGGTGCTAGAAGGCTATGAAGTAAGCTAATGTTATTGATATTAGACTGTTGGATTATTCTTTTAGCAGACCATTACAACTGAAAAACGCTCACCGCCATCTACTGGACGACGATCGAAAGAGCGCTGGGTTGCAAAACGCGACGGGGATGGCGAGGAAAAAGAGGGCTGGGAGAGGGAATGTGGGTGAATTTTAGCTAATCGTAGCCTACGCTCTTTCTATTATCTGTGGCTCCCTAGAATTTTGGAGTCTCATTCAGTGATTTCTTCCTCTGGCAGTGGAAGCAGCGTGGCGGAACAGTCAGGAGATGGTCCACGAGTTGGGTGGAACAACACCGAAGTCAGTTCTTCACTAATTTAGCCCCATGGAATTTGACTAGTTCCCTCACCGCTTTCCATTTCAGCGCACTGACCTGAACATGATTGACGAGCAGTACGTAGAGTACTACGAGTACCTATGCCAAGGAATTCAGAAGCTTCTCGAAAGTGGCATCACCCTCAACGCCGATTGCGAGTCTCGTGGCAGTACGACGTCGTTTCAGCAGCCAACAGTCTGGTACGGCGGTTATGAGATTTGATAATCGGCTTCCTGCTAATTTACCGTGCCACTCAATAATTTTTGCACCACAGGATACCGCATACGGCCCGTCTGGTCTGCCGCGACGCTCCACCTACGCAACGCGACAGACCAGATGAACGCTGTAGTTGTCGGGAGTTGTAGAGTTGTTTTTATTGCTGTCTTGTCTATGTTTGCACTGTTTTTCTTCTTGACTTTATGAAGCATAAGCAGAACATCAATACCGTCGACGCCCGACATCCACAGCGCCTAGCTACATGGCTGGCCGTACTCTATCATGCAGAAGTGATTGACCAGCACTGTAACTGCTTTATTTAGCCGTGCGCTCAAGTCTAAGTATTATCGTCAATATAATCTTGGTCCTGAGATCTACAGTCGCAAAGTGTTCGTCGGTGGTTTGCCAATTGATATTGAAGAGGGTAAGTATGTGGGAACTAACGCACCTTTCTTGATTAAGTTCCCCGATATGGAGATTTTTGGTGAGTCAACAGACGGTTTTTTAAAGTTAAAACATAAAGAATTATTGATATGTAATTGAAAATTCTTTGATGGGAGGAAGGTCCAACATTTCGATCAGCGCTTTCGACAGCTAATCACGTCGCAAAGGTTACTGCCTAATTTGTGGGTACCAACTTCTTGATTTCCTGGGTAATTCTTCCACCAGGGATAGAGTTTGCGAAACGCCAACCATACAAAGCAAAAATGTCTAACTTGGGACCAGATGCGTCATTGAGATTAGCCAGGGTAAACCGGTTAACATCCCCAGATCAATCCATCGTTAGCGTGAGCGGGAAAGCAGTAACCTTGGGTGATCTCAGTGATGCACCCAGGCCCTGACTAGTCATCAACGCAAGACTTCAAAGTTGATTTGATAGCTCGATTTTGCCTGGTCTGGTTATGGGTCCACGAATCTCAACCCAGGGAAGTTAAAATCCCTCTGGGGCGTATTCCAGTTGATGACTAGGATGAGTAACTGCTGAAAACTCAGTTTTTTTTGTGGTAATAATCAATGTTTGTAGATGAATTGGTCGAAACATTCGCTCGTTTTGGACCTTTAGTTGTTGACTGGCCAAACAAAAACGACACTAAGAGCTACTATCCTCCCAAAGGTGATCGACTTATTGTGGATAATCAAGTCTTCTATTGATCTGTTGTTTCTATCTCTAGGCTACGTGTTCCTTATCTTCAATCACGAAACTTCTGTAAGAACACTTGTGCAACACTGTACGATCGAAGATGAGAAGCTTTTTCTCTTCATTAGCTCTCCTATGAACACCGAAAAGCTTGTAAGCTTAGACCCAAAGATTTACTTTTTCTCATCTCCTGACCTTGACATATTCAGAAAGTGCAAATTCGCCCGTGGCGCTTAGCTGATGCAGACTATCTGGTGGACGTGAATGTACCCATCAATCTCCGTCGTGTTGTGTTCGTGGGCGGAGTTCCGAGGCCCATCCGAGCAGGTAGTTTTTTTCAACTGCTTCTATTGTTAAATATCTCGTCTGAACTGTAATAGCATCAACAAGGATCATTCTCAATGGAGTTGCTGGAAAAAAGGACAGAATGAACTAATTTCTAGTAGGTACAGTAGTGAAGAGACATTCAAAGAGCTGCAGTGTTTATCAAGTCTACCGAGTTGCGAGGTAGACCGCGATACATCTCGACGCGTATCCAAAAAAATGGATTGTGTAGGGAAGAGATTGGTGCACTCGAATCCATTTCTCTTGAGGATGGAATCGTTTCCTGCCGCGCGCAGTTTCACTGTACTTTTCTATTAATTTGTTTATTTACTTTTTTATATGCACAAATGTCGCAGTACAAGAATAGAGAACGCTTAGAAAGGCATGAAAAGCTGTAAAGATATTCTTATATAGGATGCGGAGCGTTGTACCTAAAGAAGGTGGTGCGGCCACCGATTCAATGAACTGACCAATCGTAGTGCTCGGCTGCACCGGTACAGCATTTCCAAGTGTAGCGCTCCACAAACAAGACGTAATAGGCAAAGCTTGAATTTCACTGGAGACGAGTAGATTCCGAAGGTTGGGAAGTCACAGTCGTTCCCCCTCACCGATTAAAGGCAGGGGTCCACCTCGTTCCGCCTGTTGGAAGTATCATCATATCCTAGACCTTCTCGGCATGTTGATCCCATTAATGTACATCAGCAGGCTCAAAAGCAGCGAAGGCCCCGTTTTTGAATAGGGTCGAACTGGCTACATTTTTGGAGCCCGGAGGCGGATCGCTCCAAATTTCGATCGCTGTGCTGGCTGCCTGCCACGGCTGCAGCGTTGGCCAACGGGTCTTGGCGTGTCCAACCGATAAGATCAAAGGCTTCACATGTCAACTCGGGTTAGCAAACTGTTACAGACCCCTTACCGGAAGACGGGTTTAAAGACTGTTTTGAGACAATTCTTGTATACCCCTGGAATCAGCATGTTGAGGAGATGCAGAATCTGCCATTAGCTTAACCACGAGAATGAGGTGGACCGCTGCCTTTAAATTCTGACGTTCTGCGTTCTTGCGGACTTGGCAGGACTATAATTCGCATTTATTTATTTATTTATTTATTTATTTATTTATCTATTCGACACACCAGAAACTCGATGTGTCATGATTTTTAAAGTTCTAAATTACTTTTCGATTTAGTGGAACTTGCACACATCATGGATCGGCTCTATGGAAGCGTTGCCTGCGCAGGAATTGACACAGATGTGGAGTATAAATACCCAAAAGGCAAGTTTTCGTGAGGAAAAAGCTATTTCTAACCCTTTATCCAAATGAGTTGGTGATGATTACTCATTGTCCTTAATTCGCCATTATTTATTACATGTTTCCAACTTTCAATTGTCAAATCTATGGAAAAAATTTGATAAATAAAAAAGGTTTTACGTCCAGGTGCTGGAAGAGTGGCGTTCACCAACTACAACTCTTACATGAAGGCCATAACGGAACGTTATGCTCAACTAAGCCATGGAGAGGTGGAGAAACGGGTATGTTTTCCCCTGAAATCGACGCCATACTCAAAACAATCTACAGTCCGTTATGGTCGAGAAAACTGCAGGTAGAGATGAAGCCGTACGTGCTGGACGATCAAATTTGCGAGGAGTGCATACGGGAGCCAAATGGCGGGAGACATGCCCCGTTTTTCTGCCCTCATCTGGAGTGTCTGCAGGTTCTGAGCGTGAGGTTTCCGCTTTTCCCACATCATCCGTAGTTATCCATTCAGTACTACTGCGAGTCATGTTGGACTTCAATGCACGGCAGCCCTTCGCGTGAGCATCACAAGCCTCTGGTGAAAGAAGCATGATTCACAACGAACAAACTATCTTTACTACGATTTTTCCGCGTGATTGTCTTCCGTTAATCTGTGTATTCTACGTAATAAAGAATCACGGATAGAAGTGCAGGAACTGTTGGTTATTAACCTATTTTATCCCACGCTGTGCCAAGATGACGTAATTCTAAGAGTGGAGAGATAGTTCATGCAACCAACACTTGCACAAATTTGGTTGATTCTGTGAGCTTCAAGCGAGGTTAGCAACTAGTTCATTCTGGCTTACGTTTCGGCAAATCGCCGTCCTCAGAGCCCGAAATGGGCGAGTCGATAAGCTAACTATCCGGTCAAATGTCTACAGAATCACACAAACTAAACGCTAAGCCCGTTTTTCAACCACAAAGCTAGCTGCTGTACCAAACGCCCACCGCTTTGATGCCACTGGAGTGACGTTGTTACTGCAACGACCGTTAACTGTTCAGAGAAAGTGAATTCCTTTTTGGATTATTTTTTAATATCCCCTTCATGTGCCACCTTCTCGCAGTGGAGGAGTGAACGTCTGCCAAGATTTATCCCTGGGAGAGGGCCAACAGCACAACCGGCCACGCACTTCAGAACCGCGCAACATTCTAGTGCGTGAACGTACAACTCTTAAAAACAACGACAACAATACCGAGAACAAGATGTCCTTATGCTTGGAAGAGTTCAGAACAATTGTACTAGAAAATTGTTCATTAGAATGAGGGAGACTTCTTATTCTAACATTCTGAATCCCAGTATCAGAAATAGTCGTCTTGGCCTAGCAATCCTTGAATCCAGACGAACAATGCTCGATATTTGCATGGTACATAAATTGCTTAACCCTGCAACTAATATTAATGTTCTTGGTTTTTTCAGCATAACATCCTCAACTACTAGGGATGGCCTATTTAAAATCGCGTTCCCAAAACCTAACCGTGTAATAAGAGAAACCAGTTTTACCATCGGGGCAGCAACTGCATTTATCAAAATGTGTAGGAGAATCCCCACCAAGTATTTCAGTGCTTCGTTCAAATGAGCTGTTAAGTCCAAGATATGTGTAGCATAGATGAATATGATGACTATACTCTTTCATCTTAATGGTAACTGCTCAACCAGAATTTGTATTTTAACTGAACTGTGTATCCATTGCGTTGTGAGTAAGACGCAATAAATCAATCAAAACCCTGGATAGCTGTGACAAAACACTTCAGAAATATCAGGCTATCAAACAAGCCACGACGTTCGTTAAAGAAAAGAAACCGGCCCGAAATCGAACATGCTCTCCCACGGCGCTCGGAGGTGCAGTCGTCGAGGACGGAATAGGACAAGGACAAGACGCCACTGGAAGCTGCGACAAACAATTTGGACAGTGCTTATCACACATAACATATATAGCTTGACATATCTGCATGTATGTCGGCCCCATCCGACTCAGACGTAAGAACTCTGAGCCAATGAGCTAAGAGGATCAGATATAATGTCATATGCCTGCAGGAACGGAAACGAAACCACCGTACGCAAGAAGAATGGAAAGTGGAGAACTAATAATAATGGGACAAATGATCGGAGCAATGAGCTTTTGCGGAGTCCGCTTTCTGATCCACCCAAATATACAGCCTAGCACTCGCACGAAATTCTGAGGCCGCGCATTGCTGTGTTACGACTACGAACGGAAAAGAAAACTACCATTTCATATTATTTTATGTTGAATTGCATGTGAGATTAGTTTATTGACCTGCCAATTAGGTGGGACACTGTAGTGACTAGCTATGGTGATTATATAGTTGTGTGAAATTCATTGTATGCTGAATAATGAAGCAGAAAAAAAAACCATACGGTTCTAGACTTTCTTACCCCCTGATAAAATATTATTACTCTATTAATTTAATTCTTTAAAATTTATTAATACTCTATTTCAAGCCTTTCTTTCATAGTAACGTGTCGGACTAATAAAAAAAATAGACTGGTTAGAATGATAGAATTGTGGAAAAAGAGTCGAATCTTGGCTGGAAAAGTTACTTTTCTCCGGAAACAAACAATTCTGCATGATAGCCCAATGTGTATAGCCTCATCTGAGCTCTTGCTCTATTGGAATATTTGTTCCAAAGGACACGTTTTTCATTGAAAATGTCCTTTTCACCGCATGTAAATGCATGCTCCGGCGTATTTCCGGGGACTTCTGCACTTCGATAGAAATTCGAACTGCTCCAAATCTCATTTCTTGTCTATTTTCAACAGATTCTCTTAAACCGTTTTATTGATCAGTCTACATTTTTTTAATGTTTATCGATTTCTTATGGTTTTTTTCTTGCACGCGTAGCATTCACTCCAGAGCAATGTGCTTCCTTCCACATCTTTTCACACTTTTGGCCTCCTGGATAGATGTATATCTGCAGAGAAAATATTATAGAACGCTTAGTCTTCCACAACATCTTTTCTGTGAGCGACGGAGTAGTGCTCTTCCCAGGCAAGCACAACTCAATCTTTTATGAGAGTCATAATATCGCGCTCAGTCTATGTGTGTCTGTCTGTCACAAAATTCGTTCATCCTGTTTTGAAGGGATAGTAGAGCAGTTATCCTGTTCCAGTCATATTTCTAGGTTGTTTGTACAGGGGTATCAAAAAGTTTCCGGCCTCCGCTTGCCTGTTCCATATTCCTGTATTGCTTTGAGAGCGCCATGTAGGATGAAGCCTTTCATGTTAATTTGCAAAGTTTCATGAGATTTCGTTAAACTTCCCAGGAATAAGAACGTTTTATTCAAGCCAAGGTAGGGTTATCGCTAAAAAAATGCATATCCAGCGAGGAGCAACCGACGAATTTTTGTTTTGTAAACGAAATTTATTAAATAGAATCTAAATCCGCCCCTGGATTCTGAACGAAGAGGAAGTCTTCTAGCATTCCCACATAAAATTTCGGAACTCAGTATTTTTAGTGGAGTGACAATCGGTCAGAAACAGAGCGACCTCTGATCAACGAGCAGAGGCAAGACGAAGACAGATTACTGTCGCTGTAGAAAAAATCACTAAGCGTCGCAGACAGGCTTTAGGTGCATAAGTGCGCAAGGACCTAAGCTATTCAAAACTTTCTTTGGAAATTTTTTGGGATACCATATAAGAACTTTAACCTTCGCAGAACATTGAGTCTCTAAAACCTTTTCGGCGTCCAACAAGAAAATTCCAGTTGAATATTCAAAGAAGATTTTTGGGAGTTTTGTAGAAATTGGAAAAAAACATTCTGTAGTATATTGACTGCCGATAAGTGGCGAATTCACAGCCAAGATTTGAAGTCCCAAGCATGGAGTACTGGGTCAGGATGGGCAGATCTCTAAGAACAGTGCGATCGAACACGGAAGCGGGCTGAAAATGTCTTGCCCAAAGTTCTGTGCGATAGAGAAACGATTTTGTCACTTAAACACCTGCATGTAAACCTCAACGAAGTGGATTGTTAAAACGCTACTTTGATCCACACTTTTCGGAAACGAGTCAAGAAAAATGACGGCAGAAATTCAATCCTGGAAGTCAGGCTCATCAATGAGACATCACTTTCCACAAAATTGTATTGCTTCATGACAATGCGAATGCATTTCGCTAATTCGGCCAGTTTGTAAAGGCAGTCCAGGGACTAGATACTACAATCCGTGAGAAAATCTGAAACGGCACTTCAGCGTAACGAAACAAATAACGAAGAAGAGTCTGCGTTGGGTGTTTACATTCGGCTGATAAAAATTCTTCTAAAATTGGGTAAGTTCAATAAAATGAGAAGATGAAGAGTGTTTTGGTCTTCGATGGATGCATATTTATTCACTCTAAAATTTCACTGCGACAGCTAATCTGCAAGTGGTTCAGGCCGGAAACTTTTTGATACCCCTGTAGACTCATTGCGGGTCCACCGATGTGATAAGGATGCGCCGGCGCCCACAAGTGGCGGACACGGGTCCACTGTTGCGATAAGGGTGCGCTGTCTATCCGAGATTGCGCACCACAGTCATAGTTGCATCAAACGCACCTATTCATCAACTGATCCCGTTTTGTTGGAGTGCGCCTGCGCCGGTTAGAAAAAATGCGGAACATGACCCATTCTCCTCTAAATGAGCTCTTATCAGAGCGCGATATTGGTAATTGTCAAACGATGACACAATGTAATAGGTGTGCATTTGTATCCTTTGTTCCATCTCACACCACCTCCACTGTTGGTTCCCCGTTCCCTCTCATTTTTCTGTAACCATACTCCACCGCTCGTTTTTATGCTCAAGCTAACCCTTACCACTTCATCAATCATGACACTTTTGAGGTGGGGTTGTACGGTGTCATCACGCAATAACAGGTTAACTGCCTGCTTGAAATTTTTTCTTTTCGTCCTCATTCTCTTCGAACTTGGAGTGAAGTTGGTCCACACCTGCATGACCGTTAACCATTGAAGACCGTTAGCCATTGAATTTCAACTGGTTTCCAGAATACAGTGAGAACACGAGATCAGTGCCACAGTATACCGCAAAATAAGCTTTTAACCTGGTACAGTGGCTCTCCAGATTCTTCTTTAAATCTGCGCCACAAGGGAATCCGCTTAGTTTCCAAGTATATAGATAAATCGAACACAATAAGTGTGGTGATGAACCAGTAGGTTGCAGGAGAACATGAGGTAATAGAACAGCCGGCTGTTCGCCAGGGTACCCCCGGGTCGAATGCTGTTGGCGGACCACGTGAATCTTTCACGACCCTAATCATGAAAGAGCCCAGAAACGAATACCGAATCTTTATGGACTAAACAGGTCCAACATGATTTAAAGCGTTTTTGCTAAGGTGTGGACGACCCCCGGCAGAGAAGGCCCTGCTGGACCAGTTTTCTGTTCATCGCTCCGCCTGCGTGGGACTAAGTTGCAAATGCCCAAAAGCAAAGTATTGGACATTCGAGAGAGTAAAATAGCTCGAAGTAGCGTTTAAAAAAGTGATATAAAAAAGTGATATTCGTTCATCTCCAGGTATCATGATCTTCAGTTCGTTGTAAGCCAATCCATGTGTGGTGAGCCCTGTCATGCGCTACAAGATCTGAAACCCTAGCAACGTGATTCCGCCAATTCAAAGGCTGCCTACCGGCTACAAAGTCATCGAAGTCATTTTCTTCATCAGTGTAGATAGAAACCAAATGCTCTCCCATTTCCTGACGTTTACTCTGCGCTTCGTAAAAATGTGCCCTCTCATTTGATCCCATAGAAATTGGCTTTACGCAGTCCCACTAGAGAGCGGCATGGGACTGGCTGTTGAATTCCATGCTCTTGTCTACTGACTTTGCATTGGTAACCGGTTACATTGAATGTCACCCACTCTGACTCGCATTTGTAGTCGGCATATAAGGTGTGTGCTATAGACAAAATTATACCAATGGTGTACATTCTTTCGCTACAATATGTATTGAAAAACCTGTAACAAAGTAAAGCAAAACAGATTGTATCTTTCCGAGCAAAATCACAAGAAGAAATAAAGGACGAAAGTTGGGAAGGTGAGTTCTACTCGATTATTACTTCAGGTACTGCGGCACTTCAGGCCGCTGGAGTAGTGATCGTGATTGACGTTCCCTGCATGCACTCCCAACCATCTCATGCCGTCTCGCTCCGTGAAAACATGGATTTTGCTGCCGAGACTGGTTAAGTATGAGAAGGCGTGTGACAGTTGTTAAAGCATGCGGAGTCATCCCAAGATATTCTTTCCAGTCAGGATAGCTCGTTGGGATTTCCAAGTAGGAGCCAGAATGGCGTGATGGGTACACAACACTAATATATGTACTTGACAATGAATTTTTCCTTGAAGGACCTCCAACCCTTGAGGATCCCGCGGACCGGCAGTCAGTTCGCCGCAGCGTGGCAGTGGCTATCATAAACCATATCCGTTCTGTCGCTAGCTGCCACGCTGCGTCATATTCTACTTGGCCACAAGTTCCAAGTTTTCTACAGTCGAGCTGATTCTTATTGTTAGATCTGACAGAATTAAGCCTGCTGTTGAGAAGAGACGCTCGCACTCAGGTGCTGGTTCGTGAAGGCATTTATATGCCAACCTTTTAACATGAGGGGATTTCGAGATGTTATTATCGCTCCTTCGATACCCAAAAGGATCATTAGAGAATTGTGGCTCCTGCGCAAGGTATGCATCCAGTTCCTAAAATAGTTGCAGATTCATAGAAGTTCTCATTAGTGCATTTAAAGGCAGCACCCACGGAAATTTTCATATCTGAGGTTTTGATTGTTTTTGAATCTTAGCAATAGTTCTAAGAATTTGGCGAAGAAAGTAGCGCGGAAAACTCAACCGTTCCTGGGATATAATTAGTGGAATATCCAAGACCAGCCTGATCGTCCGGCTGACGCCGGACTCTCAGGCTTCTTTTCATGCTCGCTTCGCTCGCGTTGCTCCCAGGTGAAGTCTTCCTCACACCACGCCGGCCACTCCACCTTTATCAGCACTCCCGTTTTTTATACTCTCGTGCTTTCTGGCTACGACGCTCCGTTTCCACATCTGTTCAACACTCAAGGGGCGTCTTTCCACCTTGTCTATGAGCGATGAACCCGTTTCCAGGCGTTTCCCCTATTTCGGACGCCGGAGCATCGTTGGGCCCGTTCTCAGGCGTTTCTCCTATTTCGGACGCCGGTGCAGCCTTATCACATCGTTGGGCCCGTTCTCAGGCGTTTCCCCTATTTCGGACGCCGGAGCATCCTTATCACATCGTTGGACCCGACTCCAGGCGTTTCCCCACTTTTGGACGCCAGCGCACTCCTATAACAGCACTGGACTCGTTTCCCCCACCTATGGGCGCCGGCACATCACTCTCACTGCTGTTCTCCCTTCAACAGCAGCTCTTTCCCTACCGAGCGCCGACGCAGCTCTGACATAATCTTAGGCTCGCTTCATGTCACCTTCTCCACTATCTGTGCGGGTGCAACCCTCATCCACGTCATCCCTCGTCCGCCTGGTTCCTCCTCTTCGTTATGAAACTGTCCTGCCCGTCCCTTTCCTTTTATACAGTCATGTAATCATAGGCCTATCTCACTCATTCCGTCCGTGTTGAAAACAACTGTGGGCCATTAACATGTCTGAACATGATAAACGTGGCCCAAAACACCTTTAAATCAAGGTAAAAATCAAAATTTGCAACTTTTTCGTACATAACTCGATGCGCTGAACACGATGGTGTCGGTAGTTTTTGACGACAACGGCTGGTTCTCTTGCACACACACACGTACACACACACGCACATAAAATGCCAATTAATATTAACCATGATTTTGGATCAGCAGGATCCGTGGGGTCGTTCGATCGAGTTGTGGCGGCAACGGATCGTTGCTGCCAGCTGATTTGGTAGTTAGCCAATTTTTTCCTTGTTATTGCAAAGCTGTTTCTTGGTCCTTGACTTTCCTTTTCTGCACTATTTAGCCCGATAAATTTTTTTACTTGTTACGTCACAAGAACTGTGCCGGTTTAGTTCCTTGTATGGTTGTTCTTCGCCAGTGTCGCGTTTTCGAATTTTTTCATTGCTCAGAGTTTGTTTTAGAATTCATTGTTGTTTCTGCTACACCTTGACAGGTCAGGCTATCTTTTCCAAAGTTTGTTTTCTTCACAAACTTTAAGAGCGCCGCAAAATATGCCCAAAACCTCTTTCGCCCGCAAAACAGCTGACAAAAAAGGCAGCGGTATTGACTTTTTTGGATCGGTCCACAGCGAATAGATCGCACAACTCGGCCCAACCTGCCCGAAAGCGATGATCCGCGATGTTCCAGAAAGTAGGGATTCCGACGGTTTCTACTGTTTTGAGCGTTATAACAGTGTTAAGCGCACTCGATTACCCCGAACTGTACCGAAATCTCGAGGTCGAAAATTTCCGTGGGTGCTGCCCTTAACCCCAATAACTATACAGCTATACCCGCAGCCATGGCTTTAGTTCATGAAAGCTGAGATGATAAAGTGTTCACGAAAGATTATTCTTCGAGTGCCTTAAGCCTGTGGCATACACACATCGTCGTGATTATGTTTCTAATCTGCTGTACATTACGAGAAAATTGAATAGAACGAGGAAAGTACGCATTTCAGATACTATTAGGCCTATTAACGGAATGGGTTTTAACGGTTTTTTGAGGGTTTTCGTTAATTCGTTACGTTAGGCCAAAAATGGCCGTTACGCGTTAATGCGTTAGTTCTTTACTTTAGTAATGCACAACCCTGATCGCGAGGTTATCCGTCCGCAATTTTTCTGGTTCTAGGATGATTGAAATCTCTTAGTGCGGGACTTTCCCATGAGACCCATCGAAGATAGTCTCTTGGTCTCAGTGTGAAGCATGTTACCGGAGAACTGCCGTATGCACCAATGCAGCTATTGGGAAGAGCCGCAGCAACTACTGGGAAGGAAAGCAGCAGGAAACCTGAAGAACCACAGGCCATCTGTCCGTTTCGGTTTTCTGCTGCTCCTGCCGAAAATTTGTCCGGTCCAAAGATGGTACTGCTTAGCGCACACGTAGAGCTCTTACCGCGTCGTAACTAGCCGCGTTGCGTGCTAGTGAGAGCTTGATTTATTTCACCTGTACCCCTAGTACTTTGGCACGAACTAGATGTTCTTCTGCCTTTTCACTTGCTACCCTACGAAACCCGTTATTGCGGCCTATTGTCTATGGAAATCCACGAATGGTTTCTGAAATCATGCTTAGACATGAATTGGTAGATGGAATCTCTTTATTCGTCAATTTCCTTGACGACTATGGACATCTGTTGCTTTTAACACAGTCATAAGTCGTGTATGTACACTCGTTTTTGTGGATAAATAAAGTGAACAATCGGCAGTTTGCTACTATGTATAGTGGAGTCGTTTTGACAGTGCGTTGTCCGCGGTAGCGGCCCTGCTGGCATTGGAGCACGCAGTGCGGTTGGTCAAACAGTTGACCCACGATGGATCCGGCTTCTTTGACGGGTTTTATGGTCTGTTCCCTTCTTCATTTGTTCTAAGAGCTGAGAAAGAACAATATAAGGAGAAACAAGCTACAAAACTCTTCAAAGATACTAGATGAATCATAGGTCAACTTTTTGACCGACCGCGCTGCGTGCTCCAATGCCAGGGAGCCGCTGTCGCGGAAAACGCACTGTCAAAACGACTCCACTATAGATGCGTGCGTGTGGTGCGCGTCTTTGCGATCAAGAATAGTTCCAGTCACAACCTTGACGGAGCTCAGACGCAAGTGAGACGCACGCATTTGCGTGCCAAGTGACGGCCGTGCGGCATTTAAACTCAGGGTTTGCATGCCGATATCCCTGGAAAATCTTTCGCAAGTAGATGTGCGTCTTACACGGATGACGCACGCATCTAGTATATACATATTGCTCTGAAGAAAATCATATCCTACCATACATTACAGAAACACTACATGAGCGGGTTATTTCAAAAGATCTGGATGTTCTCGTTGGATTTCATCACGCGTCCAGTACGAAGACTGCGTGCCCTTCCTTTGAACCGACAAAGCGGCGATGCCAGCAGATCTAACGACTGCTTCTCTCATGGAGAGCTTTCCTTGAACGATAAAGTAGGCCAGCGAACCACAGAAGCAATCACCAGCACCCTGAACACCAAACTGTATGACGGCTACACGAATCTGTCAGAAGTACTCACCGTGGTATCCACTGCTGTAACTTTCTTCACTGGAATGTGCTCGACTGGTTGGCCCTTTGACGCGAGTATGCAGCCTGAAATTGGGTTTTTTAAAATTTGAATGAAAAAGCTAAGCGTACGAATAATGAAAGGAAGTAGGGCAGAAACATAAGTAGTGGAATTTTTAAGAAAATGGAGAAATTTAAGTGGTAGAAAAACGGTAATAGCCGCTAAGACGGAACAGTAGCAGGAACCTCAGTGCAGATGACATCTCTGGAAATCTTCATGAATCCCAGCGAGTTATTTCAAGACATGCGCAGGTACGAGCACACAGAACTAGAAGCAAGATTAAAGATAGCACAAACAGTAATTTTCACTTCGAAGATTTAAGTCGTCTACACGCACCCACAGGCAAAAGAGTAACACGGCCTGACGCATTCTCACGCGTAGCGTCGGGCCGTGTTACCCTTTTGTATTAGGTATCAAACAGCTAAAGTGGTTCAGAAGGTGTTCTAACTCACTTTCACATATTGCGGTGTGATGCACATGGTGTATCACGCGCTTCCGTCCATGTGCGGGGACGTGATGCACATTGTGCATCACGCGAAATGTGCTCTTTATGTCCATAAAACGTTCCCCTGTGCTCAGATGGTGCAAATGGTAAATTTTAAGAACGCCCTCTGGCCATCTATCCTTGCCATGTAAAAATGTGTACGCTCCGCAATATGTGAACACCTTACGAATCATCTTTGTTCAGAGCTGAACCACCCTTTCTGAGAAAAGACCGAGAACATCAACTTCCAACACCCTGACGCCACGGGTGGTAAAGGTCCGATAATTATTTTGAGAATTTTAAAGGCTGAACAACTTCTCAATAATTAAAAGAAAATTGCACTGTCAAAGGTTTGAGAGGATTCGATGATTTGAGAAGAAAAATTGTATCTGAGTTCGTTCTTACCGTCGTGCGAAACTCAGAACTACAACAAAATCTAATGGAGAGAAATTACGCTGGGTGTTGCCTGCAATGGTTGGCATCTATAGATCAGCAGATTAATTTCAAAATACGGAAAATTTGATCGTATCCTGAGCTATATATGGCACTGCAGTGGACCTGTGAGTGGATTTCGTCTGCATTTTTTTATATTGCGTCTACGAATGAGATTTCGTACATTTCAACTCAAAGCGTATGCGGATGTGAAAGAGATCAGCATGGTTCCTACCTTTCGCACCAAGAGTGATTATCACATGTTCTGGTCCCATAGTGAGCATTTGAGCAGCTCCTTTCTTAGCATCATCAATAGAGTGCTGTGGAACACCCGTTACGATCTCCGTCTATAAAAATTGTGATATTACAGAGCTTTGTTAGAGTGGAAGAGCCACTTTCGATTTTTTGATTTTTTTTCGTTTATTACAGAAGCTCCTCCAGCTATTTGCCCAAAGGAAAGGAGAAATTGCTTTCTCACCTCCGTCTCGTTTACACATATGATGTCTGTAAGCGCAACTATTGACTTGTCCATATTTGGATCGGCAGGAGCAGGATTGAAGAATGTCTTTACTGGAAAAAACCCGAAATCTTCAGAAAAATCCATATGAGTAGAGCCCACGTACCTCCATGCTTCTTGGCCAGTTCAAAAATTCTTTTGTTCCCCTTTGGGGAGTTCTCCGCTTGTATAAGAACGATAGAGGCGGTTTGTAGGGCGGCTTCGTGTCTGTTTGCAGCGGAATCATCAAGTTCTAGATTGGCACCGAGCGCAATGACGATACTGTTTTCACCTGAGCAAACCAAATTTTCAGTTATTCCAATACATCATAAACAAATGCAGAGAATCTTTGAAAGCTAAGGTAGTGATGAATTTTAAGAAGAAAAATTTTAACAAACTTGAAATTAATGTCCATGACTTACCGTGCGAATTGACAGTGATAGTGGCAGCACCGGTATGGCTGGTATCAGATGTTTCCACCTGACTTGTGTCTACCCCGCTCTTGGACAAACTTTCAACGTTCGATTTACCAAAGATATCATTTCCTACCTAGGAAATATAGCATAATATCATAAGCACTGATTCGTAGAGAAAAAAAAAGAAATCCATAAAGGAGAAAAGAAATTGTGACCCTGGTTACAGCAGACCTAACAGAAATTAGACATACATCGTGCTTCTGCTGTGCCGCACCGCACCACCCACGAGGCGCGGTAGCCCACTCAACCGATTTCTTTGTGTCTTCGCCTCCATTCCAGATTGCTTGTGCGAAACCATAGGCAAGACATCAAAACCGGTAACGCACGTCAAACCAGAGCACCCAACTGGTCTGGAGCGTGGTGGTGCGGCGCGGCAAACCAGCTGGATGCTGTGGTTTGACGGCAGAATAATTGAGCACCGATTTCGTCAAATCTTGTGAAATCTGCAGTTTTCAGAGAACTTCACCACTAGTCTCGTGTTCAAAATACAAAACATCGATTTCATAAGAAAATGTCAGAGACCAAAATTTCCATGGATTTCCCTTGTCGTACAAGGACAGGTATATTCTACCGAGTAAATGAAAAAAAGGATAAGAATGCAGAAAAAAATGAAGAAAGAATGAAAATGCAAAAAAAGAACGACCGAAACTTAGGCAAAGGGGTGTCTTTACCTACCCTGGCGATGAGTTGCACCTTAGCTCCGAGTCTGGCAGCAGCTACAGCTTGGTTGGCTCCTTTGCCACCACTTCCCATCTGGAAGGAGTGGCCACGCACGCTCTCTCCAGGTCGTGGAAATTCATCGGTATAGCTGGAAAGTCTCCTTTAATTACGCGCTATTTCAAACCAACTGCCAATTTGCCCAAGTCATCTTTATCCCCATTTATCCCCAAAGAGAAAAAAAAACACGAATTAAATTAAGTAGTCTGAAATTTTTGGAAAATTCTTGGAGATGGGAAAGAAATTAGAAAATAAAAGGCAAAAAATGGTTTCAGGCAATACTATGTGATGCAAAAAAAAGGTCAGTGAAGGAGGCCAACTGTGTAAATTTATTTGTTTTTCAAGAAATAAAAGGCAGAAGAAAAGAAAACTCCAAAAAAAAACCGTTCCGAGAAGTTAAAGGTTGAGCAGACCTCCAGCAACAAAAAAAATTTTACTTTTTTTCTGTAGGTAACACACACAGTCTCTTGGCATTTCATGGCTGGAACTGAGTGTGGTGCGTAAGGATGAACCTGGCTGATTTCCGCGACGCCTAGCTTCCATTGATATCGTTATTTTTACCCACGCATTATGATCGATTATTATCACTAACTGTCTCCTATAAGCAGATCAATTATCAATTTGTTAAAGATAAAGTTATGGAGGGAGTGTGGGCGATGCGGAAATCGGTCATGGTCATCCTAATAAATTGTAAATAAATTAGATAAACTTTGAATTAAAAAAAAGGCGATGAACAAAAGTTTGCTCTGTGAAATGAACTGCATATTCTCACCTGATCAGGTCTTGGTTGATACTGCCAAATACCACGATCTTTGGCTCGGCCATTTATTTTGAAAGCCAGCTGAAGAGTGATTATTATTCCAGGAAAAGCCGTGGAAAAAGAAAGGTAAAGGAACGCCAACAGTGTCTGAGGAAACATATTGCCACAGAAAACAAATATGACATGTACATGTTATGTCATAAATACCACAACAACACGCATCTTGACTTGTTCAAGAACTTGTTTTGACACGAAATTAAACTCATTTAGGAAGTCGTCATTGGATACTTTACTAGGCCCCGCATCTGGGTATGAGCGGGATTCCCATCTACGGCTTTCAAAACTTCTGATATTCCAGTGTTTTTTTTTGGGTTCTCGACAACCGAGTTCCGAATCTTGGAAACTTACGAAAAAAGCCGAAAGATTCCGGAAGTTACGGAGTGAGACCAAGCTGGTGTTTATCACATGGTTTCCATGCCGTTTTTTTTTCGGCAGGTTACCGACACTGTCTGCCCAACGCGGCAGTCATATGTAGTGTGTTTCACCGAGTAACGAAGTAGTGAAGATATTAGAGAAAGAGAGAAGGCGAGAAATAGTAGCGTAGTAGCGTATTCGGAGAGGCATGGGAGAATTGCAGATCATAGGCACAAATATTTATTTATAGTCGTTTTTGAAGGAAGCGGACCATATTAGAAGTGACGCGTTTTGTTAGTGTTTCCTTTGCAAGCATTATTCTTATCCATAAAAACTAGTATTTTCACTAAAAAAAATTATTAATAATTAGTAGTGGTTAACCATTACTTCCTACGAACCATTGAAAAATATTATTGTTAAAGAATCACTATGGTCATCCTTGAAATAAATCTACACCTATATACCAGTGGCGGAAGCAGAAAGTGGGCGGGAGGCAACGAGAGGGGTGGCGTAGGAAAAAAAGTGGGGCCTCCGCCGCTCTGGGGACCCAGGTGGAAAATAAAATTGATAAAAACTATAACAATAAATAATTAAGAAAGCTATTTTAAAAGTAACAGTAAAGATAAACAATTGAAATTAAATTAACACAAGATTCTTATTTGTAAAGTAAAGTATGTAAAGTAATTTCAAAAATTTGGCGACCCATTCTCGGAGGTAGGGCACCCTACTGCTATGTATGGTCTATTAGCTCACAGAAGGCGCCTGATCTGACATTGTCTGCAATTACGACTTTGCCTGCAGAATGCGTCTGGAAGGATATTTTAGGGGATGGCTGTGGGGAAACATTAGAATGAAAGGAACCACACCATGTGGATATCAAAAAAGTGCAAAAAATAGATCAATTAGCCAAAAAATGGTGAAGTCGTAGTTGCGGACAAGGTCAGATCGGGCGCCCTCTGTGAGCTAATAGACTGTACCTATCCATAGTACCACGTAAATAAATAAATAAATAAATAAGTAAATATGTACATGAAGACAACAGTTTTTAACAGAAACTTTCACAGCGCTTTTTTTTCAAAAAAATTTGCAGGCTATATTGTATGTATTGTAAGCTGCGACTTCGTTGTTTGTGTTGCTCTAAGCATAAGCAACACAAACAAATCAACATAAAGCTTATATGCGAAGATGCAGATGATGTATGTAAATAATGACAATGATGATGTAGACATATCTACCACTTATTTTGCAGTGGTAAATGAATAACTAAATGGATAAAAAGTGAAAGTAAAAATAACACAAACAGCTAGGAAGGTGAACGGCACCGTGAACGGAATCAATCGATAGAGAGCGGCGCTTTGACATGATAACGTCAGCAAATTCCATGGGGTTCCTAATATTTACTGAAGGACATTGCGCGCTGGGTAATCTTTGATTCTTCCGGAAACCTTGGTGACATTTAAGTGAACATCGAGTTCTACTCTGAATCTATAGTGACCGAGAAATCTAACATTTTTTTAATCGAGCTGTAGTAGAATCAGGATATCTGTAAGTAATTTGTAAAGGTACTCCTAAGTGGAACAGCAAATTTGGAAGTACGAGTGTGAACAACCCAAATTAAGGTGTTTGAATTAACAGGGGCATAAAAAACACGATAATTTTTCTCTGAAAATTCATAAGACATGCAGTGAATATGGGGGCTCAGCGGTAGGCTATTTGATCTTGGGTATTGAGTTACGTTCCACTACGGTTTTTTCCAGTTTGGTGAGCCATGGAGTAACCTTTGACCAATCATATGCTCAGGGGATAGCGATGATGTAATGAGGAGAAATGGCAAATTATGGTCTCAAAACCTCTCGGAGAATAAGGAAATGGAGAACTACAAGAGACTTTCCTTGAAATAGGCATTTCATTGGGACAGAGTAAATGTACGACTCTAATGATTTTCGAATAACCCTTGGAGTATTCCTTACTCATTCGCCCATTCGTCAGTTTGAGGAACATTGGATGCCGAAGATACATATGTTTTA